>PPHX03000001.1:0-26504 GCA_003705175.3 Torulaspora franciscae
TTGAGGCGAAAAGTCCTTGCTAGCAACCCCCGCGGTGCGCAGATCTGGGGGATACGAGCGGAGTGAAATAAGAGACTGATCGATACGCTGGATGTGATTAGAAGACTGTTGAGCATTACGGTCATATATATTAGATACGTTAGTGTCTTTGGTGCGGGATGCTGCCGCACCTGTCTTTCCCGAAATTGATCTTCAAATCCTTGAAAGTAGGGTTGGATTTGATCTTGTCTATGGCCGCTATGGCATTGCTGATGTTCGTGTAATTGACAAAACCGCAGTTCCTCTCTGGCAGAAAATTTAGCTGCTCAACTTTGCCGTATTCTTGGAATATGTTCCTGAGGTTGTCTTCCGTGAAGATCGGATCTTTTCTCTTGCTGTCCGCATAAAAATCAATGTTACCAATGTACACGTTTCTTGAAGCGCCATTGCTTACGGCCAATGCTATTGCGTTAGGAAGTGGACCCGGGTGTTTACCCCATCCTACTCGACAACGTCTTTTCTGTATGATGATGCCATGTAGTGAACTCATTGCGTAGAACTGCGCAGCAGCGATTGGGTCAATAAAAGTCACAAAGCAGACATGGCGGTCCGACAACAGTTTGATGTTTTCGAGAATACCACCTCGGACAACGTTGCATATCTCTTCAATCTTAACATCCTTCGGCAAGTTTCCTAAATAAACTGTTCTATTTCCAAGGTTGTTGGGACCACCCGCCGAAGTCGCGATAGCTGCAGCCGCCGCGGATTGTTGTAGTAGTGCATTCGAAATCATTCCAGAGTCGTTAAATTGCGAAAGTCTCTGCATACCGGGTTGAATCCCGAGGTACTGAGCTGCATTATGCTGTTGTGTCTTTGTGATAAAGGCGCATCGATCCTTACCGTAATAGATATTTTTGTTTTCGTAATAGGGATTTATTCCAGCTAGATTGGCTACCACTTTCACGGCGCTGAAAATCGAAGAAAAATGTATAAATGCAATGCCCTTGTCCGCGACAATCTTGATACAATCTATTTCGCCAAACTCTTGCAGGTCCGATCTCAGCTTTTCTTCTGTTATTACTTCCTCCGTTGGGTCTGCACCAATCTGTAGAGCGATATCTGGATCAGTATTTAGCTGTCCAATATAGACGTTTCTAGTGGCTCCATCGCTGGCAATAGCTGTGGCAACTAAGGGATCCATTGGAGTTGCTTTGCCCCAGCCAATCTTAATATCTCTCCCATCAATATTTAGTCTCTTCAATATGGCATCAGAGTGAAAGAGCAATGCGGCACTTTCATTCACAAATGTAAGGAAGGCACAGTTCTTTTCAGGCAAAATTTTGACCTCCTCCACCACACCGCTACGCACATGGTCCAAAAGCTCTTTCACTGTCAGTGATGGCGGAATGTTACCCAAATACACTGTCTTACTCGGTGCGGTGGTGAAGATGTGCGGGCCATTTATCTGACCGTTTGGTAGCAACGGATGGGCATTGGCAACTGCTGCCGCCATAGCTGAACTGTTCTGGTTTCCTTGAAGTGTAGCGGGGCGCGCCAACATCTGGTCCCTTGTGTAAGGGGACGAAACCGTCGGTACCTGGCTGGGTGGGTATTCGTCATACTCCTGATTTAGGCCAAACGAGAAATGTCGTTCAGCGTTAATACTTGTATTCTGCAGATGGTATGAGTTCACACTACTAGGAGTCTGTAAAGTAAGCTCACCAGGAACTAAAGGTCGTTGAAGAAAATGAGCACCCTGGGACGAATTTCTCGTTAATGTGCGATGGCTGATATTGTTTGATTTTGGGATGAACTCGGAACCGCCTGCGTCTCCTTCATCTTTCTTCAATTGAACTGGAGGGTCTGCCTGAAAAAAATGACTGATGCTATTGTTGTTGTAAGAACGCATTACTGTAATGAAGTTGTGGTAAATGAATTAAAATCGCAAATGGAAGGAAGATTGAAAGGAAATGAATTAGCAAAAAGGGTTGCAAAGCTCCGTCTGCGAGAACCGCAAGCGCGAAAGATCAACACCTGTAGAACGAGGTTTATTTCGTTAAATCAAAACGAAAAACCCAATTTTAATAGGGCGCTTTCAAAATTCTTGCAGCGCCTAATTATGCTTGCAATTTCTTCTCCCCAAGGAAGCGGCACTTTACCTGCCAGATCAAATATGAGTGCAGTTGGCTAAATATTCAAAGGACACACAAAATTTTCCATCAGAAAAGGGTCGTTCACAGCGACGCTCGAAGAACAGAAGCATTTGATCTATGGAGAGCCGTCTCCATGGAGGCTGACGTCTGTGTCTGTGGGTGATTCTGACTGCGATTCATGCGATTCGTCTTTGACGGCCGATGCAGGTTTCATTTCTGTGTCGGTCTCAACTTCGGATACCGAGTCGCGGATCGGGTCGCTGCGTTGGCTGTCAATCTCAGGAAACTTGTCCTCTTGGGATTCCTGCTTGACTTCGAGCTTCTTCGGAGTGTTACTACTGCTGGGCGTCCGGCGTTCATCAGGTTTTGTGATTCCGAAGAACTGGAAATCGTCATCGAAATCGTCCCGCGGTTCTGCTTTGAGCTCAGGGACTAAACTCCTCTTAACCTTCTTTTGGCTTTGATCCTTCTCGATCTGCGAGTTCCTGTATTTTCTCTTTCCCGGGGAGATTAGGTACGATACCGCGTCCTTCACGTTCTTGTTTATAATGTCGGAGTCGGATATATCACAGATATCCATAGAGGAGTGCCTTTTCCTCAGCTCTTGCTCCAGCAATCCAATCCGCTTCTTCTTCTCGTTCAAGAGATTAACCACTATTTCTCTAGTCTTTTCGTCTCTTTCCCGCAAAACCTTGTCCAGTAGCCCCCGCTCTTCGCGCATGGTGAGAATGGAGGACTCAAGATCTTTTCCTCTTGTTTCGAGCGCTTTCACGGCATCATTAGATCGGCAAAACGACTGGAACAACATGTCTGTCATCTGGAACAGATCAACTTCGCCCTCACTAACAGGTTCCAACTCCAATACCGCAATCTTGCGAACTATGCCTTCAGACTCTAATTCCATAACCAAACTCCACCTCTTCTCCCCCTCAATTTGGCACACCCATCTGGTAAAGTCCACTTTATCTCTCAAAGACTCTATTTGCACCCGGTGACCCGTGAGATGTCGCACCAGCTCAAACCACACGTAGTTTTTCAGATACTGCTTCTCATCCTCAGTCCCCGAAAAGATCTTCATATCACTACAACTCACCGTTTGCCTCCTATAGATATTATTCCCTTCACTCGCTACCACCTCCTTAATAACTAACCGCCGAAGTCCCTCTTCATCCCCGGGAAAGCTCTCGCCCACGAGATCACACTGGCACAGCACCAAGTCATCTTCAGGTTCCCCGTCTCCTGAGCAGGCCACCGGGATACAACTGACAACCTTCATAGATCCATCCTATGGCTCACTACTTCAGTCTCGTCCCTGTAGTTAGGAGTGTGAAGTCAACTTCTTAGTATCAATATTCAGCCGCCCACCCTATCAAGGCTGTAAGCCGGGTAACCCAACTGAAAAATCAATATACTCATCGCTATTAGGATTTGTAAGATTCAACCATAGTTTAGATCTTTGGTAAAGGCCTGTCTGGAGTTCCAAGAGGCTATTAAAACTGCAAATTTGAGCTTAATGAGTTTGGTAGACCAAAAATTTGGTGTTGGTTTGCCTGAAAAGGCCCAAGAGCCGCAGGAATACGAGCTGGAACATCCAAAGGCAGAACATTGTCCAGGTCCCGAGTCCGAGAACGCAGGAAAAGGGGATGCTTGTAACGGATGTGCAAATCAGTCGGTTTGTGAAAGTCTTCCGAAGGGCCCAGATCCAGACATTCCAGCAATTATACAGAATTTATCCGGTATACGGCACAAGGTGCTAGTGCTCTCTGGAAAAGGTGGAGTCGGGAAGTCTACTTTTACGACAATGCTCAGTTGGGCACTATCTGCTGATGAGGATATCCAAGTGGGTGCGATGGATTTGGACGTTTGCGGGCCCTCTTTGCCTCACATGTTGGGCTGTCTGAAGGACACTGTGCATGAATCAAATTCCGGTTGGACGCCCGTGTACGTGGCTGACAATCTGGCTACGATGTCCATTCAGTTTATGTTACCAGATGACGACTCGGCTGTAATATGGAGGGGCTCAAAGAAGGATTCTCTTATCAAGAAGTTTTTGAAGGATGTGGACTGGGATTATCTGGACTATCTCATTATAGATACTCCACCGGGGACCTCCGACGAGCATATTTCAATCAACAAGTACATGAAGGAGTCTGGTATAGACGGTGCTCTAGTTGTTACCACCCCACAAGAAGTCGCTTTGTTGGATGTTAGGAAAGAAATAGATTTTTGCCGCAAGGCTGGCATCAGAGTTTTGGGACTTGTAGAGAATATGAGTGGTTTTGTTTGCCCGAACTGTCGAGGAGAATCTCAGATCTTTAAGCCAACAACTGGTGGTGGTGAGGCGCTATGCAAAGAGTTGGGTATCAACTTCCTTGGTTCAGTACCACTTGATCCTCGCATAGGTAAATGCTGTGATAAAGGCGAAAGCTTTTTAGACATTTATCCCAGCAGCCCCGCTTCCAAGGCCGTTTTAGAAGTCGTTGAAGCCTTGCGGGATGCTGTTGGCGATATTTAAAATTAGCATATCGATATAATTACAGATGCACTTGCTCGCCGGCTGGCGGCATAACGGACATAATATATAATGATACGGGGAACATTGACATTTCAATCCCAAGATCCCCTCAAATATGCTTTTTCTGGTTGACCCAATGGTAAAGTAAGTAGTTTATCCTTTTTGGAGGCATCTAGAGACCGGTGAGTCTTAATGAGAGTGCCAAAAATTTCTTGTGAGATGATGTTGCAGCAAACTAAGATTTCTGTACGGTTTTTGTTTGCTTCATAAAGCGACTTCAAACCGTCTACGAGTTTATCGAGAAGTTTGTCGCTTGAATAAGACTCGAGTCTCAGCCGTAGATAGTTGTCATAGACCTCTAGACCCAGTGACCAGTTGGGCATCTCCAAAGCCGGGAACCTCGATAACAAGTTTCTCAGCAAGACCAAGTCATCATCTTTTTCCTTCGTACCACTGATAATCAGCCTGGGGCCAACACACGTCACGACGACTTTTTCGGCTTCCTCGAATGATTTGGCTTTCAGAAGGTTTTGAGCCTCTGAGAGATGATCGTTCTCATATTTATCCCTTAGTGCTTTTGCCTTGTATATTAGACTATGGGGAATTTTAATTCTTTCCAAAATAGCTTTATTGGACTCACTACTGAAATATGATATTTCATGAAAGACTAGTGAGTCGATCTGCTGCTTTGCAGCGAAATCATCGGTGATAAAGCATGCAGCAAGAAGAGCTTCTTTGAAACGTCGCGTGAGTCTTAGTTGACCAATAAAGTCACAGGTGAGTTTATCACGAACATAGTCGGAAAGTTTACTTTGGTTGTTGAACCTTACTATCTGAGCAAAGTACCACAGGAAACTGTTATCCAACTTGGAGGTCCTTTTAATAATCTCTTGAAGAAGGACGTCGGCAGATTTCTGCGCGCTGTACAGTTTGAATATGATGAACTTGTAATCATCCTCAGGCACAACCATAGAACTAATGGCAAACCTGATCATGTCTTCCAGAGAATGATCATCAATCTTCCCATAATAAAGGTTCACGCCTAATATGGCCAGCCAGCTAATATCGTTCAAACCAAATTTAACGAGTGAATTAGTATCGATACCATTGCCTGTCAGCAAATGATAAATGCGAGAGATGGAGGGATTTACCTTACACCCGCCAGTACTCCATCTCTCCAGTTGCTGGGAGGCGAGAGTACGTATCCTGGGATCATTCGATCCTAGCGATGTAATTAATATAGCCAGGTGGCCGTTTTGAGATTTGATTGCCACCTTCGATGCATTTGAGACGTCATTCTTTAGGAGATGCATAAAAATTAAATCGAGAGCGTCGGTTGTAGTCTGAATTTTGCTGTCTATTTCTTCTCTGACTTGTTCGACAATCCAGGAGCATAGCAGTTTGTGCCGATCTATCTTTAGAAGAAGCTGTTTGACAGTACTATCATCAACATCATGAGGTCTGATTTCATCGAAAAGAACTGAGCAAAGTTCCCAAGATGAGTATTCAGAATGAGATTTGTCGAATAACGTCGCAACGTCTTTGAATTGAAGAGTATTTTCAGCCACCTTTGGGTAGTCCACTGTCTCTCTTTTGACAACGGTACTTAGACTGAGGTGCTTTGAGAACAATCTATCCATAATATTCGTACTTTTTAGCGGAGGGAAAGTATAATTCTTGACACCAATCTTTTCAGCCGTTGCCTTCATCAACAGCGAGCTATCAGAAGAGAAACTGGCAAAATTATAATTGTTGAGGCGCCTCTCTTTCTTTATTCTTCTCTTGAGAAGCATGTTGTCGTTGAAATCAGCAAAAAGTAGCTCGACGGCACTGTCGTCCGTATGCCTGGAATCGTAAGTTTCCGCGAACACAGATCTTAGAGTAGAACCAGCTAGCTTTAGCTGTTCCACCCAATTGCTTGATGTACTGAATTCCTGTTCAGCCTCCATTCCTTCGAAATCGGATTCTTTAACGTCTGGTTCGTATGGTTTCTCGTCGATCAGAGAATCGTCATTTTCAGACTCATTCAAAACCGCGTCCAACTGCACGTCCCGAGGGTCGAGAGGATCAGAACGCGTTGTGTCAGCATTCTCATCAATTTCAGCTGAGATCAAACCTCCCGCAATAAACTCCTGCGATTTGACTTTCGACTGAGCAAGCTGCCGTTCTTGCTTAGAAACAACAAGATTATTCGAGTCAGTGCTTTGATTTTTCACCGGCTCCAGTTCTTCTTCATCGACCTCAGCGTCTTCCTCGTTCGTCAGTCCCCATATACTAAAATGCTTCACTTTAAACGTCCAGACACCTCCAAATGGATTGTAGGATACAAAAGCCATGTTTCTCATACTTTTGAGTCTTCTTATTAGAACTTGAACTTGGTCAAAGTTAGATCCTTCTTTTAACTGTCTCTTTGTCTTTTTGTCCACAGGATAGACATTCTCTAGAGTAATTGTTGCTGGGACATTCAATCCGCAACCAACAGATGGCTTACGCGACTCATCGGGATAAACTTCAACCGTCTTATTAGAGTTGAAAACGACAGTGTTCCCAAAAAGTTGACCTTTTAAATCTTCAGCAAAAGAAGTCAAATCTACATCGTAATCAAACGTTATGCAGCCGTATCCTCTGCGGCCTATCAGAAAGTTGGGCACCGCCGCAAGTTCTTTTGGAGTCAAACTCACCAACTGCTCCGGAGGTGGGGAGCACCAATAATCTGATGTCTTCGTCTTCCTTGTTTGGTCTTCTTCTGTCTCGCCTTTGGCATCGTTAGTTGTACTAGATTCGCTTTCTTTGTTGACACTCGGCACTTGGTCAGAATCATTATAGCAGCCTTCTTTATTTTCAGCTGAGTTTTGGACTTCGATCTCTCCATGATCTTCAACGTGATTCTTTGTTTGAACTGCCTTTCCTGAAAGTAGTTTCAGCTTCTTCGCTGTGCTCCTATTAGGATCAATTTTCAACTTACGCAAATCCGATATTTCACTCTTTTGCAAGGAAAACGGTGTCAACTTTTCCTTTGAAGTCAGGTTACTGTAATTTGATAAAGAACCGTCAATTTCCACATTACTCCTCTTAGCGGTAAAACCCTTTTGCTTTAACGCCCATTGTCTATCAGAGGATGGGGAGAAGATACCTTGTGTTGAAAGTGCATTAGAATTTTCCTTCAATCGAGAATTCAATTTATTCATCAAACTAGATTGGGAGGTGGGCGGCAACTTAAACGAGGGATCCACGCTGCTCAAAGTAGCTGAGGAAGTTGAAAAGGTCCTCTTGTTGCTAGGGGTAAAACCAGATCCTAGACTGCCTGTAGATTCATCTACCTGTGTCCGCATTTCTTTAGAAGCAGCGGTTAGCGGGGCTGGCATCTTAGATACCTGAATAGGATTGTTAGTAATATTGATCCCATATGGGTTTGAGCTTGGTTGGGCTACACCATTAGAAGAATTAGGAAAAGATGATAAGCCATTGTTGAAAACGCCATTTCTTTGAGGTTGGGTGAAAGACTGTTGTTTACCAAAAAGACCTGCCGCATTTGATGTGTTGCTGTTAACTGATCCACCTGAACCTTGATTGGTAGATCCAAATAGGCTTGTCCCTTTACCAAAGTTAGAAAACGTGCTACCTGCATTGCTATTCGTTGAAGGTAACCCTGTGCTGTTACTTCTACCAAATAGTCCTGCTCCTCCTTGGTTGTTCGTTGAGTTTTGTCCAAAAGGGAATGTTGTGCTCTGCCGGTTGTTTCTACCGCTTAATACATCATTAGATTGGGTACCAAAAAGATTGTTGGGACCTGACTGTGTGTTCGAAGTGCTGTTACTTTGACCACCGAACAACGGGCCCGAAGGGCTTGGGGTACTTATTGTTGGTCCAGATGCTGCATTGCCAAAGAGCATATTTCCCTTCAATGGCTTTTGAAGAGTACTGTTTGAGGGTGTAGGCGTCGAGGTGGGAGTAGAAGTGTTTCCATTATTAAAAAGCGACCCACTATTTGTGTTTTTGCCAAACATAGCTCTTTACAAGCAACAAATGAATGAGCTTCGGTGCCTTGTTGCGCCAACTAATATCCAATTGAGAAGATGGACGGTACAATCCCTTCTTATCCAGTGTTGTTTACTGTTCTTGTTCGCGAGTTCAAAATTTTTTCAAGTTGAGTAGCCTATGTAGTTACCAAGATTCAAATAATGAGATGTGATGATGAGCAGGATAACATTGAGTGTGCGAAGCTTCGCTCACTAACTAATAGCCTGAATGCTGCACGCTGCAGACGATGATGTCCGTTACGACTCTTGTACTGGTAAAACAGTAGTTGTTTCAACTTTTCTCAGTAACTGAGTAATTTACTCGAGACACATCGAAAGACGGTATGATTTTGGCAATTTTCCTTGCGAATATTGTCGGTATTGCCGATGCTGACAACCCTGCCTTGTCTAGTACGGTGGCTTTCACGGAGATTCGAGTTTCGCCTTTGGAGATACTTTGAACAAAATCGTCAAAACTAATTAAGTAAGTGGCCTTTGTGCAGGATTTGAGATCATAGTCTTTGATTTGTAGTATTGTTTCCTTTTCATTGGACTCAATCTGCACCGGAAAAACAAGTTTCAGCATGAAGAGTATCTTCATAATCATAATTGAGTGTTTGACGGCCTGTATGAACAATAATAAGTGATGTTGCGATACTTCTGAAGAGCCACGAAGAGCAACTCTATAGCAATGATCAAAGACAATAGCTGCCTCCTTAGGTCGTACTACTTTGTGCGAATGCAAATCGTTTCTGGTCAAACTGGCGAGATTGACCGAAAGCACGAGGGGAGAATCGATGTAAGGAAAACTCAGTGTAAGTTCAGATTGCGTGTATCTTTCAAAATGAACCCCTGATATTATGCCTAGCATTTTGAGTCGGTTACGGCACTTTGTAATGTCGTACTCGCTAAAGACTTTCCTTTTGAGACGACTCTTGTCTTTAGCTAGCAGAAGCAGTTCTTTCCTCAAATTGGCGAGACGAGCTTTTTTGATTTCAACTTCTTCTTTCAATGTTTTACGCTTGTCGTGAATCTGCTGTGCATTAACAATATCCACGGAATGTTGAGCTAACATTTGCTTCAGCGTCTCCATCTTTACTCTCTCGTCGAGACTTGGCTCTTCTTGATAATTTTCTGTGCTTAGTTCTTTTAAGTGCTCAACTTCTCTTTTGATCGATTTTCGTAGTTCCTCAGCTCTGGCTCTGATTTCTTGCACACTTGTCAAGCTGTTCCTAACAGTTGCTCTATCTTCTTCCAACAGCGATAAATTCTCATGCAGGACAGTCTTGATTCCATTCAAATGCCGGCTTCTCCATTCGTACCACGACTTTCTCGCTTCTAACTTGGAGTAGCTCTTTACTAACTGCAGTTGTTCGTTCATCAGTTGTCTCATCTCCTGACTGGAACCAAAGTATTCGGTGAATAGCAACGGTGGTGGCTGTGAAGTGCTCACTTGTTCATCAAGGTCGTCGAATTGTTTCTTTGATTGTTGGACTCTCCTTAGAAGCTCCTTGCATATGAAAACATTCATCTCTAAAACGGGCGTATCCAGGTATAAAGCATTTAATAGTTGATTGATCCTAAAATTTTCTCGCTCTGAATGTTCCAACGTTTCAAATCTGACATGAATCCCTCTCTTTTCAATCAAATCAGTATCAATCAAGAATGAAATACCAGTTTCATTGATGAAATTTTTCAAGTAATGGGTTTGAGCCGTCTCTAGTTTTGGTTCAGCTGGTTTAAAACTTATTGGCGACATCCGTTCCATTATCGATAGTTCCATGTCCTGCTCATCTGAGCTCTCATGCTCGCTAGCAATTGTTTCCGGATTAAGTTTACGTTTCTTGGAGCTAGGCGGCGTCGTGGATACTTTACTTTCCTTTTTAGAATCGTGAATAGCTGTAAAGTCCATCGTATTATCTCCAGTATCCTCGCGCTCTACAGGTTTAGCAGCCGGGCCGGGAATACCAGTAAAATCCATCGTTTCCTCCTTTTCATCTTCTTCGTCGTGTTTAGCAAATAATTGTGTAATCTCCATAGATACCTCATGATCAAACACCGGTTTATATGGCCGTGCGGAGACAGCCACGGGAGATGTTAAATCCATGGGTTGCGATGTCGTCTCATTTTCTTCATCGGAATTATCCTGCTGAGTGGAAGTCGCTACAAAATCAGCATGCTTTCTTCTAGGTTCTCTAAGATTCACCCGTGTTTCTGGCACGAAATCAAAACTATGCAGAGTCACATCTGGCGCAAATGACACTCTCCTATTGCCTTTTTCTTGTAGTGCCAACGTATCTATCCTAGAAGTAGTGTTGCTCCCCTCTAGAGCTTCAGTGTTTGAAAACCCGCGGGCAGGAGGCTGAAAATTCCCAGAAATCAGAGACTGAGGCCAATCAGGCTGCGAGGGCGGCAAAGAATCCGATTGTTGGCTTGATTTTAGTATACCTTTCGCCGGAACTCCTGCAGGGGCGTTCTTCTTTATAGCACCATTGTTCTCTTCATCATCAGAATTATGGACGCTTTCGTCCATCCTTGATCGACGATTTAAAGTCTACTTTGATCTTGTTTACCGTTGTTTACCTCCAGATGGGTTACTTTGTTATTGTATGGGGCAGCATAACCGGTGTTACCCGCCCATACATACTCGGCGGCTAATATGCTACATGTAAAGACAGGATCTTGCAGACTAAAAGTTGGAAAGTCGACTGTACCGAGTATCGATATGAACATAATGCACTGAAGTACCAGGGGAGGACAGTCGAAACAGGTCATGAGACTTCAATTCCGAGAAACCGGGCAGATACTCAACAGTCAAAGAACTATGATTGACAAAGTCAGAATACATAAATCAGCAACCCTCAGGACGCTGACAAAGAAAGAAGTTTGACATCAACTCTGAACTCAAAGAACCAGACCCTTTGTCCTTGTGAGCCAGCCTTTCAGCCGTTTGCTATAAGTCGTTACACCACCTTTCGAGGCCTGTGCGCGTAAGCGCGCGGTTTATTGAAAAACTACTCATCGAAAGACTGGCGCCAATATGCAGTGCGAATCAATAACATTACCCGATTCGTGAGCGTTATTGCCATCGATTCTCTAGCTCTATGGTATATAGAGAACTCCAATGCTCTATATAGACCTACCAGTCGAATAAGAGCGGTTTCAGGTACCATCGTGGAAAAATGAAGCGCGAAGGCATCTGGGCCAGGCAGTCATGGTTCTTCAACTTTTGTTACATTTTCGTAATACATGGTGTCGTCAGCGGGATGATAGCCGGCGGAGTGGAGTTTGCAGTCGCGTACGGCATGTATTACAAGAATTCGCATCCAGTATTGCTTTGGGGGTTTCCCAATACCCTTTCTGGTGATTGTGCACTGAGCTTATTTATTCAGGTGGGTGTGACTTGGGCTTGCGAAGAGGTTCTCGTGGGCTGGGATTGTTATTTGGAAAACACCCCTTTGTTACCATTCGAAATTGAACTACCGAAAGAGTCTGGCCACCACCTGTTTTGGTCTCTTTTCGAGGTCAAGCATGGTATCCCACGAGAAGATCGAAAACTGCTGAGTTATCTTCGTAAACAGTTTGTGAGATACCCAGCAAGATCAACCTTTTTTAACTTATTTGTGTGGTTTGTGCACAAATTTGTTGTATCGATGATAACGGCTGGTATGATTTGGCTCTTCGTTTGGCCCGTAACCATGGGAATCCTAGCAGGCATCGGTACAAAGATCGGAAGCCACGATTACCAATTTCATGGCCGGGCTCCACAAGTAATGAAGCTCATTTACGGCTTTGTCCTAGGGCTCATGAGCTCGCCTCTGGCGATCATTGTTATCCTACTACGCGATGGTTGGTACGCCAAGTATAAGGAAAGAAGTACACAGGAAACCAATACTAATGAGAAAGGTGTCGATCCTGCAAGCGATAACGACGCAACTACCGAGGATACTAACGTTGAAGCAACAGAAGCAACTAATACTAATAATTGATCATTGATGGCATAATAGAATTCTACCAACTGCTCGTAACGTATGATTGATTTTGAAAAATTATAAGCATAATAAGCATATCATCGCATCTCATCGCATCTAAATTAATCATCGTAGTCGATATTTAGCGTTTAACTACCTCTTTTGGGGGAGCTCATCAATGGCAAGAAATGCTTCCCGTAAGGGCTCACTCAAGGGTTCCCTTGACAGTAAAATTGAAGATTTAATCTATCGGTTATTGGAAGAAAAATCGCTGGACAAGAAGAGACTTTTATCCGCTGAGAATGAAGGTGAGGTTGACGAAGAAGACACTATTTGTTTTGCAAAGGACCTGGTAATACCTGAAATTTTTACTTTCTGCCAAACGAAGGATTTATCAATGCTGAGAGTAAAGAAGGTTATCTTACAGAAATCCATTGAGAGAGTCCTAAAGCAGGTTATGGAAGAAGAGGCAGCAGAATTTGATGGTTATTCAAGCTTTAAGAGTGAGTCAGTTGAGCCAAGTACCAAGGATGATAACCTTATTCCTGTTCATGGGAATAACGAGTTTAACAAGAACATAACAGAACAGTGGAGGGTTGACTCAAATGCCCAAGACGGGGTCGAGACAGCCGATATTGATGGTTCTAAGTCAGATTTAAGCAACTCTCAGCCAAAGAAACGTCTAAAAGAAGGTTTATCAGGGAAAATTAAGCGTCAAAAGGTGAAGGAAGACAGAAGTCCGCCATCAGCTAATTTAGACTCATTAGGAGGCATGGACGATGTGATTGCGCAATTAATGGAGCTGATAGGTCTTCCGATTCTACATCCTGAAATATATCTCTCGACGGGAGTGGAGCCTCCGCGCGGTGTTCTTCTACATGGCCCACCGGGCTGCGGTAAGACATCCATTGCTAATGCATTAGCAGGGGAGCTCCAAGTTCCGTTTATATCAGTCTCTGCGCCATCGATCGTCAGCGGTATGTCTGGTGAAAGTGAAAAGAAACTGCGGGATCTTTTCGACGAGGCTAAACTCTTGGCCCCATGCCTTGTGTTTTTCGATGAGATCGATGCCATCACTCCTAAGCGTGATGGTGGAGCTCAAAGGGAGATGGAAAGGAGAATCGTGGCACAACTTTTGACATCCATGGATGAAATGTCTCTGGAGAAGACTAACGGCAAACCAGTTATTATCATTGGCGCTACTAATAGACCAGACTCTCTAGACTCGGCTTTAAGAAGGGCTGGTAGATTTGATCGAGAAATATGCCTCAATGTGCCAAACGAAGTTGCCAGAATCCACATTTTGAAAAAGATGTCTCAACATCTCAAAATTGACGGATCGATTGACTTCATTAAGCTAGCTAAGCTAACTCCGGGCTTCGTCGGAGCAGATTTGAAGGCTCTCATAACGGCTGCCGGAACCTGTGCAATAAAACGTATCTTCGAGGAGTATGCTGAGTTATCGCCATTGCCAGACAATCAGATGGATATTGATCAAAGCCCTGTCAGCGATGAGCAGGCGTTGAAAAACACAGCAAATATTATTGATCCAATACCACTTTCAACTATTCAGAGATTTATCAAGAATTTCCCAGAGCCTTTAGGTGACGACAAACTACAGCATTTAGCTATCAAATACGAAGATTTTTTGATGGCATTACCAACAATTCAACCAACGGCAAAAAGAGAAGGATTTGCAACTGTTCCAGATGTTACTTGGGCAAATGTTGGTGCCTTGTCAAAGATTAGAATAGAGCTTAATATGGCAATCGTACAGCCTATCAAGAGGCCTGAACTTTACGAGAGAGTTGGTATTAGCGCTCCTGCAGGCGTTTTGCTCTGGGGACCGCCGGGCTGCGGTAAGACCCTCCTTGCCAAGGCAGTTGCGAACGAATCTCGTGCAAACTTCATTTCTATCAAAGGGCCTGAATTACTAAACAAGTACGTTGGTGAATCTGAAAGAGCCATAAGGCAAGTTTTCACAAGAGCAAGGGCGTCAGTTCCATGTGTTATATTCTTTGATGAACTTGACGCACTGGTGCCTAGGAGGGATACAACGCTGTCCGAATCTTCGTCGAGGGTGGTCAACACTCTGTTGACAGAGTTAGATGGATTGAATGACAGGAGAGGTATTTTTGTAATTGGTGCTACTAATAGACCTGATATGATTGATCCTGCAATGTTGAGACCAGGAAGATTAGATAAGACTTTATTCATCGAGTTGCCTAACGCACAGGAGAAATTAGACATCATAAAGACGCTGAAGGCAACCAATGGAACACCGATTGCTAGTGATGTCGATTTGGAGAAAATAATATCAGATGAGCGCTGCAGAAACTTTTCCGGTGCTGACATGGCAGCCCTTTTGCGGGAGGCGTCAGTTTTAGCATTAAAGAGAAGTTTCTTCAAAACTGATTTGATACACTCCGTTCTTGACAATGATCTTGACAAGGAATTTGAAGATTTGAGTGTTGGTGTTTCACAGGACGATGTTGTTGTTCAGATGCACGACTTTACGAATGCTCTAAAAAAGATAAAGCCTTCCGTCAGTGATAGAGACAGATTGAAATACGATAAGCTCAATAAGAAAATGGGCTGGAATGATGAAGTTGAGTTACAAGGGGAGAGTACTGCCGATAATAAATAGGGGAAAATAAAAACTTACTATATTACTTAATATATTACATGAATCTTAGGATCATTTAAGTGCCAGGTTACTACGATGAGCCAGGCTCTTTCGTCTCATTTCATGTGATGACCTCTTCTCATTACGTTCTTTCTTATTTTCCAGACATGCTCATGCTTCTTCCTTTGTTCAGTCGAAATGTAAGGAATGCGTTCTTGGTCGAAGGACCTGTTGATTGGAAAAAGTTCGCATAACGGAGTCTCGCTTCTTCCGCGGACTATGACCCACTTTACTTGAGTGTTATCCTGTAGTGTTCCGAGCTTGAACTCTGGTACATACACGTTCATGAGAGTATTCTTCACGTCGATGGAATGTATGAGCATCAGACAAGTAAAAGTGAAATCACTTTGAACTGCTTCCACTATCGGAAATGAATGCTTGAGAACTTTGGCTTCTATTTGACGACATGCAAATAGCCCAACGATTGTACCCTCCAAGGCTGTTTTGATATCGTCTTCATGCAAGCCGGAAAATTCTTCTGGAAACACTATGCCTTGAATACCTGCAGTTCCGTAGCTAACTTGAACGGGGGGCTTATCCAAAAGAGGTGAGAAATCGTACTTCAAACTGTGCTCATTTTTCTCCATTGTGTGAAAGTAAGACAGAGTTTTGAACGTTCTAATTTGAGGTGATTGAAACCGCAACGCTTCAGGATTTGTTGAAACACCACTGATCCTGGTAATCACAGGACTATACTCGAACCTCGAGTGAGATTCGAAGCTGAGATCGAGGTCTAACTCGCTCAAATGCTTTCCTGATCCCTTGGATTCTAGTACAACTAGGTGGGTTGGCTTGTACTTTTGTATTATATGATTCATAATATTCAAACCATAGCCCTTAATCCACCCTGGTAAGTTGATTAGAGAAGTGCCCATATGGTCAAGATTCTCTAGCTGATCGATTAACTCATCAACGTGGGAGAGGTAGAGGTTTGGCACTTCTTGAGGTGAGTTAGAGCCAACGTATAATTGTTTGAAAACTTCGAAATAGGGTTGTCCGATATGCCTTCCGAAGGTTTTGTTGATTCTGCGAACCGCATTCAAAGAGATGCAGTCTGGGTCGGAGTACTCCGGTTGGCCCGGGTCTAGATCGAGGTACAAGATTTCGTCCGCTGCGTTTTGTTTCTCCCCATTATACAGGAAATGTTCCACTAGCAATCGCAGGAAAGTGGATTTTCCCGAATTCTTGCCTCCTATCACCATCATTCTTGTATCATATAAGGAGCTTTTATGAGCGACAGTTAATCTCTCGATATTACTGGCCCATTCATCTGA
Source organism: Torulaspora franciscae (assembly GCA_003705175.3). Lineage (NCBI taxonomy): Eukaryota > Fungi > Ascomycota > Saccharomycetes > Saccharomycetales > Saccharomycetaceae > Torulaspora > Torulaspora franciscae. Next base: position 16,598 of record PPHX03000001.1, read on the forward strand.
TATGTGTAAGGGAATAAATGAATCTATATCCTCCTGCAGAAAGAAGTAAGTGCAGTATTCTGATGAAAAGCTTAATTTCCGGTTGTCTCGAGAAGCCCAAAGGTATCTTATGTCTGGTGACAAATTACCAACTTTTTTCAAGCCGTCAACAAGACCATTTTGGATCCGAATCACGCATGGATAGTCCTTTAGCTCTTCCATCACTAATTCTTTCTTGTTCTCCTCGATATGACATTTCTCTTCCCAACCGGCATAGTAGGAGCTTTGAATGGCCGGTATCGAGCTACAAAGAGGATGCCAAAGGCTGAATTGTTCGTTGGATGCATTGTAGTGTACGTTATTGTATAATATTCCACCTTTAACAACTTGTAATTTAAACACGCCGGATAAAAAAACTCTCTGTTTCTCCTTCAAACCGACAAGAATCCTATCACTTTCATATCCTATTGAGTGGACATTAACATTTTCTATGGCTTTAAACCCTTGTCGCAGATCTTTGGGTTCAACGTCATCGTCATCGTAGTCTTCAACGTTCAGGCTTACAATCACCTCTTTTGAGGATATAATCGAAGTAATCGAGCTTTCTGAGTCATCTGAGTCGGCTGAATCATCAGCAGCGTATTTAGGAATATCTATTTGATTCACGCTCATATATCATTGTTCTTCTCATGCTAGTATTGAATTTTCATAGCACAACTTCAAGTTAAAGAAAGGAAAAATCTCTCGAAATCGATGAGTTAGAACTAACTTAGTGAACCAGCTTAAGACGTTTGCAATCTGTGTTTGCATCCCATTGATATGGGATTATCTCAGAAATGAATATTAACTCAAATAAAACCTAAACAACATGAATAGCGTAAACAACATAAACAGCTATGCAGTAACGGTGAAATGTCATACTACTATCTGTGGGTATCTCGACAGCTTGAGAGATGGATCTTCTAGCTTAGCTACGTCTTTCTCATCCCCTGCTTCGTATTCATCTTCGATCAGTAGACAAAGTAAGTAGTCCCTTATCAATATTGCTGATTCCAAAGTCTCGTCATAAGCCTCGAGATCCAATTCATCACACAGATTGAGCGAGGCCAGCTTGGCTTCTAACCCTTGTTCTTGAATGTCCTCCCGTTTTCCGCTGCTTCTTTGCACCGAACTGAAGCAGCGACCTTGAGAGTTGAAGTGAGCCGATCTCTCGTAAGCCTTATGTCTGGGCATTAGTATTGGGACTGATGAGAGTGAAGGTAAAACAGAGGGCCTCTCCTTATGAACAACTGGAGCCGTAATAGGCGGCAAAGAAGGGATGGTGGGATACGATCTGGGACCGAAAGCGCTGGCCCGCGGATCAGCATTGGCTGTGGCCCCTCCAAACAGAGGAGGCGAGCTTGCCATAGCTGGCTCACCTACCACAAAAGGCTGCTGAAAGCCAGTTTGGAGCGTTCTAGCGCTTGCCATGTTCTGAGCCAACGACGAGAAGAAAGAAGCTGCGCTGCTTGTCGCGGTAGAATTCCTTAGGGCGTTATCATCGCTTAGTATTGGTGGCAAGACAGTTTGTAATCTTGCTCCCAACTGAGGGGTATACACTGGCTCATACGACGGAAGCTCATTAGCGACTAGCTGTTGTAGCGAGATCAATGGAAATCCTGTGTTGGTTGGTGAGTCGGAACTGACGGGCGAAGCAGCAACCCGACTATTTTTCCTTGAATCCGTCTTGTCCACTTTGAGGGCACGTTTCGATCCAGATTTGGGACCTCTTTTCTTCTTTACCTGGATATGAGATTCGATATGAATCTTCATATGTTTCTTCAAATCCTGCGGTCTCTTGAAATTTTTACCGCACTTTGAGCATTTGAAAGGCTTCAACGACACATGCACCCTGAGATGGGAGGTGATGTGGTCCCGCTTCTCAGTCTTGACCTGGCAGTCCCCCCATTTACAGTTCAACTGTAGGTTCTTCTGGGACCTGCGTCCCACGTGATCCTTGCACAGATGGTAGTAAAGCAGTTCAGCCTGTTGGAATACCTTACCACAATGGTCCCAATGGCACATCAACTGGTCCTCCTCTGATCCGGAGGACACCTCACTTTGCGGGGTACTCATTTGAGTGACATTTTGTCCGTCGTAGCTCGATCTCCTCGTCCCTTCCGAGTGGTAATTATCGATATCGAGATGATCGTTAGAGCTTACATTCGAAGATGCACTTAAAGCTGGGGACGGCATATTCCCACGATTCTTGCACGTAGGTCCGCATTCTTGATGTTGTGAACTATCCAACTCTGCACCTGCTGACGTATTAGGACTCTCTGAAGCCTTTACTTCGTTTTCAGTATTCAAAATATCCTTCAAAAGCACCATTCTGGTCCTACAGGTCTGGGATTCCTGCCCATGAAAAGGTAGTTGGGTAGGTGCATTACTTATAGAACCTCAGGGTCCAAGATAAAGAGTGGCTTGTGTGTCCGTGTGCAGCGACGAAGATCTATAAGATGTCAGTAAATGACATGCAGGCTGGAGCATTATCTATGTATTAGGCTACTTGTAGATGTATTAAAGGACTGTACCTCTTGGGCGCTGCGAACGGATGATTTACTGTGGGTTTCCCTGTTCTCTGTATGGTATTATGTCATGAAATGAGTGTAATTATTATTCGGATTACGCGTTGATTTATTCGTTAATAACCCGTAAAACTTTTCTTGAATAGTCCACGTCGTCGGCCAGCGAGACTACCGAGGGGTTCTCTTGCGACAGCAGACGGTTAGGATCGAGTCTCTGGTCCATTATTACCGGATGCGGGTTAGCGAAATCAGCAGACTCGTCGTCGAAAGAAGGCCTTCTTGACCTTGGAGTTGTATCTATGATCCCCTTTTCATCGGCGTAAACAAACCCATGGGATCCGGAAGAGGATCTGTTTCCTGGGTAGGTGAGGGAATCGTCGTAGTTGGGGTCTCTTGGTGATAAGACGGCTGCGCCGTACTGTTCTTCGAACTGTTTCTGCTGCCTGCGGGGCCTGACGAGAAGCAGCCAGATGATGAGTAAAAGCAGTAGGAGCGACACCACGCCAACAGCGACGAAGGTGCCTGCCACCTTTCCTGGGGAGTGCCAGAAACCGTGGTTTTGAGACTGGCCGGCTCTGTTGAGATTGGTTGGGGCCAGGGCCGTTACGCTGGAGGCCGAGGGGGGAGAAGTTACCACTAGTGTCATGGTAGTGAGCAGCTGGGATACCTGCGTGGACTCTGTGTTTGAGGGATTGGCGTCTGAGAGCGTTTGCGTGAGGGTTTTGGTGGCCACAGAATAGATGATCGAGGTGAGCAGCTCATCTGAAGAGCTTGAGCTGGGAAAAATGGAAGCGCTTGATGAGCTCGAGGAACTGGAAGAGCTGGATGAGCTAGACACGCTGGATGTAGTAGAAGAGCTAGAAACGCTGGATGAGCTGGTTGAGGTGGACGAACTGAAAGCGCTAGACGAGCTAGAACTTGGCGTACTCGATGAACTGGATGAAGACGACGCGCTCGATGAACTGGATGAACTGGATGAACTGGTTGAAGAGGACGCACTCGATGAACTGGACAGACTGGTTGAAGAGGACGCACTCGATGAACTGGATAAACTGCTCAATGAGCTGCTGGTAGAAATGTCACTGGAACTACTTGAACTTCTCGAACTGCTCGAACTCCTTGAGCTACTAGAACTAAGCGTCGTAGTCGAACTGCTGGAAACCCGCGAACTGCTCGCACTGCTCCAACTGCTCGAGCTTATCACAGGAGTCCCCCGCCCCAGGTACAAATACTGGAACAGACCGGACGCCTGGTTCCCGCAGCTTTCCGCAGGATACCCGATGCACCGGTCGCTGCACTCCGCCATAGAAGTCGTGCTGCTGGGCCCTGTTTCCGAGCACCAGCAGTAACTTCCCTGTAGTATAGCATACTGAGATCCCGAACAATGTTCCGAACACCATCCGTTACTCTGATACTGCCAAGAAGCCCCATCTCCGCCGGCCGTATTCTCGCTCGAGCAGAAACTCACCGCATGCACCGCCGGCAGCCACACGAGTAAGGAAACTAGCAACATAGCTATGATATCTGCCCTCTTTCTAGCCTATTCTACTAAAATTTTAGCCAAGTTGAGGCTCAAACTCTCTAAACCTGCTGTAATTAAGATTGGTCCTTAAAACTATCAATCTCTTGCCTCAACTACTATAGTCCTACACCTCAATCCGTTGTAAAAAAAAAGGAAAACTACGACATTCGAGGGAGGAGAAACAACAAGATGCAGATTTATGCATTGTAGACCGAATCATACGGATGATTCCTACATATCGTACGTACTATTACTACTACTCCTTGCAAGCTCCTGATACCCTTTTAGTGTTGACTAGGAGACGGGTTGTGAGATGTGTGTTTTGGTGAGCCTATAGTGGTGAGCCATTTTAGGAAGAGTGAGATATTATGCAGCTCGCAATCGAGAACGGTTACCGCTTAGGGATAGTGGGGAGGGTAACACAGATATTTGCGATGCACGTGAATATCATGTGATGTGGTTTGTTTTTGTGTCACGTGGATGTCACGGGGTCAGTTGGCGAGTTCCCACAGCTTGCAAGAGCCTGCAAAAGCGATGGGTACTCACGTATGGACCAAGGGAGTGGGTTACTCAGTGGGTGAGGCTTTCATGGTGGACAAGAAGGGCCCAATGGCTGGAGGGCACCACCATGTCAGGTACGTCAGGCAGCAGCAGCGGTTTAGAAGGCTGGTTTCTGAAATGGTGCAGCTGATAGAGGAAAATGACCACGATTCGCTGGCGTTCCTGGCGCGCAATTGCGGCGTTCCGCCGCAATTACGGCACATTGTGTGGCCTATTCTGTTGAAGTATCATCCGATGTGTATTTCGCCCAACATTTCGTCGAATGTGGTCACCTGGGACACTAGTACGCACACGTATCGTCTAGTGGAGGGCAAGGGGGCAGGAAGGGGAGATCGGTCTCCGGAGGATTTGGAGGCTCTGATTATGCACGACTTGCGGAAATACTTGCACTCGAGGAACAATGGGGTTGGTAACGGGTACGCGACGACGAGTTCGTCCGAGGTGTCGACTCTCTGTTCGATGGACACAAGCATGCTTACTGCAGAGGACGAGCTGGAGGTGGTAGAAGCGCTGAAGCATGCTGTGTTGCGGTTTCTGGATAAATGGGGGAGGGTTTTCCGGTACGAGAGCGGGCTCGCATGGATCGCAAGTGGTTTGGCTGAGTGGGTTCCAGTTATGGAGAGCGGGCTCGAAGATGGGCCGGTTGTACTGAACGGAAAGAAGCACGCTCATTCGCATGCTCCACCGTACACTCATACCAGTGGTTCTAGCTCGCTCAGCGCGACACCTACAGCCGCCGCGGCAGCCAACAACCTGTGTGTTTCGTACCTGTACAAAGAGTATCCGCTCCCTCGGGAGCTGAGGCACAGATTGCCCAGGGCTCCCCCGTTTGCGTTTGACCAGACCTTCGAACGCTTGGCACTCGTCATCCTGCACACTCCGGACTCGGTGCTCGCGCAGAGACAGCTGGCGTTCCAGTCGAACTCTAAGGAATCGCTTTCAAATTACTTTCCAATAATATCTGGCGGTGACCTTTCGTTCCAGACTCAGGTCTTCTTCAGGGTTTTTTCGTCCATCTTGCCGGAGCTTTATCAGCCGTTGACAGAGGAGAGCGTTTTGCAGTCCAGTAACAAACGATCGAGCTGGCTCTATTGGTGGGCCAAGTGTTCAGGCGCAAGAGCGCTCCAGCGCCAGGATAGGGGTCGCCTATGGGACATACTACTCGGCTGGAGACCAAAACCTAATATGAACTGCATCAATTTCTACCTCAATTATAATACCAAGAAGTTCGACCACCTCTACAAAAGGTCTCCGAGCATACACCTGGATTATCTGACGTCTGTCGCCAAAAGCGACCCGTTCTGGTTTCCCGATCTAGACACTATACCACTGGGCACTGCCAAGTACAAGTTCGACTACGAAGTACTGAAGAAGATACTACTTAATAACCGTCAAGGCCAGCACCCAGATGACCAGTCACATGCTGATGAAGGTTGTGACGGAATATCGTATTCGCTGATAGATCCGCATTTGCAGCTGATATTCGTTTACGTGGCAATCCTGCAGTACAGCGAGTCCAAGCTACTCGAGTTCGAAGAGACTGAAATTTCCGAGTACTTGAACAATGTACCGATGCTGTCCAGAGCCGACGATCTGTGCTACCGAAGACTCTACGAAGTTGAATCTCTATCGGATAGTAGTACAGGCTCTGGTAGTCAAGAAGATCTGCATAAGAGACCTGGATCGTCAAATATGCTGATTGAGATGGGGAACGACGCTAAGGCCTCGCATTCTTTTAATGATCTATTGAACATGGCAGGAGATATATGGAGGAAATGGTTATGGAATGAATTGGAGGATAGCTCTCTAGATGAGTAGATATAATGGCATTTGTTTAAATTAGTAGTTATGGACATGATGAAATGTGTTGACGTTTAGAATGAGGATCCTAAAAGGCCTTTGTTTCTTCAGCTGGTTCATCAAGCTTGAGATGGCCCATGGTGAGTAGGCCTATAGCTCTAGTTCCAACCTTCCAGATCACCAATGTTTTGTGCAATTAGTGGTAAACCTCCTAGGGTTCCGGTTTTGTCGCCCTCATCAAGATGCGTTTTTGAGAAACAACTGATCGAAGAATACATACAACAGGAAGGAAAGGACCCAATAAATGGTACAGATTTGACAATTGATCAACTTATACCTATAGCCCAGACGCCCGAACAAGTCGCTTTGACAAATAGCGTGAACTCTTCAACTTTGAATAGTAACTATAGCATACCAAACCTACTATCAAGTTTGCAAAATGAATGGGATGCCGTAATGCTAGAGAATTTCAAACTGAGGAAACAGCTAGATCAGTTTACGAAACAACTGTCGACTGCCCTCTATCAGAGAGATGCGGCCAAAATTGTCGCAGCAAGAGCTATGGAGGCTAATGACGAATTGAAGCATGAAATGGCCCAGCTGATATCTCAACTGGGGTCAACAATAAATCACACGGATGTAGAGACCAATGGAACAAAAGATAACTTGTTAGAACGCCTAAGGCATGATTCTGAGACCTATTTAGCCCAGACAAGAAAGGTTAAGAGCGATTTCAACATCTCGTCGATAGCGCCCTTCCAGCTCGGCGCTAAGTATTCAGTCAGAGAGTCTTTGGAGTTACATAGAGCAACGTCGCTGCGTCACGAAAAGCAACAGAGGCTTGCCTTCCAACTCGCCGATGTCTCTCAAGCCTGTACTTCAGACGGTCCTTCCAATTATTCCACTGTCGAGATACCGCTGGAGGATGAGGTTGACTACATGACATGCACTGCGAATGGTGAGCAGCTCCTGTTCGCCATTAAAGGAAAATTTGGGATATATGATTTGGCTAGCAAGGATACTCGTTACACAGAGGCGGGGGAACAAGGGATAATATTTATGGCCTCTCATGAAGAAATCTTGAAGGATCACTTTCTATGGGCAGATAAAGCAGGCAGTATAGGCTTCACCACGCTCGATGGTGAAAGTACCTCTGTTCTTGTAGAAGGCACGTCCAAGGAAAAGTTTTTCACTGCCTCTCATCACAAGGATGGTTTACTCTTCGCCCTGGCAAGCAGGACCAAGATCAAAATATATGATTTAAGCAGATCAAATGAACCTCCGACAGTATTTGGACTTGGAGAGCAAATCAAAACTGAAGGAGAAATCAAACGTGTACAGTTCAGCAGCAATGGGTACTGGATGGTCGTCCAATGTGGTGACTTTGTCATGAGTTTCGATTTGAGAAAAGAACCGGGGACTCTAGCGGTGGATCCTTTCCCACTGGGAAACGAAGACGGCCAGAAACTTTGGGATATGGATGTCTCCGGCAAGAATCTGATACTACTTTCTCAGGCAAGTGAACAGCATTACACTTTAACGTTCTACGAATTTCGGAAATCTTTGAAGACTTGGAAACTACTTGATACGTCGCTCGATCTTGAAATCGAAAAGACTTCCAGGGTCATTGACAGTTTTCTCATGCTCTTTACGAAGGAAGGCCCACTCTTGGTGGTGAAAAGTCCACGCCAGTTAGCCCTGTATATCACTAAATAGTGTATTAATGTATAGAGATGACTAGTTTTTGAGTGCGCGAGTTTTGCACGTAACGCCCTCAATCGATTACAACGAGGTGAAAGTAAACGACCAGCGAAGTATACGCTTCAGGTCATCCTGTGAACTTTTACGAAACATACCAATGCCATTACTGGATTCTGTGAGGACGCTAGTCCTGTCTCCGACAGAATTGAAGGTGAGACAGGCGACCAACGAGAGTGAAAGTTCAGGTGCTACGGGAACGCTAATGAACGAGCTTTCAGTCCTCACTTACAGTCCCAAAACCCTAAAAGAGATTGTCCAAGTGGTGAGGAAGCGCCTTGCGGCGCACGGCAGAGGAAACACGCATAGGAACTGTATACATCTAGTGAAAACGCTCACATTGGTTACCTACTTAATGAACAATGGCTCCAATGAGTTTATCGCCTGGGTGCGTGGCAATATGTCCCTCATCGACAGTCTCAGGGACTTTGAGGCTCAAGATCGCAACGACGAGAAGATTGGGCAACAGATACGCGCCATGTCACAGGATCTATGCATACTGATCAAGGACGACAATCTGCTAGAGAACCGCAGGGCTGAAGTCATCCAGTTCAGATCTAGCATTTCATCTCCAGGTAGAAAGTCCACTGACAATAGCCATCTAAGAAAGTGGTCCAGCAGCAGCAGGGCCAGCGCAGACCGTGCTTCGCACGGCCTGCAAATGTCCCCCATTACACCAGGTACAACCAGCGAGTTCCAGTACACAGCAAATACAACACGGCACTACGAGCGTGGTGCAACAAGTCTAGACCTGAAGAGGAGATATGTTCGGGCCACCAGCACAGAGCAGACTACGTTGGACCCACTACGCGAAGAAGATGATTTGCAAGCAGCCTCAGTCTCATTGAAGGCGCCTACAAATCCATTCCGATAGGTCCAGGACAGAATCCCAACCAATCGACAACCACCAACCTCTTGAAGAGATGCGTGCTAGCAGTTAACCATTGTCACCAGTATTGAGGTGGCTGCTAAAACTCCGGGTGTTACCCGCCATGTGGCGGAGATAAGAAAGGGATGGCCGGGTGACATTATGCGGTAATGAGATAAGGGGATGGGGTATATAAATGGGGATGATTTGCCACCTCTGGGATGGTCGAACCTTGTTTACTGTTTGGTTTATCTTTGGAATAGCAGCAAATTTGGAGCTAAGGCATCAAGAGAACATGCAGATTTTTGTTAAAACACTCACTGGTAAGACTATCACCCTGGAAGTTGAGTCCTCGGATACTATTGATAATGTTAAGAGCAAGATTCAGGACAAGGAGGGTATTCCTCCTGATCAACAGAGACTGATCTTTGCTGGTAAGCAGCTGGAAGACGGAAGAACCTTGTCTGACTACAACATTCAGAAAGAGTCCACTTTGCACTTGGTTCTCAGATTGCGTGGTGGTATGCAGATCTTTGTGAAGACTCTTACGGGTAAGACCATCACTTTGGAAGTCGAATCATCAGATACTATAGACAACGTCAAAAGCAAGATTCAGGACAAGGAAGGTATTCCTCCTGACCAACAGAGACTGATCTTTGCTGGTAAGCAACTAGAGGATGGAAGGACTTTGTCTGACTACAACATTCAGAAAGAGTCCACTTTGCACTTGGTTCTCAGATTGCGTGGTGGTATGCAGATCTTTGTGAAGACTCTTACGGGTAAGACCATCACTTTGGAAGTCGAATCATCAGATACTATAGACAACGTCAAAAGCAAGATTCAGGACAAGGA
>PPHX03000005.1:0-483042 GCA_003705175.3 Torulaspora franciscae
CCATTTCACTACCACCATAAGAGAATGCTGCGGAGACAAAGGTATTGCAGAGATTTTTGAAAACTGGTTTTGCAAAAGCACCAGGGTCGTACCAGTACTTGGTGCCAATATATCCACCACTGCCTGGTCCTCCTCCCGCAATCAGCACGATGCCTATGATAATAAATATGATGATAGCTAACACCTTTATGATCGATAGAACAAATTCCGTCTCCGCAAATAACCTGACGCCGAAGAGATTGATCCAAAGAACGAGAACAAGAGAGATTGCCACCCACACTACTGGGTTTATGGTTGAATTCCAATAGCTGATTGTCAGAGAACAACCGATCAGTTCGCTAGGAAATAATACTAACCATGCCAACAGTAAAGCCAACTGATTCATCGACAAATCGCGTGATATGGGACGAAAAGGACCTAGTGACAGGGAACTGGCACGAAAGCTCGGCTGCGCTTTGGATAACACAGAACATCGAAGCACCCACCAATAGATATCCAATTAGCAAGGCAGCAGGGCCTGAGGCTAATGCCGCACCAAGGCCAATAAACAGACCAGTACCTAACGTACCTCCGATAGAAATCATGGTCAAATGCCTTTGGCTGAGCACCTTCTTGTAAGGCTGTGAAGCCAATCTAAGTTGGGTCTTTTCCTGTTCCGTTAAATCGTTGTACTCTAGTGCATCCGGAAGTTCCAGTAATTCTTGGCGCTTGAATGAGTCTCTCCAGTTTTTAACTGCGGATGAGTATCCAGCATGTTCCCTGGTTCCCGAAACACTAAGATCATTGCTTTCAGTATTGAAGAACTTGTCAGTCTTCAAATCTACCTTCATTTAAATCACTAAGAGTAAGCAAACCAAAAGCTCGGGCCTTTTGATCAACTTGGGATGACTTTTCAATTCTGTGCTTTTTCATTGTAGTTTTACAAATTTTCTAGCCGCGCGATGGTTGCCAGTCCGTTCGCAGCAAAGAACATCATGCTCAAGTATATCTGTGAGCATTTGATGGCAAGTGGTGGGTCTTCCACTTCCTGTGCTCCAAGTGGAGGAAATGGTCGACTCGCCACGATGGGTCCTGGCCCCTTCGTGCGTTAGCACGTTGTAAGTCCCTCGTGGATTCTCCCAGGCGCAGCGAATAGCTCGCGAAGTGTTATGACTCTAGTTAATCGACTCCTACCATCAAAGGCAGCCCAATGATCATTAAGGAGAGTAGCTGATATAGGGCATCATATAGTAGTGATATTAAAGTAACACAGACTATTACCGGTCAATCATTGATGACTGCTTCTTCAGCAGAGGTTCTATTTGACCTAGGTTTCTTACTGAACCCACCTACAGCTTCCGTTGGGTTTACACTGACCAGGAAGACAAGCCGGAGTGGGCTTCATTTTCTTCTGCGTTAAAACCTCGTTTCAGGGTTGAAAACATGCCTAAGCACTGCACTTAATTCGCATCTTGTTTTACTCCTGTATTTGTAGTTCGTGTTATCTTACAGATTCCAGGGGAGTTAAAAGGCTCAAAAAAGATCACCAATGGAAGAAACGCATCGCACCATAGTTACTGTTGAATCACGGCAAGAAGGCAGCTATTATTTAGCGTTACCGTCAATTACATTAGCTAATTGATTCAGGCTAATCAAAAATTGGTGACTCTTCGCTTAACTATAGTTTTAGCAACTCTCTAAGAATTTACCCCGAAACTTGAAATCAAAGCCTCATGTCATATGAGTTAACGGGTGGTGAGGTGGTTGAGGAGCCCAAGAAAGACCAAACGGCTGTTCAAGGTGGTCTTGACAAGCTTGCTCCCGCTACTTTAAAGGCAGACAAAGATCACAAGGCTAGCGAGAACATCTCGCCAGAAAAAGCTGCGCACTTTGGACAAGATGATTCTACCAGAAAGTCTATGAATCCATCCTACGTGGGTTGGAAGCAGATTGGTGGGTGGCAAGAAGGGGATGCACTCACAGAGGCTGACGAAATCATCGATTTGAGTAAAGACACTTATCTGAACAACATCATTCCGGATAAGTACTACGGCGATTGGTATCATCTGATAGCGCTGATCTTCATTGCCGGTATACTCTCTTTCACCATTGGTTATTTTGGTTTTTCATTTGCGCCTGTTTTCTTCGTGGGACTGGTTACTTCACTTCTCTACAGAACATCTTCTATCAAGTACCGTTCTTCTATCAGGGATAGACTGCAGAAGGAGTTAACCGTGCAGCAAATCGAGGACGATTATGAGACTCTGGAGTGGTTGAACTCCTTCATGGGCAAATATTGGCCTCTTTTGGAACCCACTGTTTCTCAAATGGTCGTTCAACAGGTGAACGAGATCCTGGCCACCAATACTGCTATTCCATCATTTGTTAAAGCACTTTGGTTAGATCAATTTACCTTGGGTGTCAAACCTCCAAGAGTAGAGGCTGTCAAGACATTCCAGAACACTGACTCTGATGTCGTAGTCATGGACTGGGGAGTTTCTTTCACTCCTCATGCTGTTGTAGATATGAACGCCAAGCAACTAAGAAACTTTATTAACCAGAAGGTTGTCATAAAGGCGACGTTGTTTGGATTGACCATTCCTTTCCACGTCTCGGACTTCTCGCTCAGGGCCAATATCAGAGTGCGTTTTAGGTTGATGACACCGTTTCCTCATGTTGAAACTGTAAATGTTCAGCTTTTGGAGGTTCCAGATGTTGATTTTGTCGCACGCCCGTTTGGCGACTTTGTGTTCAACTGGGAGATAATGGCTATTCCTGGGCTATATCAGATGATCAAAAAACTGGCACAGGTTTACGCTGGTCCTATTCTTTTGCCACCATTTTCCTTGCAACTGAATATTCCGCAGCTACTTTCTGGCTCCGCTCTTGCGATTGGTGTTTTAGAGATTACCATCAAGGATGCTAAGGGACTTAGCAGGTCAACTGGCTTGCTCGCCAAATCGGTGGATCCCTACTTGTCATTTGATATCGGTGGCAAGGTGGTTGCAAAGACTCGGACTGTCAGAGATACCTTGGAACCTGTATGGGATGAGAGTTTGTATATTCTGTTGAACTCTTTCTCTGATCCCCTCACTATCTCTGTTATTGATAAGCGTGAAAGGTTGAAAGACAAAGTTATGGGTAGAATTGAGTACAACTTGACCTCTTTGCATGATAAAAATCATCAAAAAGATTTGAGGGGCTTTTTCTTGAGGAACTCAAAGCCTGTGGGATCACTCAATTTTGATCTGCAATTCTTTCCCACCATTGAAGCCAAGAAACTTCCAGACGGAACTGTCGAAGAACCGCCAGAATACAATACAGGTATTGCTAAGATCACTATTGAGGAGGCTGTTGGTCTGGGTGAAGTTAATGAAAAGATTACGGCCTACGTTGAGATGTATCTGAACGCCAAGCTAGTTCTAACGACAGGAAAAGTTAGTAGCAAGGAAAGTTTACAATGGAATAGCGAGTATAAAGCAGTGATCACAGATCGCAGAAAAGCTAGGTGTAGGCTCGTTCTCAAGAATGCTAAGGGAGAAGTCATCTCTACCACTGTTCAATCCTTGAACGAGTTGATTGACAGAACGCAAACAGACAAGAAAGCAATTCCTTTGAAGGACAAGAAAGGAGAGCTCAAGGTTGCCGCAGTGTGGAAACCTGTCGCTCTGGACATGGGTACTAATGCTATCGCTTACACTCCACCAATAGGTGTTGTTAGGGTTCTGGTAAACAAAGCCCGGGACTTGAGGAATTTGGAGAAAGTTGGTAAAATTGATCCCTATGCAAGAGTACTAGTCAACGGTATGTCAAAAGGTAGGACGAATGCAAAATCTCAAACTTTGGATCCAATATGGAACGAAGCGATATACGTTGCAATTACCTCTCCAAATCAAAAGTTAGCCATTGAAGTCATGGATGTTGAGACGGTTAAAGAAGACCGTTCTGTGGGATCAGTTGACGTTAAACTAGACAACATGTTTCACAAGGGCGCGGATGACAAATATATCGAGAAGGTTGATAATGAGCCAAGAACAGGTCGCCTGATTACCAAGAAGGGTACGAAGGGGACAGTCACCTTCTATGTGTCGTTCTACCCCGCTCTACCAGTGCTAAGCTTGGAAGAGATTCAAGAAGTTGATATGCTCAAAGAAAAGAAGGCTCAATTAGAGCAAAAGAGGAAGGAAAAGGTATCTGCGGATGAAGAAAAACGTCTCAAGGAGGAAGAAATGGACTTAAAAGACATCGAGACCCTGCACGGCAACAAGATGAAGTTAGATTTCAACGAGTTGCTACAATATAATAGCGGTATCTTTTCTGTTTCGGTTTTAAGCGGTGAGGTATCTCAAACCGGTCTATACGTGCAAGCATTTTTTGATGGGAATGGTGAGCCCCAGTTTGTCAGCCCAAAAATACCTACCAGGAGCGTTGGCACTGGTTGGACTGGTGATGTGATGATCAAGGAGCTTGAGTATTCTGTGACCACCTTTAGAGTTACGAAGGACAAGAATGCCAATAAGGCAGAGGACTGTATTTGTGAGGTTGTTATTCCAACCGTTGAATTGATCAAGAATTGTTATTTCAAGCCATCCATCTTGACTTTATCTGGCGCCGGTAGCGCCAAATTGATGATTCAGGCATCTTGGTTTCCGATCGCTGTTTCGAAGCTCCCACAGGCTGACTTGATTACAAACTCTGGAGATTTGACTGTCACAGCAAAAAGTGCTGAAAATTTGATCTCCGCTGACACCAATGGCTACTCCGATCCGTTCCTGAAGTTCTATCTGAATGATGATAAAACCACAGTCTTTAAAACTAGTCATCGGAGGAAAACTCTAAACCCTGTTTGGGAACAGTCGGGAAGCTTGGTCATCCACAATCGTGTGAACGACTATTTGCGCATTAAGGTAATGGACTGGGATGCAGCAAACAAAGACGATGTAATCGGCCGTGCTGTTGTGCCTCTTTCCAAGATTGATCCGGAAAATGTGACGAATCTTGACATACCAGTGGTCTCCGAAGAAGGCGGGGATGGTGGTGTTCTTCATCTTTCGTTCCAATTTTCTCCACGGTACACTCTGAACGTCAGTAAAACTGAGAAGAAGGTGGGAGACATAGCTCAGAAGGGTCTTGGTACCGGCCTGAAGGTTGGTACCACTGTCGTGGGCGCCGGATTTGGTACTATCGGCAAAATTGGCAGAACCATGTTTGGGGGCAAGAAAAACCATTATGTTGCTCAAGGTGTGTATAATAGTGCTGTTTAGTCATATTTAGTTTTCAATTCGTCGTCTCTATCAACACTTTTCTTGGCGTTCGGTAATCATCGTCAATCAGGGCGAAAATGGGTACTTTGCTCCTAAAAGAGTCTATCCCTTCACTCTCTAATAGACTAATGAGCTCTTCCGCCGCGCATACAGAGGGAGATGATATCCACAACGTGGAACTATGTGTATACTCGATACTGTCAACAGACTTAGACGCCATCTATCAGTCAATCAATCAATTGCGTGAATCACAAGCTTTATTAGTGCTACTCCTGCGCAAATGCCGAAGTTCATTGAAAATGGAACACGAGGTGCTCTATGACAAGTCGAGCATGGAGAGCTCAGGTACGAAATTGAAGGAATTAGAAAAAAGGCTAACAAAGATAACCAAACGAGTGAATGACATAAAGTTACGGAGTGAAAAATTGGCAAATCAAGAATGAGCCTTCGTGAAGTACCATGAACTGCCCTGGTTTTGCTATATATTTATCGAGCGGTGATTTGCATCATTTAAAGAAGGAAGATATTTTCATCAACTGGTATGGATATCCTGGTTGTTTAATATTGAACACGGCAGTCAACCCTGCGAAAAAGGCGTAAATGATAGCTGCAACCAGGATGTTAGAAGCAGCTTCGAGTATCTGGCCTCTCGTGGAATCTTGGTACATTACTCTTAGTTTTGGTATTCCAAATAGAATGAAAAGTAACGAAACCGTCAAGGAAGCGTATATTACGCCAATAACCTGGGTTTCAATCTTAAACTGATTCTGAGTCTGGTTGGGCAAAAAATACATGATTTCTCCATTTTGGCCTACACCCGCCAGTTGAGCATTTCTGATGTTGTTGTACATGTAACCACCAAGCATCAATATAATGAAAAATGTCCAGAACGTAGCCCACAATGAGTTCATGCGAAGTAGTTTCGTCACCAGATTCCCGTGTCTTTTGAGGATATAAACAGAGACAAAGGTCAGAACCGCTATTACGATGGACAAGGTCCAATCGATGGGCAGATGAAGGTTGAAGTCCGGAATGTTGGTTACTGATTTCAGAGAATTGATGATTTGAAGCGCGCGCTCCTGACCGGCATCACCTGCAAGATCGATGACCTTGTACTTTGTTATATCTTCACCTGGAGAAAACAGCAGCAAACGCGGAACATGCTGTAGAGAGAAGAAACTAAAGATCTTTGGGATATGTTTTGCATCGTTCAAATCGGCCTTGGCAAAGAAGAGACTCTGGGGCTCTTTTCCTCCGGTTGAAATACCATCGGGATGGTCTTCAAACCACGAACTGGCAACCATCTTGAGCTCATCAGCAGCCTCCAGGCAAATTGAGCAGCCCACCTGAGGTGCCGAGGCCGTGAGAAACACCAAAATGTAAGAATCACGCGGAGAACCCAAAACACGCTTGAAATTGCCATCTGTCAGATCTATAATATGGTTGGTTCCTTGCTCGGACAGTGCTAGAAGTTTGTCATGCGTCATTGCCAGGCATAATGACTGAAAGAATGCACATATAGCGAGTAATATCTGTAGTCTCATTTTGGACCCAAAAAAAGCCCTAACAATTTCCTGACTTCGATCCAATGAGTATCAAACACCCAAGAATGAACAGACAACGCTCTATGAGGGCAATTGACTCTCTATCGCCCGAAATTGACAGTTAAAACCACTGTTAGTTCTTCATAGTGGCATCTTATTTCACTATATAACCGAAAATCACACTGCACGGAAAGCGACAGGAAGTGGCCAGTCGTCAAACTTGAACAAACAATAACGTATAATATGGATCTACTCTACAGCAATTCTCTTTGGACCAGTTGAGTTGTTGGTCTAACGTTAGCCAATTATTTGTTGACGGGGTAGACAATATCTGGTCGCTATCTGCCCTTGGAATAGGACTTTGTCTGGTCAATTAAATTTGAACCGTGAAAGAACTAGGAAGAAATCCCAATTTGCGCTTTCGCTTGCCATTCAACCTTTCTCTCAAACACACAAGCTGATTTGTCAAAATGGCTATCAAATCATTGGAATCTTACTTGTTTGAACGGGGACTGGTGGGATCGTACCCTATTGAGGCGTTGAAAAATGCTATGTTGGGTATTGATGTGAACCACTACATTTCTAGGCTTCTGACAAGCAAAAGGGAGCAGTACTTGGATGCAATTGGCGGATTTCCTACCAGTCTGAAGATGTATCTGGAGAGTGATCTGAAGATCTTCAAAGAGTACAAGATTACCCCGGTTTTTGTCTTCAACGGGAGTTTGACCAGCAATCAGTTGCAGGACTCGGGATATCTCAATGGTTTTGGAACAGAGTCAGCAGCGGTAACGCTAAGCTCAACTGGCTCTAATGCTTCTTCGCCCAGCAACGCCCCAATGTACTCTGCGAACTCGTCGGTTAGTGCTAACAAGGAGGCCATTTATGTCCAGAGACATAGAGGCTGGACCCAATGGAACAATTTGATGAACAGTAATCAATCTTCGTACATTGATCAGCCCATCCAGCCACAGGAGCCATTTAGATACAATGCTGCTATTGAGGCTAAGAGATTTCAGTCTGATCTGATCGCCTATTTTATCGAAAATGACATCATCTACCAAGTCGCCCCATACACCTCGTGGTGTCAGTTATCATATCTGTTAAACAGCGGACACATTGATGCCGTGTATGGGCCTACTGACTGTCTGATGCTTTCAAATGTTAATAAATTCATCCTTGGTATGGAGTTCCCAAATAAAGAGTTCAGGTTTATTGACAAGGCGAGGGTCTTGAAAGAGCTAGATTGCTCTCATGACGAATTCGTCGATATTGCGATGGCAGTGGGGAACGATCTACAACCAACCACCTTACCACCTTTGCAGATTTATCCCGTTCCGCAACTCTTTGAAGTCGCTCTCGAGATGGTCATCGCCACTGGCACAAACTTCTATGCCTATCAGTTTTCCAATCCAATCAGGAGCGAAAGTGCGGAGTATATTCAGAAATATCAAAAGGGTTTGTCTTCATTGAGATACATGCCGGTCTTGAAGGCCAGCGGTAAGGTTGAACTGCAAGTGGAACCCGAGAGTCCCTCTGACTTCGCGCGTGGCGTAGAAGATCCAAATAGTGGTAAGCATGCGAATACTGGCCACAATCCTGAGGATACGCAGGCCTCATCTCCATCTACAAGGCCAATTCCCTCCGATGTTCACGATTTCATAGCACAGCAACTTCCCTCGGAGTACTATTTTTACAAATCCCTGGGCCTCGTCAGCGGTAAGCTCTTTGACGCGATCACCACAGGCCTTTATCCTGAGGAACCACCGCTAGATGGTGGGTCGACGAACTCCTATAGAAGCTTGATTAAAAAGTCTGTTGAGTGCTTCAAGAACAAAGAGATCAATCTCTTGACCCAGCCAATCAATAGATATTACCAGATCAAACCAATAAAACATATAAAGTGGTTTGCTCCCGAGGACACAATTTCATTATCCAATAGAATCACCCCTTCGATTTTCGATAAACTGAACAGACTTGTGGTTAAGACCGATGATAGAGACAGAGTATTCAGTATTTCTGCGTTTGTCGCTTTAATGAACAACTCGAAGAACCTTGCAGATGCTTTTATCAGTGATAAGGTGATCTTTCCAAACTCTGTGCCGGTAGAGCAAAAGCTTCGCACGAGCTTTGATTTGTTGTCAACTAGTTTTCTGAGAACGCTTATCCAATTAGAGTTCTGTGAATTTGACCTGGAGAAGCGTATTTTGCAGCCAACCAAATGGGGTGCCGTCCTTCTGAAATTGGCCGAATTGGAAGTTGACGCCAAGTACTTCGAGCCCATCTTCATTTTGATGGTCTTTTTGAAACTTGATGTTCTTTCGCTCTCCCAGGACACTGTTCCCTCTGCCCTATCCTCCCTTTCTCAGGCAACACTTCGTTCTTACCCTCAGGAGTCGTTATTTATCCTTATTTTGACGAGAGTCCTGACTCAGTATCAAGTCGATCAGAAGCCGTCCAACTACCACGGTCCGGTTGACAAGAAGACTCTAATCTTTAGGGACCATATTGATTTTGTCAAGGCAAACTTGAACGAAATGTACGAAGCAGTCACTGTCTCATCTTTAACTTCTGGAGAGTTCAACCGACTTTCACTTGAGGGTAGAGAATGGCAAAACACCTTGGTGAAGAATATGCCCTTCAAACTGACAACCCCCAATACCATTATGGCAATGATGTGGGAATTTTTCCTCCAGAAGTATCTCCACAATGGTAATGCGAAGGCAGATGCCCTTGCGCTAATCTCTACCGAATTCAACAGTTATAAATCTACTCCAAACCTCGAGGAACAATTGCTTCAATCGCAAGAATACCTACAACAAGTCTCACGGGTTTTAAACGCATTGGCATCAGCCAGCTTGATCAAAAGTGAAGATGCCTCATTATTTGAGAAAGCTGTCCAATTCAGTCGGGACGCTATTACGAAATAAAATCTCTGGGTGGAATTTATACCTAAGTAATGAATCAATTAATTGAACTTTTCAAGGTCGCATTTTGAGTGTAACACTCATGTCATATGCAGATTTATGTTTAGTTCAGTTTCGCAGCCAAATGCTAAAAAAAGCGCCGCTCTCAACAAATTAACAGCAAGCCTATCTACACAAGAGCATCATATACACAATAAGCTTAGAGAACCTGAATTTAAGATTCCCCTCGGTGGCCCTGCGTGAGCAGATGCAATTATTTCATTTGTGTGAGCGAGGGGTAGCTCTTTTGACACTCCGATGTTGTCGAAGTCCCACACGTCCTCGACGATTACGAACCGGTCGTCAGACGAGTCTTTTCTCTGCATGATCTGAAAGGTTTACTCATTGCGGCGCGGAGTTCGCTATTTATGTAATGTGTCACAATTGATTTCGCACTACTTCGAGATGATCAATAGTGGAGTGTGTTTCAAATGAAACCCAAACCACGGTTCCACTCCTTCATACACCTTTCTAGAACTTTGAACGGACTGAAACACTCACATGGAAGGTTAACATTGCTCCGCACTTAGCGTACATTATTGAGAGTGTGTTTCAGATCTGGTAGCTGTTGATGGTTTGGCATCTTGAAAGGTATAAAAGGAGGACTATTCCTCTCGATGTTACCCAATTCTCATCGATTCAAAATCCTCATCCTATACTCAAACAAACAAGAATCATGGTCACCTCCACTCCAAATCAGGTTAAGAAGAGAAAGACGTCAAAGAAAAATACATCTAGGCCTTTTTGGAATGAGGATGCCGCTTACTATTCCAAACAATGGAGCCTCAAATACGATGTCTCCAATGGCGGCTGGAAAACTTGGTCATAAGATCGACTCTGACTCGTGGTTTTCCATGGTCAAGCATCCGCAGGCGCCAACTACCAACCACTCATTGAAGTTGCCGCTTGGCAGTCCTGTTAAAGAAGAGCTTACCAGGGCTCGCAAAATTCGAATCTTTCCGACCAGTTCCCAGAAAGAAACGTTAAAAAAATGGTTTGGGTGCCAGCGTTATATATACAATAGAGCGTTGAAGCTGCACCAGGATGGCATGGAAATGACCATAAAAGGTTTACGCCAAAGTTTGCTTAATAAAGATACTAATGTTTTGGAACCTCAGGAGCAGTGGCTTAACGAATTTAATTACGATTTGAAAGACGAAGCCCTTCGTGATTTGGTCAAAAACTACACTAGCAATATGGTCAAGTTCAGGAAGACGGGGACGCCTTTTAAGTTGAAATTTAAGTCAAAGAAAGCGCCAGATCAAAGCCTTTCAGTGCTGAAAAAGTACTGGAACAAGGGAGGAAAGACGTTTTGGAGCGAAGTACTCTCGCCCTCGGATTTGCGTGCTGCAGAGCCGCTTCCAGGCGAGTTGCCGGGAGACTCGAGGCTTCAAAGGACAAGGAGCAACATACTACCTGGTTGTTCCTATGGCTGGTGAGGAAATAGCCAGGAAAAGCCCCACAGAAAAGTTTATTTTCATAGATCCTGGGGTGAGAACCTTCCTTACAGGCTATGACTCTACCCAGACCGTGGTGGAGATCGGCAAGGACGCCCTTGTGCGGATCGAGAAGCTCAAGCGCCGACGACGGCAATTGCAGTCGAAGTTGTCCAAGCTTAGGAAGCACAGGAGGGAGCCAGAACCACCGGAGAGCCTTACATAGGCTGAACGAACGGATTTCGCATATTGTTCGGGATATGCACAAGAAATCAGCCCTCTTCCTGTGCAAGTCTTTTGACAATATTTTCCTTCCCAAGTTGAATTCTCACCACTGCGCTAAGGTCCAGCGTGGCGACTCTCGCCCACTGCTCCTCCCACGATCGCTTGACGATGAAGGCAGAGCAGTTCCACGGTGCAAGTGTTCATGAGGTTGAGGAGGATTTCACGTCAAAGACTTGTTGAAATCGTGGAAACTTGAAGAACGAAGTATATAGCTGTATAAGGTGCTCCTCGGTTTCATCGCGGCAAAGAACATCATGCTCAAGCATATCTGTGAGCATTTGATGCCAAGTGGTGGGTCTGCCATTTCCTCTCCTTTATCGCCCTCCGTGCGTTAGTACGTTGTAAGTCCCTTGTGGATTCATCCAGGCGTGTGTAGTGAGCTTTTAAGCGGTAATGTGGCAAAAATTTTAAGACTACATGGTCATGGTTAATGAACAGAAGGTTACGCTGATCACTTTCAATTGCTGCTCTGATTCAACCTTTAGCTAGCCATTGGCTCTTGTGATGAGTGTGAACATTTTTGGAGACCAAGTTACCGAAGAAAGGGCAGAAAATGCTCGTATGGCAGCCTTTGTTGGTGCCATCGCTGTGGGTGATCTAGTGAAAAGTACCCTAGGTCCAAAAGGTATGGATAAGCTTCTTCAGAGTGCTTCAAGTGATTCATCATTAGTGACCAATGATGGTGCTACTATTTTGAAGTCCATTCCTTTGGACAACCCTGCTGCAAAAGTTCTAGTGAACATCAGCAAGGTTCAGGACGATGAAGTTGGTGATGGTACAACCAGTGTTACTGTTTTGAGTGCTGAATTACTAAGAGAAGCAGAAAAGCTGATTGATCAGTCTAAGATTCACCCACAAACCATCATAGAGGGTTACAGAATCGCCTCCAAAGCGGCCCTGGCAGGTCTCGAAAAGACTGCAATCGACAACTCGGAAGATGTCACCAAATTCCATAACGATCTTATTCACATTGCCAAAACCACCCTGTCGTCCAAGATTCTATCCCAGGATAAAGAGCATTTCGCAAAGTTAGCTACGGATGCGATTTTGAGATTAAAAGGATCCACAGATCTTGAGCATATTCAGATAATAAAAATCCTCGGTGGTAAATTATCAGACTCATTTTTAGACGAGGGTTTTATTCTCTCAAAGAAGTTTGGTAATAGCCAACCTAAAAGAGTAGAGAACGCAAAGATTTTGATCGCAAACACCTCTTTGGATACTGATAAAGTCAAGATTTTTGGGACAAAGTTTAAAGTGGATTCCACTTCCAAACTGGCTCAGCTGGAGAAGGCAGAGCGCGAAAAGATGAAGAATAAAATAGCGAAGATTTCCAAATTTGGCATCAACACATTCATTAACAGGCAACTCATCTACGACTACCCTGAGCAGCTTTTCACTGACCTCGGCATTAACTCGATTGAACATGCAGATTTTGAAGGTGTCGAAAGACTGGCTTTAGTTACTGGTGGTGAGGTCGTATCTACCTTTGACGAGCCAGACAAATGTAGATTAGGAGAATGTGATCTTATCGAAGAGATCATGATCGGCGAAGACTCTTTTTTGAAGTTCAGTGGTTGCAAGGCAGGTGAAGCTTGTACCATCGTATTAAGAGGCGCCACGGATCAAGTGCTCGACGAGGCAGAAAGATCTTTGCACGATGCTCTATCGGTTCTTTCTCAAACTACCAAGGAGACTAGAACTGTTTTAGGCGGTGGTTGCGCAGAGATGATCATGTCTAAAGCTGTTGACACCACTGCACAGAATGTTGACGGTAAGAAGTCTTTGGCTGTCGAAGCATTTGCTCGTGCCCTAAGGCAGCTGCCAACCATATTAGCTGATAATGCTGGATTTGATAGTAGCGAGCTTGTTGCAAAGCTGAGGTCTTCCATATACAACGGTATGTCCACATCCGGACTGGATCTGAACGAAGGTGTCATCGCGGACATGAGAGATCTGGGGATTGTGGAAAGTTATAAATTGAAGAAGGCCGTTGTTAGTTCTGCGTCAGAGGCTGCTGAAGTCTTGCTAAGGGTGGATAACATCATTCGCGCAAGGCCTAGGACGGCAAACAGACAACATATGTAAGTTGCATAGAAGCGTTGAACTTTGTAATTAATTTAGAAAGGATTCCTGAAATACACAATCTTCAGCAGCTCAGTGGATCGATTTGATTTCATTTTGCAAAGTTTGCAGTTCGGATTGTCTGTTGCTCAAATACGATTCGAGAACAGTGATTTGTTCTTCAATATTATCGAGGTCTTCTCTTGCTGCTCTGATATTTATAGGGACAGAGATCCGGGAGTTCTGGGTATGTTCCAGGGTTTGCTGTTGCTTGTATCTCAGCAGGCCTTCGAACTGCTCCCTGAGAGTTCTTGCCGAAGCTTTGTGTGGTGCAGAAGCATTTTGACTCTCGATCTGGGCCAATTCGGCATCTAGCTGTGCCAACTCTCTCTCCAAAGCTCCGATATCAGTCACCGAATCGACCGAGGAATACGAGGCCGTTTGTCTATTAACGTTGTCTCTGCGCGTTTCCGTCTTAGCGGTCTGAGAGGGCTCAGAGAGAGTTTTCTTCACCTCCGTCTGCGGGGAGTTCAAGTCGTACGAGACTCTCTCCTTGTTGCAAACATCAGCCATGGCCTTTGGGAGCTCAGAAGGTATCCTAGCCCCGACGTCATTGTATTGTCTCAGACAATGAATGAAATAGAACGCGGGGTCCTTATCGATCGACCTCAGACTCCTCGGGTTGACCAAATTCCACACCTTGTCGAGATCACTGGGCCCCACGTTGAAAAACTTGGATTTGACACCGTATGACAGGGACGGAAAAGTCACTGTGCCGTCCCTGGACCGTTCACATGTATCGAGTATTTTCTGGTACTGCTGCAAATCCTCCGGTGACATGTACCAGTCCACTTCCGGCGCTTCCCTCCTGGGGATCTCAGCGTTCTCCTGCTGTTTCCTCTGTTTTCTTTCCTTGATCAGATTAGCCTTGCTACCTGGTATTAGCCAATCCGGCAGCTCATCGGGCACTTTCTCGATATTTTTGTTTACCATATCAAAGATCAATCTCATGCAAATCACAAATTCTTCAAAATCCAGACTGTCGTCATCATCGATATCTGCCAGAAACCATATCTTATTCAGTATTGACGAGTCTAGCTTAGAGTTGTATAGGATTGGAAGGACCTGATCATGATTAACTTTATTATCTGCCGGCTTGAGCCCAGAAAAAATCTGCCAGTACTTTTTAATTTCAAATTGCTCCAGTTTTGGCATTCTAAATCACCCAATACCTGCCCTTAAGTATCCTTTCTTCAATTTCACCACTTTTAATGAAATATCATACCTTCTTGACGCTCTTTTTTCAATCTATAGGGGCATTGGAAGCTAACTATTTATGACAAGAAAAGCCCCGTACAACAGCATTATGAAGGAAGCCAGTTGACCACATTCAAGGGACTTCAAGGCCATTCCGGCATTGGATCGTATGGCCCTGCTGCAAGACATTGCTCGTACTAAAGTGCCCGCCGTTTGGTTGCCACTTCCCCAGTTGCCTGAGAAGGAACACACGCGTTTAGGCAAAAACATGCCAACCAGTTGAAAGGCAGCCGTGAGAGGACAAACCCGCAGGAGTCAGCCCTTACAAGGCGAACATACCGCGTGTAGACTGTCGAGCTGGCAGCCCCTGTAAAAGGAGGCAATAAGAACTATGCAGTGGGCCAAGAGGCCGATTAGTCAAGAGTCGTCAGAGACCGGGCAAGACGCGAGCATCCAGCTGGCAAAGTATTGGCGATGAGCGTTAAAGCTGCTCTATTCGATTTTAGACTTTCGTGTCTTCACGCGAAAAGTTTCAGGTTTCGCGTCAACTGCATTGTCTCATCACGAAACCTCGAAATTTCAGCGATTCAAGCTGAAGATGTCTTTGCCTGTTTCAGCTAATTCTCCCTGTTCAAAAGTGTGAGTGCTCAATTGAAATGGAGGTTATTAGGAACATGGATTTGTTGTCAGGTTTTTAATGGTATCCTGCTGGTAGGTCGTTCGGGTTTTGCTAAATTTCAGTTCACTTTAGCTGAACCAGTGGTAACTATCGTAATATAGCGTGCGTTTTAAAGAACTCCATCGACTGTACTCTAAGAGTTGCTAACTATGGGACGTTTATCAGTGTCTACGCTACTGCGGTTGGTGCCGCTCCTGACACTGTGGACCGTCGTTCATAGCCAGCCTTACGAAGCTTATCCGGTAGACGACCAATTTCCACCGGTGGCCAGAGTGGACGAGCATTTCGAATTTCAGATATCCAATGATACTTTTAAGTCTTCGACCAGCGACAGCTCTCAGATCGCGTACAGTGCCTATGAGCTGCCCAGCTGGCTGACGTTTGACGCGGACAGCAGAGTGTTTTCCGGTACGCCGGACTCTAGTGCGCTGGAGGACGGGTCTGAGACTCTGTACTTCGACTTCATTTTGGGAGGTACCGATTTGTCGGACAATGAACATCTTAACGAGACGTACCAGCTTGTTTTGACAAAGCGATCGAGTATCGAAGTAGCTGGTAACTTCAATTTACTCGCTTTGTTGAAAAATTACGGGTCTACTAACGGGAAAGACGGATTGATATTGACTCCCAATGAGGTTTTCAATGTCACGTTTGAGAGATCGACGTTCACCGGTCAAGATTCAATCGTTGCCTATTATGGCCGCACCCAAGAGTACAATGCGCCCTTACCAAATTGGTTGTCTTTTGATCCGAACAATCTGAAGTTTAGTGGTACCGCTCCGGTGGTTAACTCCGCAATCGCTCCTCAGGTTTCCTATGGCTTCGTTTTAACGGCCACAGACTTTGAGGGTTATTCCGGTGTCAGTGTTGCATTTAATCTTGTCATTGGTGCCCATGAACTAACGACTTCGATCCAGAATAGCTTGGTAATCAACGTCACAAGTTCGGGCGATTTCACGTATAAATTACCGTTGAACTACGTCTATTTTGACGATGACCCAATCCAATCCGATAAATTAGGTGCGATCGAAATGGTTGGCGCCCCATCGTGGGTAACTCTAGACAACGATACCCTATCAGGTGTCATGCCAATGGAAGATTCAACGAGCTCTGCAAACTTCTCTGTGGCGGTTCATGACATCTACGATGATGTTATATATCTCAACCTCATGGTTGAGGCCACCGACGACCTATTTGCCGTGAGTTCGCTTCCTAACATTAATGCCACCCGAGGTGGATGGTTTCAATACAGCTTCTTGCCCTCGCAGTTTACGGATTACTCACAAACAAACGTGTCGGTAGATTATACAAATGGGTCCCAACCTCATGAGTGGATTGACTTCGTTTCTTCAAATTTGACTTTACATGGAAAAGTCCCAAGTGATTTCCAGTCATTGGCTATGAAACTGATAGCCACAAGGGATCTGGAATCACAGGACTTAGATTTTGAAATAATTGGAATGGACTCCAAGCTGAACAGCAGTAACCTAACAAACTCCACCACAACTTCTTCCAGTGCTTCATCAAGCACTTCGCTAGCTGCCTCGTCGTCAACTGCACCTGCCACTCAAACCTCGCAATCCCCCACAGTGACACCAACTACCCTCTCACCAACGAAGAAAAAGTCAAACAAAACGACAGCCATAGCGTGTGGGGTGGCAATTCCCCTAGGATTTTTAGCTTTATTAGCACTTCTGTTGTTGCTACTTTGGCGCCGTAGGAAGAATAGCGAAACCAATAAGGACACGGAAAAATCACCCAGCATTAGCGGTCCAGATATCAATAACCCTGCAAACCGGCCAAATCAAGACGTTGTTGCTTTAGGGAATCCATTTTCTGATGATCAATCATCTATCGACTCGAGCGCTAGGAGAATAGGTGCCTTAAATGCAATGAAACTAGATGAAGCTTCCGACTCGGATGACTCGACAATGAACGAAAAGGGATCATCCTTTGCCACAGATGAGCTTCATCATGACACGCGCAGTACCGAAAACTTGTTGAAGAAACCGGATCCAGACTTCTTTGAGCCGCAAAATCGATCGTCTTCAGTCTACATGAATAGTGAACCAGCTAACCGCAAATCTTGGCGTTATCAACTGGGTTCACCAGTCAAAGGAGGGGACATGAGGGACAGCTGCATATCAACTAACACCGTTTCAACCGCGGAGCTTCTGAATACTGAGATAAAGGACGGTCAAAACATTCAAAAGGATCCTAGGAAGTCCACTTTGGGAGTGAGAGATTCTGTTTTTTTCAACTCCAACTCCAAATCGCAGTCTACAAGCCCAGCGCCTTTCAAGACGGGTACAGGAGAAAATTCGGAAGGTAATCTATTGCCCATCCTCACTGAGCACAATATTAGCTCCCCAGAAACAAAGTCCAATACATGCGCCTCGAGCTCTTTTTCAGACGAATTCGTTCCGGTAAAAAATGGTGAAAGTTTTGATTGGATACATCGTCAGAAGCCCGACAGAAAGCCTAGCAACAAAAGGATAGTACGAACGCAGAATCAGAGTAATGTCGACATAGGTCAGGCAGACGAAATAGAAGGCCATTTCCCGGAGAAAATATGACCACAATATATTATTTGACAGTGTCAAGAACTTTATAGTTATAATGAAATATCTGCATTCAATTACCTGATTTGTTCGTACGTATCGTAGGTATTTATCCGCGCATATCAGCGAAAGGTACCAATTCCCATTGAACAATCTGTTTATTTAGCATTTGCTTAAATCAGTTTTTCCTAAGGCCTTTGGCATACATTGCTGTGTCGATGGCACGCCTTCTACCTTCGATATACTCTATCATTTCAGAGTAAGATTCAGGAATGACCGTACAGTAGCCTGGGTTAGCTTTATGCTGATCATCTTTATCTCTAGGAGCAAAAAAGGAATATATGAAAGACCCAGATTTCTTTAATTTATCAGAAGCCAGTTGTTGAACCATCGTATCCACTTTAATCTGTACCAAAGTACCAGGCTTCGACAAAAAGTCATTCTCATGTAGAGATAATTCATTAACCGGAGTAGGCTGGAAGTGGAAAACTGTATTACCATCAATGGATTTATCGGTGATGGAGGCGACTTTTGGCCTGCTGGTAGATTCATGCAAGTGCTCCGTGTAGACGACGGTAGCATCCATATGAAGCACAGAACCAACTGGCACTGGTGTGTTGAAGGTCAAAGAGTCCAAAGAAACGAATCTTGGCAGAGAATGGGAGAATGAAGCAGCACAACAGTACGCTAGCTCAAATGTTTGTCTCATTAGGTATCCACCAAATATCATGTATGAGTGTCTGTTCCTGTATTGCGGCTGCATAAACATGGTGGACTTGACGTTTGTATCCTTCATGAATACAATATTGTTAGGCTTTTCCTTCAGACTAGCTAACTCTTTTGATGCCGCCCACAGTCTGTGGATTAGCAAGGACTCATCATTAGTAGGTGGGTACTTATCCAAGTCCATATTTGCGGCTTTCAACTTCTTTGCCGACATACGTGACTCTGCGCGCTTGAAATCCATCCACTCTTTCTCGTTCAATGGCAAAAGTCTGTTAATGGCTAGTGATTTGTGGGTTTCGGGATTTCTTGCAACAAAGGTGAAGGAAGCTGTCATGAAGGTGTCATCATCCGAAAGTGACTCTTCGGTTATTTCTTTGGGGAGATCGCGGGGCATAGCTCTAGCGGAGATGGATATCTCCATAGATGATCTGCCAGTGTAGGTCACGGAACCAGAAAGAATAATATTATAGTCTGCAATAGCATCCAGTGGCTTTAAAAGATAAATACGATCCACTGATGCAGTAACGATCATTGGCTCCATGGGAGCAGTATGCTTGTACGCGATCTTACCAGCCAACGAGTCCAAATCCTGGAAGAGCTGGCCCATCCTCAACCGACCAGCTGCATTAACGTAGAAGTCGGCAACCACGGGGTCATCCCTAAAAGGGAGCACAACATAAGCAAACGAATCCTTCCTCGTTTTATCGACAATATCAGTGGATTTGATATGGCTGTACACATAGGAATCGATCACTTTTCCCTGCGCCAATTGGGCCTTACGCTCAGCAAGCGCATTTAGCCAAGTCGCCTTGAAATCCTTAATTGAGCCCTTCAAAAGACGTTCATATTCATAGTAGTCAGCCATAGTAGTAGCATTTGCATCCGGTCTACTGGCTAAATCTTCAACCGATGTCGGGTTGTTCGGACTTCTCGCATCTTTTAAAACTCTAGATGCAATCTTCAGCCCTCTGCTACCTTTTGAGAAAACGACTCTCGATATTGGGAGCCCACTGGACCTCCCGGTGAACCCTGTTTTCACCCTCAACATGCTTGATACTCTTCAGGGATTGCCAAAACCAAAAACTTTTGATATTTTGCCTATAAATATGCGATTTTATTGGGGTCCAATGGCTCTGCTCTTATCGGTTCCTTATCCAACCAAATTATTCCGCTGGGGTTACTTTCTTGCAGTATCTAGCAATTCAAGGCGCGCCTTTCAGTCAGCGTAGCAGCACACTGTTTTTCGATGGAAAACCGAGCCGCATCTTCTCAGTTAGTCGACTCTCACGATGCAGACCTATGATTATCAGTTTGTCTCTCATCGGGGCTGCACTTCCTTCATGGGGCTTTCTGCCTTTGAGACTGAGGAACAGGGCTAATTGATCCAATGAGGACCGATGATTCAGTAGTCGCAAAGTAAAGACCGTACATCAGACATTACCATCTTCGAGAGGTACTTTTCAGATCGAAACGCCAAGGTCTAAATGTTGATTCTTATGAGCTTCAATTATCTTCTTCTCCTGTACAACGGGACTTACTCCGTTACACCAGGCACAGATACGTCAAAGGGTCATTCTGATTCTATAGTACTCTGCTGTGCAACTTGTAGTGTTCTTATGATAACGAAAGTGTCATAGCTTCCGCCAGGTAACTGCTTATTGGGTGTAAAGGGAAGTACCTCTCTTGTCATCGACTAACAACGCCAATGAGGGGCTAACAACGAACTAGTTTCAAGTTCCTGGTAGTGGTAAAGCTCAAATTTCACTGTTGGGTCTTCTTTGAATTGGGCGGCTATATATCAGATGACAGAACTAGCAATTTATGACCTGTAGCCGCCAATGTGTGAGGGCATATCGCTTAGAAAATACGAACAGCAGCTTTCATCTGACGCCTGCTCATCCAAAAGGTCAAGAATGGGCTGATTTGGCATGGAACTTGAATAGGAGCAAACCCCTCGGGACAAGTGTTTCCATACTCTTCTAATGGCCATATCACCTATTATTTGGCTGGTAGTATCATGCGTCGTTTCGATATGAAACGTTAAAGTGCTATCAGTGTTCAGTGAACTAAGTAAGCAGCGAGCACTGCAGGTTACTTGAACGTCTGTTTTTATTTTGACACTGAGCTAGTCTGATGCAGTACTTAGGCATACTGGCTTGGTTTGCCCTTAAATCGAATCAGACTACTAATAACCGTCACGATTATCTCGTTAGTATACTCGACAGCCTTCTGATTCGACATAGGTAGTTTCCAGTGTTAGCCGCCGAAGGCAGAATTGTTACGCTCGTTCGAGCCCGCTACTATTGGACAATTACTGCTTAAGAGCTATGGACAGTGGCTACATTTACCTCATCAGTACAAACGCCAAACTCAAAAGCAGCCTTGTCAACCAGATAGTAATGAATTTGGACAGACACTGGTCGATCATTTTTGGGCCAAATATTGGGAAAGGATACGGGCAAAGTGGGAGTCAAGTTTTGGCTTTACGCAACTACACGTCTCAGAAGAGTACCGAACACCCCTGGAACACATCTTTGCAACAGGATTGCTGGCGTGCTATTGTAATTTCGATAAATCTCTGTGAACGCTAAAGTGATACATTCAACCACAGACCTTTGACGGAAAAGCGAATTATCTATGCTTCACGAACAGGAAGAGTTAATCTGAGGAAAAGCGTTTCGAAGCAACTTCGTCGTCCAATTCACAAGGTGAAAGGTGAGGACTGGACAGCTTCGCTAGAGGCCTTTGCATTTATCCTTAATTCAAAGTCAATCCATTCGATCCGTTATCAAGAATTTGCGTTACAAGACAGCATTTACACGCTACAGCTGCGATAAACTAACAATGATCTCCTTTTCAATTCAACTTTTGATGCTTTTCCGTCACAACATTGATGCTCAACGCTCGTCCTAGAGGAAAGCGCTCTCCTCGATTGTTAGGCAGGAAAGAACTTTACTAAGTGAACTTTGAGCATCAAAAGGCAGTGGTTCGAGATTCAGAGGTCAAGAAATGAGTATCGGATCTCTTTATAACAGATCTCATCGAATCATATATAGTTTTTTACGTCCATCGATCCCCAGGTGAATTTCTCGATACAAGTACTTGGGAAACACTGTGATCACTGAAGAGGCAAATACAAGAGTATCGTTGGCTTGATCCGTTTAGATTCAGGAATTTCCGGTGGTTATTAAGCGGTTGAGTTTAGCCCATTCAAAGAATTGATAAATCAAACACTTCCAAATGGACATACCCCGAGGACTTGAACCAGAGACTGATGAGGAACGATATAGGCGGTACGAAAAACTATTCAGGCGGCTTGACGTCGATCGAACCGGAAAAGTAGACCTTCAAGGACTGAGAAAGGCGTTTGAGAAAGCTGGACACCCATTGAAGGATAGCGATGAGGCCCTAATGGTACTATTCAATGCGATGGACTGCGACAAAGATTCGATTGTGGATTTACAGGACTTCAGAAAATATGCTTCCACGGCGGAATCTCAAATCGAGAGAGGTTTTGCAAGACTTGACTCAGACAATGATGGGAAAGTTAAGCTCTCGGAAGTTTCTCAATATCTTTCGCAACTCGATAACAATTGCAAGAAAAGTGACCAGGTCGCACAGCTGGAGAAAAATCTTGAAAAGGGCAAAAAAGAGTCTAGATTTAACGTATTTTTGGATTGGGCTTTTCTCAAGAGGCCAAAGGATAGGGAGTTGACGCCTTACATCACCTACGATCAATGGAGAGATTTCCTGCTGTTCATGCCCAGGAAAGAAGGATCAAGACTGCATACTGCCTACTCATATTTTTGTTATTTTAATGCCGATGTTGACTTGTCATCTGAAGGTGATATGACACTGATCAATGAATTTATCAATGGGTTTGGATTTTTTATAGCAGGCGGAGTATCTGGTGTGATATCTCGTACCTGCACAGCACCACTGGATAGACTAAAAGTCTTTCTCATTGCCAGAACAGACCTTTCATCCACGCTCCTGAACTCCAGGCAGGCCCTTTTGGAAAAAAATCCTCACGCAAATTTGGCCAAAATACGGTCACCTATTGTTAAGGCTATTACCACCTTGTATAGACAAGGCGGCTTGAGAGCTTTCTATGTTGGAAATGGGCTGAATTCTGTCAAAGTGTTTCCTGAGAGCTCCATGAAGTTCGGTTCATTCGAGCTAGCCAAGAAAATGATGGCAAAGCTCGAAGGTTGTAGGGACACCAGTGAACTGTCTAAATTCTCCACATATATCGCCGGTGGACTGGCCGGTGTCGTTGCTCAGTTCTCTGTCTACCCTATCGACACTTTAAAGTTCAGAGTGCAGTGTGCACCGCTCGATAACGAACTAAAGGGGAACAAGTTACTCTTCAAAACTGCTAAAGACATGTATCGCAGTGGGGGGCTGAAACTTTTCTACAGGGGTATTACCGTGGGAGTCATGGGTATCTTTCCCTATGCAGCTTTAGACCTAGGAACGTTCACTGCATTAAAGAAATGGTATATCGCCCGTAAGGCCAAACAATTGTCAATTCCAGAGTCAGAAGTATCCATGAGCAACTTGGTGGTTTTGCCCATGGGTGCATTTAGCGGTACCGTTGGTGCAACCATGGTTTACCCGATAAACCTTCTGAGAACCAGGTTACAGGCACAGGGAACATTTGCACACCCTCAGACGTACACGGGTTTCAGAGACGTACTGGTGAAAACACTTCAGCGGGAGGGGTTTCCTGGGCTTTTTAAAGGGCTGGTACCGAACTTGGCAAAGGTCTGTCCCGCAGTCTCCATCAGCTATCTGTGTTATGAGAATCTAAAGAGTCTGATGAAACTAGAGTAAGCACGCCAATTTTAGCATGATAGCATAATCATTTAAGCAAAATACAGACAGAGCCTCTTTGAAAAATCGGAGGGTCTTCCAACATCATAGCGTATTATTTATTCTTATAGGTACTATAGTCATACAAATTCCGCTGATTACCGGAGTCCCAAGCCTTCACAGCGATCCCAGTCCGCTGCTTTCTTGACTCATAAAATAGATCCTACTAAGGCTGTTGTCAGGTACCAGAAGCTTCTCACAATGGTTGTGAATAATTAAGGGACCTACATCACATCCCGCCAGCGACGTCATCTTGATCCTAGGCTTGCTTACCCCTAGGTTTTCTGGTAATCCCTCATCTTCTTCACATTTAGTCCAGTTTGTCGCCCTTTCAAAAGCTATTTTGTCCTCTTGGCTTTTCAACCTGTCCATTTCCCGTGGTCTATGGCCCAAATTCATCTCCATAGTGTTGATAACAACTTCAAATGTTACTGTATCGTCCCGAACAGGATCAAGCTTCTCTAGATGCGCAGTAAGGCTATTGAGGCTAGAACGAAACTCTTCAAAAACCTCTGCCTCTGAGAGCGTCCCAACATCGTCAACGTGTCTAAACTCGTCGAAGCTCAGCACATATCGTTCAACACATAAGTTATCTTCTTTTGTCATGATACATAAAGATAGCCCGTAAATATGAATAAGCTTGCTCAGAAGGTCCAAAATTAGTTCCTCGATGTATTCTTGCAATCCTGGATGTCGGTTAACAGGGGTGAACTGCGGTAAGTCGAACGCCTGGTAAGTCGTGATATCAAATGACGCAGAAGGATACACATTACGATGGAATAGGATGCTGTTTATGAAACATTTCAGATAGATCTTAAGCCATTTCTCTACCCAATAGTTCATACACTGGTTTCGAAGTGTTGAACAACTCTTTGATTTCTGTATATATGAAGGAACATCTTTAACTATGCTAGCTTTGATAGCACGCGAGGTGATTATTAAAGGTTGACTGATGAAAGATTGAACGAGGGACTGAATTCGTCTAGCATGGCCAAAATAGCTGCTATTACTGGTCATGATATTCATAAAATCACATCAAGCCAAGTGATTATTGATTTGACCACTTGCGTGAAGGAACTGGTGGATAATAGCATTGACGCACATGCTCACCATATCGAGGTTACCTTCAAAGATTATGGATTAGAATCGATTGAATGTTCCGATGATGGGGATGGTATTAGTAGTGAGAACTTTGAGAGCCTGGCGCTAAAACACTTTACTTCTAAGATCAAGTCATTCTCGGATTTGTCTTCTGTGGAATCGTTGGGATTTAGAGGGGAGGCTCTGGCATCTTTATGTGCCGTAGCTCACGTATGCGTCACTACAACTTCGAAGCCTCCGAGAGCTGATAAGCTCGAGTATGACATTAGTGGTGCTCTGATTTCGAAGTCCACAACCTCTCGCAACAAAGGAACGACTGTGCTTGTGTCTGACTTGTTTTACAATCTACCTGTAAGGAAGAAGGAGTTTAGTAAAACTTGCAAGCGACAGTTTACACAATGCATAGCTCTGCTCCAAAATTATGCGCTGATCCAAGAGGATGTTAAAATGTCCGTTTGGAATGTATCGCCAAACAAGAAGAAGCGTCTTGTTCTAAGCACCAGCAGGTGCCAGGAGATGCCAAAACGAATTTTAAGCATATTTGGGTCTTCAAGTATGAGAGGTCTCTCCCCAGTTGATCTAGAGTTGGACCTCAATCCCTATAAGGCGCTTATCAACAAAAGACACGCCGACGGCCCGGAGTATGACGCATTGGACTACAGAATAAGCGTCCAAGGGTACATATCCAAGAGTTCTTTTGGCTGTGGCCGAAGCGCCAAGGATCGGCAGTCGGTTTTCATCAACAAGCGGCCAATTGAATATCCAGCTCTATTACGATGCTGCAATGAAGTGTATCGAACCTTTAATAATGTTCAGTATCCAACCGTTTTCCTTAATTTTGTACTTTCACCCGTTCTCATCGATGTGAACGTAACTCCAGATAAACGGACCGTCATGTTACACAACGAACGATACATCATTGAGGTTTTTCGAGAGAACTTGATAGATTACTATGACAAACAGGAGCAAGTGCTTCCAAAGGCATTTATAACACAGAATGAAGAGCCCCAGCTGAAGAAAAGAAGGGTAGCGTCCCAAATACTAGAAGGCGACTTTTGTGAGGATGATGACAGCGATCCAGATGCCTGTGAGTCAGATAAAACAACTAAGGGAAGTGAGTTTGGTGTGATTTCGAATTCTAGGTTGTTTACCGACACGTCGCAAAATAACGATGCAGTTCAGCTTAGTCAGTTGGAGGAATTAAACACAGCTGGTTCAGAGAGTTTCCATAGACCAAAGATGACTCCAGAAGTATGTCTAGATACAATTTCGGATAAGAAATCTTTCCTCCCATCTACGCAGGAAGCATCGGAAAAGCCCACATCTGAATCATCCGGAGCTAGTTTTGATTGCAACAAAAACGCTATTGAAGAGGAGCTTCCCGCAGTTCCAGAGAAAGTGTGGCCACCTAATGAAAGCGAGCCGATAGTGGCGGAGGTCGATGTGCATAACTCGAGAAACCAAGAAACTGGCGAGAAAGATGAGCAACTTGCTTTTCTGAGCGAGTGTTGCGTCAGTTCGGGGTCCCAAACACATAATGCTTATTACGACGGTGATGGCAAGGGTGACACACGTCACGGCCAGATAGACACACAGGAAGTGGATGTTCATTTGCAGCAGACTCCAACTAAAAGTCAGGGCATAGCTCATAGCGCACCCCGCTTCCTGGCAAGTGTTAGTCCTGTTCAAAGTTATGAAAGCGAGCGGTTAGTGATTCGATCCGAAATTGGATTGCCGAAGAGGCCCAACAGTAGGCTGTTGGAGCTCCAATCCAAGAAACAAAGTGCTAATCATCAGATCACTATCGAAAGAAACGAGGATTTGCAAGACCTTGAGGAAGGGGAGAAATACATGACCCTGACAGTCAAGAAGGATGATTTCAAGAGAATGCAAGTTGTCGGTCAGTTCAATTTGGGCTTCATAATAGTGACACGACAGGTAAAAGACAAACACGATCTATTCATTGTAGACCAGCATGCAAGTGACGAAAAGTACAATTTTGAGATGTTGCAGAAATCAACAGTTTTCAGATCTCAAAGTCTAATCGCTCCGCTTTCTGTGGAACTGAGTGTCATCGACGAGCTATTAGTAATGGAAAACATGGATGTCTTTGAGAAAAATGGGTTCAAACTCATGGTTGATGATGATGAGGAACAAGGGTCCAAGATCAAGCTCGTGAGTCTGCCGGTATCCAAAAAGACGCTCTTTACAGTCGACGACTTTCACGAGCTGGTCTATCTCATAAAGAAAAACGACGGTTTGCAGAAAGATAACATAAGATGCTCTAAAGTTCGTTCTATGTTTGCAATGAGGGCTTGCAGAAGCAGTATAATGATCGGTAAGCCACTAACAATGAAAACAATGACTAACGTGGTACGACACCTCAGCGAACTGGACAAGCCCTGGAACTGTCCACATGGAAGGCCGACCATGCGTCATCTGATGGAGCTCAAGGACTGGGACCCTCTCTTGGACGACTATAAGTTGTAGAATTATGTACATATGAACAGGAAATGGTTAGTTAATTGCGGCCTATTTTCGTAGATTCCCATCGATGGTATTTTGCGACGCATTTATTGGTGACATGGCCCAAGTGTGGAAGCCCTTCCGGTCAACGCGATTCATTTTTCTCGCAGTCTTAGCGTTATTTCTCGTACGTTGGCCTCTTACTGGCAGGTTCATGGCGTGCCTCATACCTTCATAAGAACCAATACGTCTCTTGAGGGCGATACTTTCCTTAACAACGGCTCTCGCGTCACCTTCAATCGTCATATTCGAAAGCTCGCTGGTTATACTCATTATTTGCGGTTCTGTGAGCTGATGCATTCTCATCCACGGATAGAATCCCAATTTTGAGCATACTTTTTCAGCAGTCTTTTGACCAATACCATAAAACTTCGAAGCCAAAGCGATTTTGATCACTTCTTTTCCCTTGAAACCTTTACCCAGGATATGGACAACCATTGAGACCAGCTAACGCTTGGAACAGCTACCACTTGAGAGTAAAACTAGTGTAGTCTACTTGAATGCTCTGTTTTGACTGTCTTTGAATAGATCTTGGTCTCAGTTAACTCTTGTAGGTCCGTGCTCTGTGAGAAAACTAAGACTTAAAGATGATATGAGTATTTATATGATAGGCCCTATATAAATCTCCAGTGGACTAGTGGATTCTCTGATTGTGCTGGAAACTCATCCATCATTAGGAGTTCTCATTCAATAGCGGAATCACTATAATATTCTTAGGGCTACTGATGGATACAACATATAACAAGGTTAACCCTGTGAGTTTGGGCCAGAACAGAAGAAATGGAGATACAAAGAAAGGTAAAAGAGATGGTACAAAGAAGGGAGGGGTAAATATACCGATGCCTCCCGCTTTCCCTCCACCAAACACAGCTCCGGTGCCTCCGCCGTCAGACTTTCAACCAACACAGCTACCAGGTGTATATGACCCAAGAAGACCGGGCAACTCATCTTTTCAAGAGCCCGTACAGTCCTGGAGCAGCAGCATACCTGCAGTAAGTCCATTCTTTTGTAACAGCAGCATGGGGATGAATTCGAACAATAAAGGAGGTTATGTAGTGCCGACGATTTCATCTGCTTCGGGCCCTTTTCCTAACTTGAATGGTAGTGGGTTTGTTCATATGGGATATCCCGCTATGATCAACGGACCGGGCCAGGCAACAGGATTGCCTCGTCGGTCATCAGCTGTTAGTAATCCGAAATCGAGACGAAGCAGTAAAATAAACGGTAAAAAGATGGGTAGCGTTGAGGCAAATTCAATGTCATCGGAAGAAGAGATAGAAAGACGAAGGAAAAGAGCGGAGAGGTTTAGCAACGTCCAAAGTAGTAGAAGCTCCACCAACTTGGACGACGAAGAGAATTTTGCAAATTTAAATGCCATCAGCACGAAGTCTCATAGATACGACAAGAATAAACGTATTGTGGGTCGCTGTCAATCTTTGGAGAAATCTTATCTTAGACTGACATCGGAACCGAATCCCGACTTGGTACGGCCCTTAAATGTCTTGAAGAAGACCTACGCCATGCTCATGAAGAAGCACCAGAAGCGACAGGCTAGCTATCAGTACTTATGTGATCAGTTCAAATCTGTTAGACAGGATCTGAGGGTTCAGATGATAGAGAATCAGTTTGCCGTTAAAGTGTATGAGTCCCACGCCCGTATTGCTTTGGAAAATGGTGACATAGGAGAGTTCAATCAATGTCAAAGTAGACTGATGACGTTATTTGAGCTTCCTAATGTAAAACCATCCTGTCTTGAAGAGTTCACGAGCTACAGAGTGCTCTACTATATGTTAACGGAAGGTAATGGTTCGATCAACGCGCTCAGACTCAAATTAATGACAAAAAACCAAGCTGTTTTCAATAACTCTTTGGTTCAAACTGCCTTTGCACTAGCGCACGCTCGGTTAATTGGTAACTACCATCAATTCATGAGAATGTATTCCGAACTGAAAACTCTTGGTAA
This sequence comes from Torulaspora franciscae, assembly GCA_003705175.3. Lineage (NCBI taxonomy): Eukaryota > Fungi > Ascomycota > Saccharomycetes > Saccharomycetales > Saccharomycetaceae > Torulaspora > Torulaspora franciscae. The sequence continues at coordinate 29,224 of PPHX03000005.1, forward strand.
AAAACTGGTGGACGCTTTTATTGAGAAAGAGAAACTGAAGTCTCTCGTCGTAATCTGTAAGAGCTACAATCAAGTTAAGTTGGACTTCTTAATCAAAGAACTGCAGTTCAGGAACGAGTCGGAGTTGAAGGAGTTTTTCAATCGTATCAACCTTTTAGAATACGTTGTAACCAAAAATTCCGGCACAGATAATGAGTTCCAGTACCTTGACACAAGAGCCTGCCGTTCCCCTATCCTGCAGCATTACTCCAACTCGAAGATAGATATCAAGGGCCAGCAATAAATCTTTTGAATAGTTATGTCGTCAATGCATTACGTAAGGTCCAGGAAATGCTCACTATTTCCATGGTTCAACCAGTCCGAGAAGAGAGAAGTTGAGTTTGCTCTCCTCGTCCGCATTGTCCATGTACCATTGCACTCTATCGACAACTGGTTTTTGAGCTACAAGGTCAGACTCCTTATCCTGCATATCACCTAGCAGCTTAGCGCCGTCCGGGCTCCTACCGTCAAGTTCATACACTTTACCCTTATGGGCGACAAAAGTGACGAAGTGATAATCAACTTCACCGTCTTCTGGCGCCTGTGTCTGACCTTGTTGAAACCTTTTCTCATTCTGCTCACTTATTGAAACGACAAAATCGTCAGCTACTTCATCAGCGTACTGCCCATTGTTCCTGGGATTAGATTCAATGAATTTCAGCAGAACAGAATCATCTTTTAGTAGCTCTTTATTGTTTGCAAGAGAGTGAAGCAATCCGTAAAGTCCACACGCATTCTTGATGGTCTGTTTGAACCAGATTGGCTGACTCTGGTCACTCGGTTTCGACTCAGAGCTCTCTGCAGTTCTTGAGCCCTTTTCAGCCTTAAAGACCTCATTAAGTGGGAACAATAGTATGAGAGCCTTGACAGGTCTGGGAACAAACCCTAGTAAGTCAGGGTCTGTCAGTGAGTATATATCAGCAAACTCATGCGTCTCATCTAAGCCCAGATTGCGGGCAAAATTAGTGAAGACTTCAGGATTGGACTCCAACGGTACAACAGAACGCTCGGTAGACATTTTGGAGGAATAGCTAGGTATTCTTCTACCAGCAGGAATCAAGGGTTCTTCCTTTGAATTTTTGATCTCCGTGGGGTGGACAGTAGGCGTGCCAGAAATACTTGTGTCTGTTCGCGACTTGACTGATCTCACCTTTACTTATAGGACGTCCTGAGCTTGCTGCTGAGATAAAGCTTATACTGATCGTTATGTTCACAACCCTGTAGGCAGTTTCCAGAGTGAATACCGGTGCTTCAGACTTCGTGTTTCAAGATATGTCCCTTCTGAGCTCTGTTGCAAGCCAGTGTTTTAGAGCCTAAACCTCAGAAAGCTTGCGGAAGGACAAGGACACCCACGTATTATGCGAGCCTAGATCCCAAAGATACTACAAAAGTTTTCACAAAGACCAAGTCCGAACGTGACGAATTATGGTGTGTTTCAGATCTGGTAGCTGTTGATGGTTTGGCATCTTGAAAGGTATAAAAGGGGGACTATTCCTCTTGAGGTTACCCAATTCTCATAGATTCAAAATCCTTATCCTATACTCAAAGAAACAAGAACCATGGCTACCACCCCTCATAATCGCGCTAAGAAGAGAAAAACGTCAAAGAAAAACACCTCTAGGCCTTTTTGGAATGAGGATGCCGCTCACCATTCCAAACAATGGAGTCTCAATACGATGTTACCAATGACGCCTCGAAAACTTGGTCATGAGATCAACTCTGACTCGTGGTCAAACATCCACAGGCGCCAACTACCAACCACCCATTGAAGTTGCTTAGCAGTGATACCAAAGAAGAGATTACCAGGGCTCGCAAAATTAGGATCTAATACCCAGAAAGAAACGTTAAAGAAGTGGTTTGGATGCCAGCGTTAATTGCAGTCGAAATTGGAGAAGCTCAGGATGCACTGGAAGAGGCAGAACCATCGAAAAGCCCTATATAGGCCGGACAAAAAGATTTCGCATGTCGTTCAGGATATGCACAAGAAATCACCCCTCTTCCTGTGCAAGCCTTATGGCTGTATTTTCCATCCTATATCAAACTATCACCACTGCACCAAGCTGGCCCGAAAATCAAGGGCCAGCATGGCGACTCTCGCTCATTGCCCCTTCCACGATCGCTTGATGATGAAGGCAGAGCAGTTCGATGGTGCAATATTCACGAGGTTGAGGAGGATTACACGTAAAAGACTTGGGCTCCGCTAAAGTATATAGCTGTATAAAGTGCTTCTCGGTTTTCAGCACAGCAAAGAGCATCATGCTCAAGTATATCTGTGAGCATTTGATGGCAAGTGGTGGGTCTTCCATCTCGTCTGCTCTAAGTGGAGGAAATGGTCGACTCGCCATAATGGGTCCTGGCCCCTTCGTGCGTTAGTACGTTGTAAGTCCCAGGCGATGCTCCCCTATGGAGCATCGGTACACTCCCAGTCAGTTGGCTCATGTGCTTCAGGGTGTTCGAAAGATTGTACCTGCGACTTGGTTAGTTCAAAGTTGTACACATCCAAGTTACCAGGTAATCTAGCAGGGTTACTTGTCTTGGGCAAGGGCAGATAACCGTGCTGTAAAGACCACCTAATCAAGACCTGTCCGGTGTTCTTCCCAACCTCTCCAGCCACCTTGACTAGTTGCGGGTCCTTCAGTTTGTAACCGTGAGTCAAAGGTGCGTAATTCTCCACTACGATGCCTTTACTCTGACACCATTCTGCAAGCTTTTGCCTCATACACCAGGGCGAAATCTCGATTTGGTTAACAACTGGCTTGTACTTCAGGCCGTCCCAGTTTAATAGTTCCTCGATATGATGTTGCCCGTAGTTTGACACACCAATTGACTTTACAATACCCTGATCAACAGCCTCCTGCATTGCCTTATAAGTCTCCAGTCTCTTTTTCGTGCCACTCAAAGGCGAATGTATTAGCAAAAGATCAATGTAGCCTAGTTTTTCTACCTTCTTTAAGCATTCCTGAATAGCTTGTTTGGCAGGCTGGTACCCGTTTTGACTGTTCCACAACTTTGTAGTGTAGAAGACATCTTCACGTTTGTTGTTCTCCGGATCTTCTTGAAGCCATTCGTAAATACCATCACCGACTTCCCGTTCGTTGTGGTAGAGAACAGCTGTATCGAAATGTCTGTAACCACATTTCAGTGCTTCATGCACGATTTTTGCAGTTGTATTTCTTGGAATGTCATAGGTGCCAAGTGCCAGACTTGGAATCCTGACGCCGTTGGACAAAGTGTAATATCTTGGCACAGACATGGGTCTTTCTTCTGTTTCTTGCTATAGCAATTGATTCTCTGGAAGTGGTTCTATCTGAGTTCTGAGCCCATTTATATACTTCTCGCCCAACTCCCGACCTTTGGTTGCCATGGCAGCGCGTAGCGTTTTTCCGTAAGTTTCGCGATACTCCTTGCAAAAATCATAAACCTTTGCGATCCCAATGAACCCAGTGATGTGGTGTTGTGTGTTTAAGTTGCGTTATAGATTGAGGAATAATATCAATTAATTCATTATACAACCGAATATGTGCAGCTGAATATGCAATTTTTCTTTGTATGCACGGCCAGAAGACGTGGTCGGTTATTTCAAGGGTCTTGGTGGGTGATCCTGCTTCCTCTTGAAAATACCCAAATTGTCCAGGTGCCTCCTAGCAAATTCGTAGACGGTGAAAGTGACAGCCTGACCGGGTGCGACTCTCATAACTCTTGGTGTGATACCCTTGTAAAGAGCACGGAATCCCTCCTCTTTGACCAGTTGAGCACCGATCTTAAGGATTCTGGTCCAACCAGAATCCTTGGAGATGGAAGGATCCTTTTGCAGTCTCGTCTTGATGGTGTCCAGAGGAGCGTTGGAGAATGGGCCTATGGCACCGGATATCAGCCCGATGCACGAGGTTTCCCAAGAGGGCAAAACCTCGCTACCGTGGTAGTTTTGCAAAAACTCCTTCAATTTCGAGTATACGGTGAAATTGGCACCCTGGTTGGTAGCCTGTCTGGCCGCTGTCAACGAAACACCCCTGTACAATGCGGAGATCCCTTCCTCCTTAACAATTGTGTAACATGCATGAACGGCGTTTTTGTACTTGGGTGCTGCACCGGGTTCGACCGGGTTCAAATGTTGTGCCTGCAATCTGATTTTGACCACTTCCATAGGGTTGACCACCATGACAGCCTCGGTGATACCTGCTCCAACACCGGCCAAAAAGGTGTTACCTGTGGAAACGATCCCTGTCTGCTTATCCGCGACCAAGGTTCTATAAAACTCGTAGGAGGAGAACCTGATGGCCATCTTGGGTATGATCCCGATGACGACAGCCCCAAGGCCCTTGTACAGGGCCAGGAAACCTTCCTGAGTGTAAATAGTCTTACCTGTCGCCAAAAAACCGGGAGGTTTTATTTCTCCAGATGCTGCTCTTCTGTAGATCTGCATTCTCACCTTGATAGTATCCAAAGGATGGCAACATAACGCTTCGAACAGGCCAGCGGTACCACCAGCTAACAAGTTGACAGCTGGGTGGGAAGATTTCTTCTTCTGAGACATCTGCTATAATTGATGGTAAAGAACTTGCAAGGAAAATAGCCCAATGTCCTATGTAACTAGGATTCGTATCTTTAAGTATCATACCAATAACAGGCAAATATACTGTTTATATATATGCATACTCTTACCCCCGGGGTAAAAACAAGAACATGGTGAAAAACACTCCCACAAGAGTGGCAGTTGGTCATTCGGACGTAATGCATCAACAGACGAGAGCGAAACCCCGAGGCGGTTGACCGCGAGAGATGCTGCGTTTGAGATGAAAACCCGTTAGATGACTGTGACAACGAAAACGACATCGATCGCCATTGGTTTACAAGCACAATCTACTACATGCCTTACGAATTGCGCGCAAGAGAGATTGCTCAGCCCAGGAAATGAGCTTGACCTGTTGGGCCCTCTGAGTTATTGGTATATTCTTTCTTTCGAACCTATTAAACAGGACGAGATCCCTTATTTTCCGTGATCGGTCGGCCTTTTGTCCGGACTGACAAGCCATCTAGCCGAGAAGGCCGGCGTTGAGGACGGAGTTACAGACGGGGTTGGAGCAAGGGAACTAGAGGGGCCAATCGTATCGAAAGGATTCCAGGAAGCGAGAGTGGGAGCACCAAGAAAGACTAGTATGTAAGCGGTTCTAAATGGCACTTAATTGGACGGAGAAACCAACGTTAGGTGTTGTTGAAAACAGTACGAGAGATTGCCTACGTGAGAACCCTGCAAAAGGGTCTACTGATGGAACTTGCGGGTAATGCGAGTGTTGAGCAGATTTTGAGACCACAGGCGTTACATCTCTTTGATTGTAGAGAATATGGTATGCTAAGGCCCTTCCCCGCCTTCATCGATCTTCAGAATAAAGTTCTCCAGGCCACGTGATTCTCCAAGTCAAGTCACGTCGGAACACGAAAGCAATGCTAAACTGATTGATTGTGGGTGGTTATACATAGACGTAGTTTGTACATATATCGAGCAAGTAGGGTGCTTAGGCCTCAGCCATCTCTCTCAATCTTCTGATGGTAGATCTGACAGTGGCAGCTGCAGCGGTGGAGACAGTGTAAGCTCCACCAGCAACGGTCTTCTTACACGAAGCACAGGTCCAGATACCAGCAGCACCTCTCTTGACGGCCTTCTTACCACAGAAGGAACAGTCGTATCTGGCGTGCTGTTGGACTTCCAACTTCTTAACTTGTCTTCTCAAGGAAGAACCGTAACGGACACCGTACTTACCTGTGATACCGACCTTCTTAGTTCTCTTAGCCCTGTAGAAATGGAAAACGAAAAGTTAGTAAGAGTTCATCGCAACCATAAAGTTTGTAGAATTGATTCAGGGTATTGTATCCCTCCTTGAAGCGGATTTGCTGCACGCTGGTAAGTTTCTGCTTATTCCTCTACGATCAATTCTGTCAATATCATCAAATAGGCGTCTTGTATCATACATTTTATCTCAGTTGTCTTACTATCTTGGAACTTCCCAAGACTTGTCAAAGATGCAATTTAAGCACTTTTTCATCTTTTACTCATTGCCATACCATGAAAGCCGCTAAGCGTAGAGGCGACGGCGAGTGCGTCGTTCGAGCCATGCCCGCTGGCCCAAAAAAAAAAGACGACGCGCGAAGCCAAGATTTCAAAATATTTGAATATATGAAATGTAAGGATGTAATAATCGAGGATGTACTGATGAAAAGCAGTCACGGAAAGATGAAATAAAAAAGAGGACTATGCCGACCCCTCACCGTTGCCACCGGAAGAAACGGGGTGCGATCGGCACGTCGAGCGCTCCCAGCATGCAAGTTGCCCGATCGGGTCGGTAATGGTGATCCACGCTTTAGTGGAACTCCGTAGCCAGGAGATCAAGAATCATTGTAACGACCATTTCAAGTAAAAACATGCCATATATTTATGCAAACTTGTTATAGCAGGAGCCCCCGCCCTCCAGTTTACCTTGTGCGGCCGAAGTACGGCTGTATGAGGGCGTTCTACCCGAAACGGAAATTCAAGTGTCGGAGTTCTGACAGCTACGCTGAGACAGATCGCCCTCCCATAGTAAGATGTGCTACAATGTACACATCACCGCTTTATCTTAGTATGCTGATCGTAGTAAATAGCGGTGAATTAGCCGCTGTAACATATTACCTATCTGTTGTTCTGCAGAACATCTATAATTAATGTCACTGGATAGTATGGCGGATTGGGATTAATTGGGCCTATATAAATAAGAAATATGAAGTTGGTGGAACCCTTGAAGTCTCGAACTCTTTATCTTTCGTTTTTCTGGGTTATTCCCAAATAAACAACCAAACAATAACCGATAAACATGATTTCGGACTCTACTACGCTAAATAGTTTGTTTTTAAACGCACAGGGACACGATGACCATGCCGCTGATAAAGCTTCGATAAACTCTACAGATATTTATGACTGCTACCTACAAGATGACAACTACGATGACTCCTATGGGGACTTGGAGGAGTTGGAAGAAGATAATTTCTTTGAATCTTCCCAATTGCGCCATTTGGTACAAACACAACCAGTTCAAGTGATTGAGGAGCAGGGTCTGGTGGCTGGATTACCACATCAACAGGAGATTCTGGTAGAGCAAAAGCCTAAAGTGGTTGGTATCTCGCCTATGCTCACTTCCAGATCTTCCTCGCTTTCATCCACTTTTTCAAACAGAAATAGCGCCTACGCGTACGCATACGAGGGAATACACGAGAACACGATAGTAGACGATGACGAGAACTCAGTCGCCGTGGGAAAAGGCCAGCCCCTTTTTGCCGCCTTAGGCTCCATTTGCAATGACACGAACCAGTACGAGGACTCCAGGGCCCCACGTTCTTTCACGGTTTACGAAAGCGCTTTGGATATAGGCGCTGACTTAAATCAATACACATCAAATGAATCCTACCACTATGCTGTTCATACATCTTCAGGGATGCCAAGTACGCGATATGCCACTGATGAAGAGGTAGAATTCGTCAAGTGCATTAATTCCAAACTATCAAGATACGCGGGGTACTTTGCTGCTGGGTCAAAAGACCAGGAGTACTCCGACAAAGTGCGGTTTCAGGAGATTTCTTACAAATTCAGTAAAACTTACGTTTAGTGGAACCAACTTCCTCCAAATTGTCCATAGCTGTAGTTTAACGAAAAGGTTCAATCATGTGAGGCGGAATGTTTTTTTAACGTTTTGGAGACAAAATGTGAATTTGAGGTGCTAGACGGCTCGCAGTATAAATCAAATTTTGGAGCCCTAGAGCACAGCACACTAACAGTCCTATTATCTGGCTACCAGTTTACAGAGCTCGATAAGGAATGACCATCAAGTAAACGGAGTCGCAAGAACCAATGCTAAACAGGACTCGAGAGATTCAGATTATATTATAAATCCTTGGAATAAAGCAATATCACGACACTGACAGGCTTCGGAAGCATGACGGAGTCTTGGCTACATTGAACAAACAGATTGAAAGTACTCTTTATTCATGAGAGGTTATGATATCACTAAAAACGAAGAACAGAATTTAGGTCAAGTTTAATAAGCCTTGATCTTTGACCTAGGCTGTAGTCAACGGAGCATAAAGAGGCCGCCATTCCAGCTACACCATGAGCTCGAGCGATGAGGATGACAAGTTCCTTTACGGGTCAGATACAGAGCAAGCGGAAAGTATAGGTTCGAAGAGAATATCTAAAGAAGATGATACACAAAGGTCATTAAGCAAACGACAAAAGGTTTCAAACGAAGAGAATCAGAGCTCCAGTGATTTCAGTGGGGGTGAAGAAAGTCAAAGTGATTTATCTGAGAGCGACAGCGAATCGGATGTGGAGTTCATTATAAGTACAGGTACAGATTCCACTCGGTTAGATTCTGCAACAGCGCCGACAACTGCTGCCACCGCTTCACAACCTAGCGCAATAACCGTAGCGACAGCTCCAGTAGAAGCTACTACAGAGGCAACGGAAGACGGAACAATAGCCGCAAAACCAGATACGTCTGTCATACCACCATCGGGAACGATAGATCTAAACGCTGAGGGTACATACGAAGGTCAGCCAGTTACAAGCCTAGATCCTGAAGTGTTGAAAGAAAAACCGTGGAGACAGCCTGGTGCTAACCTCAGCGATTATTTCAATTATGGATTCAACGAGTTCACTTGGATGGAGTACCTTCATAAACAAGAGAAATTAAGACAAGAGTACAATCCTCATAAGATACTGATGGGCTTACTCACACTACAACAGCAAGGAAACCTGAATGGTTCAAAGAGTATGGTAAATTCCGGAGACATGACAAATTCTGGAGGAATAAGATCGAATACCCCTCTAAATCAAAATGTCCCAAGCCACCCAATGATGGCACCTGGGTTTCCGCCACTCCCGATGTTTGGTGGATTCCCTCCTTTTTCCATGCCTGGTATGATGCCTCCTATGAATCAACAGCAGAAAAAGTAGTTTAGATTTAATCATATAAAAGTATTAATTAACAAATGGTAATGTGTGCAGTAGCTTTTATTAAACAGATCAAGTCAAAGAACCGTGATTGAGATACTTGACCCAAGGTTGATGGCACCTATTGAGATCGATTACATTTTTTATCTTCTGACACCAGTCTGTCTCTTCATCAGCAGCCTCAGAGCTGAATGCGATCATTTCTCCATTATCGAATATCAAATGGAAACAACCGCTGAATAAAACCAAGTCCGTCAAGTTTCTTTCTCCCTCCTTTGGAATGTCCCCAGGTCCAAAAATATCGACGACCTTCAATAGATTTATGTCAATCTTAGGTTGACGAGTCCTTTCGTGATACCCACGCATATTGCTACCCTGTAGCTTGAAAAATCGACGTTGTATGCCTCCTTGAATATCGCCCCCTTCTTGAAGTAAATACCCTTCTTTGGCGATAGATTGCTGCTTTCTATACTTGGAGACAATGTTATGAGCGATCGCCAATGTCTTCGGAAATTTCTCTAGGGGGGAAGTCCTTTCTAAATGGCAAGCGTCAAGCCTTAATTTACCAACCGTATATGCGGGTCTTCGAGGCAGCTCGTGTAACCTTCTTGTAGAGAGGGGGTCATATTTGCGAGCCCATTCATTAATTAGGGCAAGTGACAGGGATTTGTTTTGAAACTTGATATCATGCAGAAAAGCCTCGTTGATTGAAATTTCACATCGCCCAAATGAGCCATCTCTGGCAAATAAGTAGTCCCAATCATCTCTCTCCGGCATTCTTTGAACAAAGCGCTTCTGATATTCATATTTGTTCTTCCCAAATGGAAATTTTTTGCCCACCAATACCTTTTCAACCACCTCTTTAATCTCACTCTTTGGCGATTCATAGCGACACTTCAATGTAATAATAAGTTTTCCCATTTTATTCAAGTTGTTATCAAGAATTATCTCGAACTCTTTACCGACATTCCATTTTCTCTCATTGTCCAAAGATTCCCAGGCGGTTTGTACTACATTCTTGCCGTTATCGAATTCAATTGCAAATTCAGCCTTATGATGTTTGATTCCTTGCAATGAAATGTCACTCACATCGTCCAACCTAATGTACAGATTACCTCTGTCAGGTAGCTTTTCGTCTTCTTCTTCGACGTTTTGAGACAGATTCTCTTCCTTGTTCGAGATTTCAATACGCACGCTCTCGGGTGATCCCACAACCTGATTACTCACCGGATCCATAGATTGAATAGCCAATCCTTGCAGTTTCATTTCATTAGAATTATCGGGCGTTCGTTTTCTGGACCTGACCTTGAATGGGCTGCCGACGTGGGTTTTCTTGAGTGGACTCTGTCTTAATTCGTCACCTTCATCCCTGCCGAGGCCGGCAAAGGAAACAGACTCATGGCCAACATCAATGTCGGTGCTCACTGTTACGTCAAACCCTTTCAGGCTCAAACCTCTGCCAACTGATACATCTTTGACTGGTGTTTTGAGCATGGCAAGGTTCGATGCCGGTTGCGAGATATCGGCTTCCTCTTCTTCGGATTGTGATTTTTGATTTTCCTGTTGGAGTAGTTGATGAATTACTTCTATTGACACTGTGTTTCTTGCTTCCTTTCCATTGAAATCCGATTGTTGATCCCAAATATTATACTTACCTTTTTCACTGTCATAAGGGTTAAGAATCGAACCTGTGTCATGGCCGACTGCCTCGAGATAAGTCATAAACTCTTCTTTCAGCTCAGCATCAGGCAGGCATGGCAGCAGGTCTAGCTGAAAATCCTCCGCTGGCTGTTTTTCCCCATCTGCAATGGGAGTTTCTTCGGCGTCCACACCATTATTGTTATTCGCAGTTTCGTCGGCAACGTTGTCAGAGCAAACGCTCTCTGTATCATTCTCATTGACCCCCACCTTAGATGGATACATTCTTCGGATTTTGATGTTTTCCTGTATTTTCCTGGAGATGACGGTATTCCTTCTTAGTGGATCTAGAGCAGTTTCAAAATTCGGGATCACATAGTTATCCGCTAAATCACTGGATGGGTGTCTAGAGTCGGGATAGTAGTACTTGCTGCGACTTATGACCCTAGGCTTAAATTTGAAATTATGTTCAACACCACTGTTCACACTGGCTGATGTGTTTGTAGAATCAGTGCATCGCGAGAACTGAGAATTTGAGCTGATTGCTGGAGAACTGGTTCGAATGTCTTCTTCCTGCATGTGCCAAATAGACAGATAGTCCGAAGGCTTCACAGACTTGGTCAAATCTATGGACTCACCGGATGTTTCAAAAGAATCAACAAATGGATCATCAAGGAACATAGATTCTGTTGGGGCAAAAGGTGGTAAAATTGAAAAATGCCTTGAACCACTATGCTTTCTCTCTTTCTCCTGGTGGCTTCCTAAAGTGGTTTCAGCGTCCATTTCGTTCTGGGATGAGGCTGTAATGGAGCTACGCTCCGTTGCAGCTGAATCGGAAGTTGTCGCAGTAGGTTCTTCCACCGGGATAGCCTCGTCAACATCTGGATGAGGAACTTCATCAACTACCTTTTCCTCAGTACCATCCAAGTTTGCAGCTTTCAACTTCTCTGTTCTCCTTTCATCTTTCGTTGGCGTTGCTTGTTCGGCGTCTTTATCCATAGGTTCCACATCGTGTAAATCAGTGAATTTCACCTCAAACATATCGGCATCCTCATGCTTAGGTTCGGTTCTTCCCCTCATGCTGCCTTTAGAAGATAGAGCAGACTGCGCTGGAGCGAGAGGAGGTAATTGAGGAATTTCCGGTTGATATTCTTCCGTACCCAGAGGCCTCTCTACCACGCTGTTGCTGTCGGACTCAGCATCGTCAAACTCACGAGGGCCCTGATCCTCTTCTCGTGACGTGTCGTCGCCTTCCATGAGGGTAGCCGTGATATCCAGATCCTCGGGGAGAATCTTCAGCGGGTTGGAGGAAGAGAGCTCCTTCATGTCCTCACTAGCACAAGTCGAGTCAGGACCTCGTACGCTTTCTTTTGCTGACCTGTAGCCCTCTCCCGATGTTGCCACACTGAAGATACGCGAAGAGTTGGGATGACTAGTGACCATATCTTCCCGTCCCAGGGGTCTGTCATGGAAGGAAACTCTACTACCAGTATCAGCTGTCGTCTCGTAAGGTTTGTTGCCTAGTAACTTGAAGCTATCGTGCTGAATGGTCGTTTTCAAGTCAGCCATACTGTCACAACAGGATGAGCCCGAAGACATCCTGGTCTGCGGTTCCCCTCTCTGATTCGATATACTAAATTTGTTAATGTTCACCGTGTTCACGAGCGGTATCTTAGAAGGCGAGTGGAGGACTTCGTTGATATACTCTGCACGCGAATCGTTGTCGTCCTCATCTTCGTAGCGCTCAGCGAGATCTTCAACAGACCGAAAGTGGATCAAGCTCGTCTCTTCAATAGAGTTCCCAGTACTAGGTATCAGCGGCTTTGTTGGCTGCAAAGTAAAGTCTATTGCCCTCGAGTCATCCTTCTCTTGTTCATTTTCCTCGTTCTCTTCCATCTCCTCGGTCATCAGCTTCAGTCGCTGGACGTTGCTCTTATTGTCCAGCATATGCGAAAGCTTCTTGTCCAGATCCGTGACGGTGTGCTGCAACAGCTCCTGGGTCGTAATCATATCTTGTTCGTGGTCTTCATTCTCCGAGTCCGAGTGTGCCTCTACGATAAGCGACTGATCTACAGTAGCCGGCTGAGCTTCCAACCACGAAGATCTTTTCCAGCTGGTAACCAGACGCGAAGAATCGTCATCTACATCCCCTTTTTTCTCTTCATCATCGCTGACATTTTCGTACTCGTGCAGGTTCACGCCCTCGCTAAATACAACCGACTTCCTGTTAGAAACCAAAGGTTCCACCTTACCTTTGACTGCCTCTTCATTTCTAAGCATAATATTATTTATAGTGTTGTGGGATACGATCATTTCCATCGTCTCGTCTCCGATCTCTTGCAGCGGAATACTCCAATTTCTCTTCGGCCCCGTTTCCTTCCCATCGGCCCTAGGGGATGACTTGTTCTCGGAGCTTATAGTGTTTTCCATTTCTTCATCAATCTCTTTCAAAAGCGAGTCCATAGTCTCATCAGCTACCTCATTGTTAGACATTGTGCTTATAAAAGACAGACCAGCTCAATTCAGTTCAAACAAAATCAAAGAAGTTCCCGATGGCTCTACTAACAATCAATCAAGATCAAGATCGACCACCAGGCCCAACAGTATCCTGCGCTTCACTCGAGGGTCTTACCTAGCCATTACTCTATGCTCGTGTCTGTCCATTGTTTACTATTTACCTCTTTGGGAAAACGCGGTCGTCAACAACCATCATGTGACCGCTTTTGAAATAAACCACTTTGCAAGTTAAACTCAACCAGAACTGCCCCATCTATTGTTCGTGCATTTCCGCGACACCCAGCTAGACCGCACAGTGCACTGTCCAGTAAAAGCTCCATGCATTCAGCGAAAAGATTCCCCGAGGCCGTAGTAGCGACGATGAAAATAAATTGCTTCTTATCCACTTCATCCGCGGACAAGAAGCATAACCTTCATACCTCCAGCAGCTGTCGTTTGTCCTCTTGCACTACCACTATGACCACTAGTCTTAGTCTATTCCAGTAGGAAGCGATGATATATCAATCTAATTATCTCTCAACGTACACAGCGACGTTTTACTACTGCGCCCATACTTTTCATCAAAGGGAGAAGAGAAAGAGAGCGGTTTAAAATAAAACAGCTCTTAAAGTTCGGACAACTCACTGACAAGGTAGCTGCGGATAGGGGCCTTGAACAATAAGGCTTAATTTTTGGTGAAGAAGAGTAAGAGAAAGAGGAGATTTTCATTATATCAAAGTTAGGCGTTTGGGTTTTGTAGAGTTTTTTTGATCTTTCTTCCCCTACTGTCTGGATTTCATCAATATAAAAGACTGGGTACCGAAAGATGTCTGATAGAAGAATGATGAAGCAAGAGGGAGCTGGTGGGAACGGTGGATCTTTGTCCAAAATACCAGAAGTTATCGACCCGGGGATTACGATACCTATCTACGAAGAGGACGTGGGACCTGGGAGTGGTTCTGGGACCAGTGTGGATGAGCAGCCTCAGAAACTAGGTTCGTATCGGGCTCGGGCTGGGAAGTTTTCTAACACTTTGAGCAACCTGTTACCCTCTATAAGCGCTAGACTGCACCATTCGAGAAAAGGCGCGCATGGGAAGAGCCCGGATGACGAAGCGTCGACCGGTAACAACAGTTCGGACTCCACAGTGGGCTCGAAAAATACACATTCTACTCCAGCGAAGGGTAAGGAGTTTATACAGGCGCTTGGGGGGCTTTCCCTGGATGGAACAGAGAGTCTAACGCCTCCCCACGAACTGGAGAAGTTGGTGCATTTTCCGGACTCTAATCTTCTCGTAAGTCAACCGAGGACCTCTAATGACTCGTTCACGTTTGCTTCGTCTGGTATGGCACATCCAGCCTCTAGAACGAGAAACAACACGATGAACTCGCAGATCACGTCGATATCGTCAATTCCGACGAATGCTGGATCGTCAAGCGTCATATGGTCTACGAACCAAAGTCCGAACGAGCCAATGCAACAGCAGCACCTGTTCGGTCAATTTAACGGCAATAATAATAACAACGTTAGCATCGGTACAACCAGTCCATTGCAGGAATATTCGTCTAACACAGCTTATTTTGATACCACGATTCCTTCGTCTCACGTGAATACCACGGGACTACCTAATGCCAATCCTAAGAACCTCGGTGTGCCAAATTCAGTGTGGTCCAGCACGGGCGGTAGGCCCAGGTCACAATCTAACACCTCCAGCATTTACACGGACGCTTCGCTCTACGAGCCTAACACTAGGTCTCGCGCGCCCTCCGTGTATACTTTATCGCAACCACAAGCTCCTCAGCAGCCGGAAACGCCTCTTATAGAAGATGACGTCGACCCCAGATCTATTAATTGGGTCACTACTGATCCCTTGGTGCCTATAATCAATCAAATTTCCAATTTGCTGCCTACCAACACTATTTCCATCTCCAACGTCTTCTCGCTGCAACAGCAACAGCCCCATTTGATAAATGCTGTGAACCTGACAAGCGCTTCTTTGGCTACTTTGTGTTCCAGGTATGGTAACGTTATCTCTGCCAGGACACTTAAGGGCTTAAACCTGGCGCTCGTCGAGTTCGATACCGTTGAAAGCGCAATACGTGCTTTTGAGATGTTACAAGGTAAGGAGGTATCCGTCATTGGCGCACCAAGCACAGTGTCATTTGCAAAGGTTCTTCCTATGCATCAGCAGCCTCCTCAGTTGGTTGTGTCTCCTGGCAGTATAAACGGTGCCATGGGCCCAGACGCCCCACAACCCTTGTTGCAAGAACAGCTGTACAATGGCCAGGTTAGCTTACAACAAAAGGGAAATGTTTCCCTACCATTGTTCAACCATCAACAGCAAGAACCACAAACGCAGCCACTCCACGTATCATCCAACTTCAACCATTCATACAGTCACGTTCCACAAAATGAGAAAGAACAGTGTCCCTTCCCATTACCTCCACCCTTACTGGATGAACAGGTTGGTCCTCTGAAACAAATTCTTCAAGCATTCGATACTCCATTCGATAAAACGCAGACAGATCACTTGATCAATAACGCCCTTAAACATAAGGGAACTTCAGAAACCAGTGATTTTGGTCCTCTCCCCGATCCTATTACAAACCGAGATTTTGACGCTCCGAAGCTAAGGGAGCTGAGAAAGAGCATTGATGCTAGCCAGATGTCCGACTTAGAGATTGAACAGTTGGCCATGGCAATGCTAGACGAGTTGCCTGAGTTGAGTTCAGATTATCTAGGGAATACCATTGTTCAGAAACTGTTCACACATTCCTCCGATATAATCAAAGATATTATGTTGAGAAAAACTAACAAGTATCTGACCTCGATGGGAGTTCACAAGAACGGTACATGGGCTTGTCAGAAGATGATCACTATGGCACGTACTCCAAGACAAATAATGCTCGTTACCAAAGGAGTGGAGAACTACTGCACGCCTTTGTTCAACGACCAGTTCGGAAATTATGTTATCCAGTGCGTTTTGAAATTTGGTTTTCCTTGGAATAGCTTCATTTTTGAAAGCATATTGGCTAATTTCTGGACGATCACTCAGAACCGGTATGGTGCTCGTGCTGTTCGGGCCTGTCTAGAGGCACATGAGATTATTACTCCCGAAGAGACTTTGGTCATCGGAGCCATGATCGTACTACACGCCGAATACCTGGCAACGAGCAGCAATGGTACACTGCTTGTAAGCTGGTTTTTGGATACTTCCCAACTGCGTCACAGGCACACCATACTTGCACCTAAACTTTTCAGTCAAATCGTCGACCTTTGCCGCCACAGGCTTGCATCTCTCACAGTTCTCAAAGTCTTAAATTATCGAGGTGACGACACAGTCCGAAAGGAGATGCTGGACAGAATTTTTGGTGATGCAACTTCAGATGAGCCCGCCCCGGCACTTCGCCAGATACTGTGCGATACAAACTACGGCCCTACTTTTGTTTACAAGGTGTTGACTATGTCACTATTGGAAGGGGAGTTAAGAAATCATGTTATTAAACAAGTCCGTCAGGTGCTAATGGACGCCACACCTTCACAGTTGCACCGTCGTCTGATGGAAGAAGTAGGTTTGAGCTCTTCTAACGCTCCGCAAAACTCGGGTCAGAAGCATCGCTCTAGCATGTCGCAGGTTTTCAACCAGGATGGAACGCATCTCAGAGGACTATCAGTATCTAGCGTGAGAAGCAACGGCTCACGGCACAGTGGATTGGTTCCCACGACTTCAGCAGGTCAAACTTCCCTGCCAACTACTTCTGCGGCTCCCAATAACAACATGCCTTGGAATGTTGGGTACATGAACTATCCAGGGTTTTTTCCTGGTTTCGGAAACAACAGCTATTCCATCAACGCAGACGACTTGCCAAATCAGTTTGATATGTTAGCATTAAACAATGGCACTCACTTGTCGCTGCCACAGCTAGGCGTATCCAATCAAAACAACCCTACAAATGTGACATACGCAAACAAAAATGGCAACAGCCAGGATACACACTTGAACGGACAGGGAATGTGCGGCCAGTGAGAGGCATGTTTTTTCACATTTTCCTGTTTTTATTTTCTCTTTCAGCCCATTTGATTTTTTTAATGAATAATATACAAGCTTGCATAAACATTTCAAGTAATCGAACGCCTGGGAGAATCCACGAGGGACTTACAACGTGCTAACGCACGAAGGGGCCAGGACCCATCGTGACGAGTCGACCATTTCCTCCACTTGGAGCAGAGGAAGTGGAAGACCCACCACTTGCCATCAAATGCTCACGGATATACTTGAGCATGATGTTCTTTGCTGCGTTGAAGTCTCTGTCGAAAACCGAGGAGCACTTTATACAGCTATATACTTTGGCGGAGCCCAAGTCGTCCTTCAAATTACCACAACCAGAACAAGATTCTCCAAGATATCGATCACCGGTTCTATTCCAATTATCATTGGTTTGACCTTGCAGTTGATCTACTTGAGTCTAGGTTCCTCGGCTTCCAACAGCTCGTGGACGAGTCCATCGCTAGTAGCATTATTGTTGGCTAGTGGTGTGGTTCTGGCCGTGTTTGGATCTTCTGCTCTGCAATCAAGCGATCTGGCGAAGTTGTATGCATTCCACTGAGAGACCAGGATTGCTTCTAGCAAGCCCAAGCAAGTAAGGACCCACTATATTACCGTCGGATTTAAATTGTTTTTGAGACATTGTATGAAAAGTCTAATTATCTTTCCACAGAGCCTATTGAATCAAAGCAGCACGATCCTTAGTCACTTATTAAACTCGACATTCTTATACCTGTCGCATGGTTTGCCATAATTCCTTCGTCTCGGCTAGAGATGTAACAAAGGCGGAACAGATGCCAAATGGAACCACAATTTTCAATCCCCAGAGTGCATTAGCCAAAGATCGTCGAATAAACTCAATGCCGCTGATAAATGTTTATCCGGCTAATCCTGAGCCCCCCACCATCTGAAATTTCAGGGCCCACGACTTAGAGAACCACGCGAATGCGGGAACAATTAAATTCTCAACGTTAATGCGTGCCCCTCGGCTTGGCAAAACTATTTTACCGAACTGGGGATTATCCAGATTAGAACACCGATTACTATGGGAGAGGCCTGCCAATGCAAGTACGGCCTCCCTTTTTCTCACGGATACCTTATCACATTAGCTTCATCTGATGATCTTGCGGGGCTAAAAGTAGTATCCTGGGACGCACAGAACCGGCACAGGAAAGCCACTGCTCGGAAGGCATCACATGAGTAAGTGTTTAAATATCAGAGCTTGTTCGTGACCTTGAAGCTTACTAGCAATTGCTTGGGTAAACAGATGATGAACAACTCTTCAGAATCTTCAAGTTTATCTGCCTCTTCCTTTGCGGAAAGTGCTGGTAGAACGGGAGGTAGGCCTAAAATTCTACTGATAACCGCCGATAATCATAATGGCTCCCACGTAACTTGGGATCGAATGAAACCCTTCCCAAAAGAACCAGGAATTGCCGGAGGGCAAAATTTATCAGCAAATTCATCTGAGAGAAAAGTACAACGGGATCCAAATCCTATAGTGTCTGCGTATTCTCCTCCAAACCTCAGATCTTTGAATGATGGTGCCAATTATGAACAGTCGCGCTTAGCCGACAATACTGTCAGAGAAGCGGGTCGTCGGACATATGTGGACCCGCTGTATCGCCAATTGAACCCAGCTAGGAATCCTAACAGAAACAAGCCAGTCTGGAGTCTGAACCAGCCGCTTCCACATGTTGTAGATCAAGCTATGGTGGATAGGATGCTGCAGAAAGCTGGAAACAAATCCAGACAATCGGGTTCCCCTGACGTTTCCCGTTCAGGTTCATTGACTTCAATAAAAGACTGGAAAAGACTTATCAAGAAGACGTCTTCAAACCTGAAACTGACTGATCTAGAAGCTCAAACTCCTGTTCCAGGCGCGAACTTTCACTCTTCGGTATGCAGGCCTGACACTTCCCCGTCATCCCCAGAACAGAAGCCTGTATCACGTAGAGATGTCAGTTTCTCGTTAGGTGGAGGGAGCTACCCACCTTCTATCATAAATGAAGAACGACAGAGAACAAAGGACAGCGGCAAGGAAAATCCCTCGCTAGAATTCCCAGACAAAGAGTACAGGGCGGCTGCACAAGGCGAAGACGGTAGGATTGGTGGGGGAGACGATGAAGAATCGGAAATCATGGAATTCCCTAACTTTTGGGCCAAAATTCGTTATAACTTGCGAGAACCATTCGCAGAATGTTTTGGCACGCTGATTCTGGTCATTGTTGGTGTAGGAGGTAATCTGCAGGCAACAGTCACAAAGGGTGCGTGTGGGTCCTTCGAAGCGCTTTCCTTCGCGTGGGTTTTGGTTGCATGCTGGATGTGTACGTTGCTGGTGGCATAAGTGATGGTCATCTCAATCCTGCAGTTACAATATGCATGGCAATCTTCCGAATATTTCCATGGAAAAAGGTTCCTGTTTATATCGTGGCTCAAGTGATTGGCGCCTTTTTCGGAGGAGCAATGGCCTATGGTTATTTCTGGAGCTCTATCACCGAGTTTGAGGGCGGTAAGGATATTAGGACGGCGACTCTGTCTGGTGCCTGTCTTTACACTAACCCTAAGCCATATGTAACCTGGAGAAACGCCTTTTTCGCGAGTTTATTGGTGGTGCAATTATGGTGGGCTGTCTGATGGCCCTGCTTGATGATACAAATGCCCCACCTGCCATCGATATGACCGCATTCATCGTAGGACTACTGGTCGTAGGGAGTGGTATGGCTTTGGATTACCAAACCAGTTTCACGATCAATCCTGCTCGTGATCTGGGACCACGTATTTTTGCAGCTATGATTGGCTATGGCCGCCATCCTTTCCATACTTTCCACTGGTGGTGGGCGTGGGGTGCTATAGGAGGACCGATAGCAGGCGGAATATCAGGCGCCCTGGTATACGATCTCTTTATCTTCACAGGTAGTGAAAGTCCAATTAATCATCCTGACAAAGGATACGTCGAAAGAAGGCTTGGTCAATTACTACACAATAAGATCGCCATGCTGATTCAATGGGGAAGTTTACGAAAGATGATCCTGCCTCTTCTGACACATTGGTCAAAAATCAGGGCGCTAATTTTGAATAGGTTCACGTCTTGACAGGAACGATATTTTGAGTTTGGTCAATAAGCCCTAAAATGACCAAGCTAGCTGTCAGTGATTCACTTCTTGTAGGTCCCGGCAATTATCAATAATTATCCTGGGAAGTATAAAACGTAGATCACCTCCAGACTCGTTAGCAGCGATCAGCACAAAAAATCAACGTACAATGTCTATGGGAGGTCAAGTGATACCTCGATAAGACACAATCCGCCATCCAGGCACGCTGATGAGCATCGGATTTTGATTTATAATCTAACAGATTCAATAGTCTTACTTCAATCCTGCTCCCAATCTAACTCAGAATAAGCTTTTTTCTGTGCTGATATTAGAGCTCGCGTCAGTGGAACATACTGTAACGTTTGAAAAGGAATGGTTAGTAATAGAGATAGTGGAACGTCTGAAGACATGCCAGTTGGGCTTCCTGCAAGCTGGTTTGCCAATCCGGTACCTCCAAGAGAATCTTTGAATCACCAAGGAAGAGATAATTTAGCTCGAGAACATCGTCAAAGGGTCTCTAGGATAGCACAAAATGAGACTGCATTACGTGAGATATTCAGATTCAATGTTCATAGGTCTAGCTCGCATTCAAATGGCCAGGAAGGTCCCTCCCGATCGCTTGCAGATGAACAAGGAAATACGAACGAGAGCATATTATCCGATGCTAGACTCAATATGTTGAGTGGGGTTCCCGGATCTTCTGCTCTGCAATCAAGCGATCTGGCGAAGTTGTATGCATTCCAGTCCTCGTTACAACGGAAGGTTCAAGAATACCTGGATGTGATAGAAAAAAGGAGGAACAGTATTCTTGATGAAGTTGGATTGGACAATAGCAAGCTTGATAAGATGCAGCAGTCAGACTCTCCTCAGGTGGCAAGCTTTCTCAATAAGTTACAAAGAGTCAGACTTAGAGCCATAGAGTCCGAAACCATGGAGCTACAAACTTTGAGGATGAAGTTTTTAACTGTGGTAGAAGAGTACAGAAAAGCAATGAATGAATATTGTAAGGCAAAAATAGAGGGGAAGCAAGTGCAGAATCCAACAGACTATTTTCAACACTGGGTTGATTCTCTCGACCCTGCAGAGACATCAATGCCTAGAGGTTTACAAGAACTATTACCGGGTTCAAGGTCACTTACAAACAGCATCCTGGCATTGCCGGCTAATACCAAAGATAGGCCTTTGACATTCAACGTTTTCCCTCTAAATCACCTCCCATCGGAAATCCTGCATTTAGTCCTTGAGAAGCTCAGTCACAAATCCGAGATTGTCAACTTGCTAACGGTTTGCAGATTGTGGGCTCATAGCATTGTTAAAATTCTTTACTATAGGCCTCATATCAACAAACGTTCACAAATGGAACTTTTCATGAGGACTATGTCACTGGACTCGCATGAAACAGTTTTTGCTTATCGCTCCATGATTAAAAGACTCAATTTTTCCTTTGTAGGTGACTACATGCATGACCAGGAGCTGTACAACTTTGTTGGGTGCCAAAATCTTGAGCGGCTAACTTTGGTCTTCTGCAAAAACATCACCAGCAGATCCATATCTGCAGTGTTACAAGGCTGCAAATTCTTGCAAAGTGTTGATATAACTGGCATAAGAGAAGTGTCTGATAACGTTTTTGATACATTGGCTGAGAGTTGCCCAAGAGTTCAAGGATTTTACGTTCCGCAGGCGAAAAATGTAACATCAAGAGCACTTCGTAACTTCATAACACATGCCCCCATGTTGAAAAGGGTCAAGATAACAGCCAACAACAATATGGATGATGACCTCATAAGCCTATTTGCTGATAAGTGCCCGATGCTTGTCGAGGTCGACGTCACTTCTAGCCCTAATGTTCGTGACTCCAGTCTTTTAAAATTATTCACAAAGCTCACCCAATTACGGGAATTCAGGATTACGCACAACACTAACGTTACTGATAAGCTGTTCCTGGAGCTTTCGAAGAATATTAAGCAGTTGTCCGCATTAAGACTGTTGGACCTCTCCGGCTGTGAAAATATAACAGATAAGACGATCGAAAGGGTTGTTGAACTAGCGCCAAAGCTGAGGAACGTTTTTCTGGGGAAATGTAGCAGGATTACCGATTACTCATTACATCATCTGGCAAGACTTGGAAAGAATCTACAAACAGTTCATTTTGGTCATTGTTTCAACATTAGTGACCATGGTGTCAGAGTGTTAGTTCAATCTTGTCCCAGAATACAGTATGTGGATTTCGCGTGTTGCACAAACCTGACAAACCGCACCCTTTATGAACTATCCGATCTCACAAAGCTCAAGAGAATTGGCCTTGTCAAATGCTCACAAATGACAGATGAAGGACTTCTCAATATGATTTCACTGAGGGGTCGAAATGACGGCTTAGAAAGGGTTCACCTTTCTTATTGTTCAAATCTAACAATTTATCCGATCTACGAGCTTTTGATGGCATGTCCACGACTCTCACATTTATCATTAACGGCTGTACCATCGTTTTTGAGGCCGGATATAACGGCTTTTTGCAGGACAGCTCCCAGCGATTTTAGCGACAATCAACGTCAAATCTTTTGCGTTTTTTCTGGTAAAGGGGTTCACAAACTTCGTCACTATCTCATGAGTCTCACGACACCAACGAGTGGACCGCAAACCGACCTGCATGAAGTTTTGACCAAATACATTGTTTCCAAAAATATGCTACAACAGGGAGAAAATTTAGAAGATGGAATCAATAGAATAACCAGGGATTTAAATCAGGATTCGGCAGCTATCCTCGCGGCATCTGGGTTGAGTCAAATGAATGGCGTTAATAACGACTTTTTATTTCAAAACATTGATTTTGACAGGCTGGAGGACGTTTTCAATTGGTATGAGACACCGCCCCGAGGATTATCATCAGAGGAATTGGCCAGCTTATGGTCGCAAGTCGATCAAAAATTTTGTGAAGATCCCTTCGACGAAGAATACGATGATGTAGATAGCATCGTGGCTCCTGGAGCGAACTCTAACCTCAATAACGAATTGTGTTACATCGTTCGAAAGCTGCATGAATTAGATGATCGCGCCAATGATTTTGAAGTCAACGTTGCCAGCTTAGCAAGAGTGCAATTTCAATTTACCGGATTTCTTCTGCATGAAATGGCTCAAATATACATGCAAATGGTTGAACTGAACAGACAAATTTCTCAAATTCAGAATCGAGTTTATGAATCAAACGTTGAGGCCGACATCAAAGGGCTCTCGGTTTGGAGGCTTCTTTTTATTGAGAAGTTTGTTGAGCTGCTTCAAAAATACAAACTTTCCACTGTTGTATTAAGGCTATATCTTAAGGATAGTATTACGTTACTAACGAGACAGAGGGAACTATTGCTTGCCCATCAAAGGACATCCTGGAACGCCAGTAATGACAATGAAAACTCTGATGACCCCGCTATTTGGCGTCAATTTGAGAACAACATGCAAATGACACCTGACCAAATGCGGATAATCCAATTTGGTTTGCGGGGTCCACCAATAGTCGGAGAGCCTGGAGTACAACCTCTTGCAGGCGCTAACAACAACCCAGCTCATGAGCGCTCAGAAACGCCAGAGGACGAAACTATCTTAGAGGATGCTTAGTTGGTGAGCATTCTTCCCCAAAAAATTACATTGCATGATTCCTGATGTTACATATCGTTACATAAACGGTTTTAAATATACCACCGTAGTAAATTTAGTGGTCTGGTTCAATTCGCGCTACTGTTCTCTTGGATCACAACAGCCCTAAGTGACCGGCAATATTGCGAAGCGCTTTCTCGTCTTCCATAGAATTGATTGAATCGCAGGCTTCGTCGAAGTCTTTTCTTAGCTGGCCCAGCTTTTCTTTGCTTTCCTGAAGAAACTGTTGTTTAACTCCCTTCAATTTTTCGGTCACCCAATTCGCAAATGTCATATCGAGTTCTGTCTCAGGCATTTGCCTTATAAAGAAAGCTAGTTCGCCATCCCTGTCATTACCTAGCGTTGCGTCGTTCCTGTTTATGTAAACGAGAAGATCGTGGAAATAATCCTTAAGCAATCTCCTGTCAAAGTCGAAGTCCCTGCGCTTGTCTTCACTAATTTTTTGCTGGCCAGAATCACTTACACGTCTTGGCAGAAATGGTGGTCGTGCTATTCCGATATCGTTTAATTTCGGCGGTGAACGAATTTTCGGTGATTCTGCACCTTTCAACGTCTTGGTATCGGTGGCATTGTATTTTGAGTCATCATCCAGACCACCAGAGGCATTAAAATTAGACCTGCTCGGAAGCGGTGTACCGGTGTCCAGCGATGTAATGTCTTCATGTGCATCGCGTAAAACACTTCTGGAGGCGCTCATCTCTCCATCTATATCATCAAGGACAAAATTAGTTGATTTTACATCTTTGGAGAGGCCTAAGATGTCGGAGCTGATCAGCTGAAAGATCAGCTTCAGTATGTGCAGACTTTGGCCTTATGGCCCGCAAAGGGGAAGAAGCAGCATCAGATGACAAAGAGGAATCCGAGCTAAGAGCCGCATCAATTGGAATGGCATCCAACTTTCTCTTGTTTGGAGCCTCAAGATCACTTATTTCACTTCCTGCTTCAACGGGGTGCGTACTAGTAGAAGCATCGGCCTGTTGATTGGTCTCTTCTTTCAGTCCCGCAACGTTATTGGAATGCAAAACAGAGTTGAGTGGAGGTATTTCAAAGGCGCTATGTCCTTGCGCACTAAAGCTAAAGTCATCATTACTATCATCTAGAATTCTATTGGTTCTACCGATATCTCTTGCTTTTTTGGAATGATCCTTGAATTCAATCACAAGGTCTTTCTCCTCATTGATGCTGCTTCCCGAATTATACGTCGTGTCACCTTCTGGATCCTCAAAGTATTTTTTAGTAGAGAGCCTCCTTAGTAGTCTTTTTTTCCTTGCTGGTGATTTTTCTGCTGCTTCATCTGAAGGTTCTGCTTCTTTAGACTCGCTACTAGGTAACGTATCCTTCGTTGTTGGCGCTATGGTGAATGACATTTCATTACCATGAGCCCGCTCATGGTCTAGATTCAACTCCTCATTCCGAGCTCCTGCCCCTGCCACTGTCTTTACCTCTATTCTTCCATCAGAGACTGATGCATAGCTTTGATAAGCACCATGAACTTCCTCATCGTCATTAGATTGTAAATTACGCCCTTCTCTATCATTTCGATTTCTTAGAGAGGTGAATTTTCTCTCCAATTCTAACAGAATGTCACTGTTGTTAGGATTTAATTTCATTCGATCGAAAAAGTAGCAGTCACCGCCATTGCTACTCCGGTAGTGTTCAAGCAAGGGATCATCATCTTTCTGCCACGATCCCACGATGCGTTTACAGTAAATACAGTAACAGGCATCTTGTGCATCGGATTCCATCACCTCTTCAAATCCCGTGTATGAGCTATCGTAACGCAAAAGTCCAGCTTGGGACATGCGTTCCGGAAGTAAGCTCTCACTCAAGGCGTCCCAATTCATTATAAACGTAGATCGCCTCAGATGGAGCATTTTTTCACTTAAAGGATCACCGAAAGTCGGATGAACACTCCATTCTTTATCGGTAAAGTCATTCAAATGGTCCTCTAGCACTTTTAATTTGAGTTCTGATAATATGCATTCATTTCCGTGAAGGTGCTGACGCAAAACGCTGATCATGGTCTCAACGATGTCCTTCTTCTTGGATCGACAATCGCCAAAGTCGTACGTTATCCCCTTACAACAGATGCATCGAATGGCGTCTCTATGTATTTCTCCATCGTGATCCAAGCTTTTGAAGGGATGATAGAAGAACCCTACTCTAGCCATACCCTGATAAGGTATCACGATATAACGCCATCGAAATTTCTTTCCATCAACAATAGAGGTCGTTCGGAAACTTCTAATTCTCGCTTCGAGACTATACATAGAGGAACAGTCTTCATTCCCTACACTGGTACCATTTTCCATCGTCCGGATGGCTCTTTGAAGTATATCTGATCTGCTTTTGACCGAAAGGTTGTGTGTATTATAACAACTTCTTCACTTCACGCGAACGGCAAAGAAAAGCTTATCGAAAAGAATCAACAGTTACTTATTAAACGTGTCCTATATAAACATGCGAATTTATTCATCATCTTCATCATCATCGCTCTCCGCAGTTTGTAACCAAGTGATAAAAGGCTTGGCAGCTCTACGAACTTTCTTCGATACATCTTTGGGCACGTATTTCTTGGAGCATTTGGTACCGAACTTGATGATTTCCTCCTCTGAGACGATGTCGTTGTTGTAAACTTGAACCAAGATCTTTGGTAGCAAAGGTATCAAATCCTTACGCTCTAGGCCCAGAAATCTTTCGATACCTCCGAGGAAATCTCTTTCGTATTCTGGAGTGACAAAAACCTTTGTAAAGAAAGCAGCGTGCTCTTCCACTTGGCTAACGATGTTTTCGTCGAACAGACACTGTGCCAACACGCAGGCAATCTTTGGGTCCTTCAGCACGTCCAGTTCTGCGGCCTGCTTGAAGAGTTCGACGTCCGATGGTAGATTCTCCTTGTCGTCACCGGCTTCCTTCAGTATCCACTCACCAAATTCTTCTAGTTTTCCCATTTCACCGTTCTCGGCATTTGCTGCTGCCTGTAGTTCCTTGGCACGCTGCCTGATGGCTTCTTCGGACATATCCACGGCCCATTCGTCATCCTTCATTTCGATCTTCTCGAGACTAGATGCAGCTGCATTGATCTGGCGGGCCAGCTCATCATCGTCTTCGTCTTCCTGTAGGGCCTCGGTTGTGCCATTTGGACTGTTATTAGATGCCTGAGACTTACCCTGGGCGATATCACTGATGGATAGACCGCCCCCACGGACGTTGGCTGAAGCTGTGGCAGCCTTCTTCTTCTTCTTCGAGCCGTTCATGGAGTCTGGAGGGTTTTTCAGTATGAAAGACGACAGTTTGTGTCTCAAGTCCATTGGAGTTCTTTTACCGCACGCTTTACAATCTCTCACCAAGTCACTATCCTTTGTAATGATGATTTCAGTCTCCGGGTTCTTACAGTCCCCACAAAGAACAAACTTGTTAATGAATCCGTCCAACACATCCTGCAGTTTGGCAGGCTCGTGCACACCGTTGACCAAATAACGGTCTTTATCCACTGAAATGGAAGTCTGAGCGCCCAGTTCAAAACCGAAGTACTTGACAATGTATGGGGCTGGTCTGTTCAAGGCATGAGCTATGTCAGCAACATTCAAAACCGCAGTTTTGATACCATTACCTCTACCCTCGACCTTAGCCTGGATGGGAGGCATTTTATAACGGTAAAAAGGATCATGGTTATCTCTGCAAATATTAATCGACATTTTTAGCGGCTAAAAGAATCAACGGTTACAACAATAGACCATAAAGTGGGCCAATTGTGCTTTATATCTGTTCAAAGCTCAGCGATGTTCAAGCTCTTCGCTAACTTTTATAGTGATTTGACCTGAAAATTTTCACTTATTATTACAAGGCATCTAACGATCACATGATGGTTCAGGCCTTAATAAAGCATGGATAGTTGGTGAAGGCCATATACTTAACTCGTTGACCAATTGATAGTTCCTGGAAGCAGTGGAAGACTGGGCTTGGGTGATTGTTGTAGGCGCATATGGTTAAGATGGGTTTGATCAAGGAGAGATTGCTGACGATTGCAACGACAAAGCTGTACGCACAGCTTGAACCGGCGGAGTTGCAGTCACTTCACCATGAATTGAAACTTTATTTGGATAGTGGGGATCCTGGTCTTTCGCAGTCAACATACTTGACGTTGATGGAAATGCTCTTTTATCTGGATGTGTTCTTGAATCTGGACGTGGAGGCAGAAGTTATTTACAAACGGTTTAGGGATAGATTCGGTGAAGATGCACCCAGCCTGTATGTGATGAAGTCCACTTTGATACAGATTAATGAGGGTGACCAAGCAGCCGTGGACTATATTGAAAAACTGATAAAAGACCTGCTGGAGTTCGATACCGACACGTTGAGCTATCTACTGTTGCAGAAGAGACTGATCTCGATCAAAGGAAGGGCGCACGACAGACGCTGGGTGTTGAAAGAGGTGTGTGATCTAATTGAGAAGTTTCCGTTGGATCCAGAGCTTTACTGGTACGCGGGTGAACTTTACACCGAATTCGGACAGTTTGATCGTGCTGCCTACTGCTACGAGGAAGTGTTGTTGATTATGCCATTCAACTACGTGGCTTTTGGACGGCTAGCGGAAAGTTTATACTACAAGGCTATGAAGACTGAAAAGTCCACCAAGGGTCGCGATACTTTGCAAAAGTCGTTGGAAAATGCATTGAGAAGTGTTGAACTTAGTGAAAACTATTTAAAAGGTTGGTCCTTTGTCGCCACAGTAGCCGACAAGCTGGATGACAAGAAGGAGCTGAAAAAACTGGCGCTCAGAAGGATCAAAGATATCGCAAGCAGTTCAAGTCCCAGGAACAAAGTCACTGCAGAGCTCATTCTGAAGAACCTTTAGACCTTTAATGCGTTAGAATGTCTGCGACTGTGCAAACGAAGAGCGGCACTATTCAAAAGTGAGACTTTCAAACTGTCGACAAACTACCGGGGCGTATTGAGCGACCCAATTGCTGTCTCTCAGGGCAGCCTTTGGATCGTGCGAGTGAGATATTCGATGACTTGATAGAAGACTCTTGTAGTCTCCCTCCATTTCTTTGTACTCTCTCATCACCTTGTTCTCGTCAAACTCCACGCATACTCGAGTGTCCACTACCCGCAGCAGGACGTCGTCGACCCTGAGAAAGAACCTGTTCAGCAGCAGCAACCGCTCATCCATCACACGCAGTTTCAAATTCATTATCGAAATACCGTTATCGGCAAGTTCGTCCTCGAACAAGATCATATCGTCGTAAAACAGAATATCGTCTGGCCGGGACAATTTATCCAACGGAAGTTGCTGCGTATCATCTCTCACCCATTTGTAACGATCATCTTTACTGTGTTCTGTACCTCTGTATCTCGTTGTGTAGGTCCAATCGTAGTGGTGTGCGATTTTCAACGATGCTTCATCAATCTCAGGCTCACCGGGGGAATCCGATCGCTGTGCCTGTTTTTGTTGCTTAGAATCCATCCATTTTTTCGAATACGACACTCGAATACCACAGTCCTCCAACTTCACATCTTTGAGAGCGTCTAATGCGTTGAACTCCAGGCTCCAGCCATGAAGGGTATTCTCAATCCGCGCAAAACTGTTGCCAAAAATCATTTCGGGCAACGTAAGCCCTTTCAGTCTGTTGAGTTCCCAGTCCTCGAGCTCCTGCGAGTTCAAAATAGGTTTCTTCCTAGTCGATACTGTCCAATTGTTGATCGTCAGCGATGGACAGTCCTCCAAAGGCAGAGTAGCCGTCGGAGCCGGTACAATCATCGTACCACAATGAGCGCATGGGGGATTGTTAGGACTATTACATACGTGCCTTGGAACCGTCCTTCTTACAACTGTAGCCCCAGCTGGGGGGGAGGGCGATACGAATCTATCTTGAGTAGTTCTCACGGCATTTTGTGGGATTCTAGCTTGCACGGTTTTGGCGTGCACTCTCCTAGCAGCGTCAATCTGGTATGTTTGAATTCCACCACTTTGTAGAGATCTTCTTCTATCAGCCATCGTCCTCTCTACTGCCCTTCTTTTACTCTTGATGGCTTGTTCGTTACAGCCCCCTTGTTAAGCGAAGAGATCTGCATATAGTATAGAAAATGAAGCACTCTACAAAGATCTTCACCACATTTCCTGAAAAGAGCTAGTGAGTAATGAAGCGTGCAAACTTCAAGAGTGGCCATTTGGCCAGAATACTAGCTGCTGTAACGATAGTTGGCCTTTGGTGGTATTTTTCCTCGAGCGACCTGTCCTATAACAAGCCATCAATTGATCCGCAACCCCAACCGGTGTCCGAACCGAAAAAGAATGCTGGTGCTACCGAACTTGGGACCATCATGCCGTCTATGCCTGAGAAAGACGCAAAGGAAAAACTTGGAAGGGCTTCATGGACCTATTTTCACACTCTGTTGGCAAGATTCCCCGATGAGCCCACAGCGGAACAGAGCGAAAAGCTGAAACAGTTTATCCAGCTCTATGCCGAACTATACCCCTGTGGAGAGTGTTCTTACCACTTTGTCAAGACTTTGAAGAAATACCCGCCCCAGGTCTCGAGCAGAACCGCAGCTGCAATGTGGGGTTGTTCCATCCACAATATAGTCAACGAGTATCTGGGAAAAGACAAGTACGACTGCAGCACCATTCTAGAAGATTACGACTGCGGCTGTGGCGACGACGAAGGAAAGATAAAAGAAGATCTGAAGTTGGATAAATTCTCCGTTGTCACAGAAGGTAAACAGGGAGGGTAGTCTATCTATATAAGACGGTACGCTGTATGGCTCACATGATTGCACAACACGCGTCCGAAGTCGAATTGCCGTGGACCTGCGAGGACCGGCCTCTGTTGGTCGTTCTTTTTCGAGCAAAATTGTTCGAACCGGGCGGAGGGTATCCCCATATTTCGGGCAGAGTATAGTCAGTGTGGGTCGAAACATAGTTTACCAAAGCCAGGCAAGCGTTGGAAGCCGTGATCCTTTCCCGACCGAGCTCATCCCGCAACTTATCGTTGAGCTCATTGATCCTGCGCAGCTTGAGACATTTGATCTTGTACGAAAGCACTTCCTGTGACATCTGCCCGACTCGACACTTTTCGTCAGAGCTCCTGGCCATTCCTCGGCCCCACGAAGAGCCTTTATAACAGCCGGCAGTTGGGGCTCAAACGCGCTCTTCATCAAAGCTACGATCTCCCCTTCGTTGAACGAGACACGCTTATACAGAACTACATAGTAGCTATGGAGAAAACCTAAACCCTGTAACAACACTTATGCAAGCAAAGAAATATTGAGACAACGATGGAACATCCTGCTTACACCCTGGGTTTGCTAACAGCTGCGGGCGGTTTTATGGGTTATGCCCGCAAGGGCTCTGTCCCCTCTCTTGTAGCTGGTCTGGTCTTCGGGGGGGTCTACGGGTACGCTGGCTACTTGCTGCACCACAACCGAGACAACGGTCTGGAGATCGCTCTGGGAGCTTCCTTGGTTATGTTGGCCACGGGTGTCGCAAGAGGGATCCCATCCAGATTCCGCAAGCCAGTTCCCCTAACATTGACAGTTCTGGGCTCCCTCGGTTCCTACTACTACTACAACAAGTACAAGGAGTTCTATCCTTAGTTTTCAGCAAACAGTTTTTTATGTGAATAGTTCAATTGTGCGAAGAAAAAGTGCAGTCTTTTTTTAAAACGTCGATATGTAAATCAGATAATATTATACAAGGGGTACTCCTGTTGATGCTGGTGTGGGTATGATGCTCTAAAATGCCAATGTTGTGAATGTCCCTTTATTTTCACAACAGGCTAATTGAGCCCTTTCTTCCCACTGGCGCTTGCATTTCGCAGTCCACACTAGCAGCAGAGTTCTTTCTTGAAGCAGAAGGAGAAACTGGGGAAAAGTTTGGAATGACAAATGGTTGTTGGATGTCCGAGGTCAAAGTTAGGAAAGCCATTTTCTTGTTTTTCGTTGTAGTTGTTGTTGTGAGAGCTGTGATTGTGCTTGGGGTAATCAGTATAACTCGATGGTCTTCTGTGTCAAAGCCTAAACTCTATTCTAACAAGATTAGATACTGCTCTTATATACTTTTCCATTCGAACGCCTACCTTGCTCGATTACTCATCTACCATTACTACAGGGTCACGTACAGGCGTCATCAATTTCGCTCTCGTTCCATGTAGACGCGATGATGTAAGTTAGTTAGTCATGACTTTTGGGTCATCAAGTCAGCAACTGAGTGTGCCGGGGAATGATCGAGGCTGGCGTAAGGAACGAAGGAATACCGGCGATCATGTAAGATCGAAGTCCCGCGCTCATTGAGTAGCGCCGATATATGACACTTGGCGCGTGGGGGAGGGCACTCTGGGTGCGTGGGGCGGAAATTAGTTCCGAACATGTGATATTCATGTGATGCGAGCCGCCGGGGACGGGAATGGACGGGTCTTGCTGAGGACCAGGCAGCGGTTGGCGTGCGAGAGGTAGCCCTTGATGAGGTCTTTGGCTATCAGGTTCGCTAGGTGGCATTCAAGCTGGTCTAGCAGCGATTCGTCCGGGTTTAGCGGCTGTTTGCGTCTTTTAAAGCCCCGCACGCTCTTGATGTAGGCAGTAGCGACCACTTGTAGGGGAAGCACGCTTGGGGTTCCCGTGAATTTCCAGCAGTTCTTGACTAGTCGGAGAAACACCAGCTCGCGTATTAGGGACATCGCGACGTAGAGACCGTGCTGGAGGAAAAAGATCTCGTTCTGGCTGAAACTGGAATCGAAAGCCTTCAGGTCCCCGTTCAGCAGGCAGCGCACTATGGGTGCGTGCACTTGCAGCGAAACGCTGCAAGTGCCCGACAGGATGTCCTGCCATTTGCTCACGTTTGGGTACTGGTGTGTGACCAGTAGAGCGAACGGGATCAGCAGAATCAAGATTTTGTCGATTTGTTTGTCGCAGCTCCCGTTCGCTGGGCACTCCATGAGCGCATCGCGCAGGTACCGGAGGCCTCTGGCAAAGTCGGATTCGTAGCACCCGTAGTATTCGCCCATGTAGTAATTGAACATGACTATGTGCTTGGCGTGTCGGGCGGCTATGCTGTGGGTTATTGGGGGAATTTCGTCTCCGCGGCTCTGGAGCACTTTGACCAGGTTTTTCATCATGTCGCGGTTCTCTAGCAGATGGTACAGCCTGAACTCAAGGTTGGCCAGAAGATAGCATCCGGTCTTTCTGTTTTCTTGCAGCTCGGGATTACGGTCGTTCAGGCACAGATTGAAGCTCCGGTGGATAGCACGCCCACACCGCTCCAGATAAGCGTTTTTGTCGGTTTTCTCGTCGCGCACTTGCATCTGCTGTGCTATTTGTAAAAACTGGTTTGCAACGTAGTACAGCGGGTACACGATCCAGTCGGTTTCCACTTCCGCGATCCGATTGAATAATCTCAGCTGCTCATCTGCGAGATCGAATATCTTCTGCTGGTCGTCGTTCACCCAGCTCGCGAATTTAAGATCCATGGTGATGTTGTACAACTGGTCCAGTTTCCCATCGTTCCGCATAGTCAGCCGATAGGTGTGTGCGTCCTCATAGTTGTCGTTCTTCAAAAACTGCAAAAAACTGTCATCATAGCGTTTGTGGCCAAAATACACGTCCAGATTGACTGTGACCATTGTTTTGTCCTGGGGGTGGTCTTGGTCTGGTTTATCAACAACTCATCGACAGAGTACTTTCATTTTCCAGTTCTCGAAGCGACCGCCCTTTGAAAAATAGCCCTCTAACAGTCGTTGATCTTTCTTGGCACGGTAAGAAAATTTGACTGTACTGGATGTCCCGGATCGTTAGCAACCCGGTTGAGCTGCATAAACTGTCAATCGTTGACAAACAGACTGAAAATAGATCTCGGGATGCCTCCCCGACAAGATTGGCACCATCGGGGCAGGCGAACCCTCCACAGTCACCGCGGAGACTCGGACTTCAGATTTCGTTGCCTATTGAATCAAGCCCCGTTAAGGATACCGAGTCACTAGAACTTTCGCCCGTTTCCTCCCACACGACCTCCAGAAGGGATAGTCAGTCTTCTGCTCACAGCAAACAGGATTTGCTGTTCAAGCTAGCAGCTAAGGAAAGAGAAATTGTGGAGCTGGAACAAAAGCTACAAACGGCCCGCAAGGAATTGCACATCCTGGAGTCACATTACCGGTCGACCGTTCCTGGACAACCTCAGGGAAGCGTCAATGTACAGAATAAGAACGATGTCATCCAGGGCTGGTCCAAGCGAGTTCAGAGGACAATCGAAGAAGTGAACAACTCGCCAAATGTGATCAGAAGCAAGAAAAGCATAAGCAATTTCTTCAATCCCGAGGGTCAATCTCCGCAGGCTAAGGGCAAAGGCGGTTTCTTGCAGAATCTAGTCGAGAAATTCAACGAGTTTACCGTTGCGGAGGATGAGGAAGAGGAGTTCGATAGGACACGGAACAAGCAGGGCGACGATTTCTACCTCAAGGAAAAATTGGATTACGACGACGACGAAGAAATCGCCAATGAGCCGACTGGGTCGACCTTGTTGGACGTAAAAGACTCGAAATTCAGAAACATATATAGAAGGTGATATTATTTAGACGTGTATCCGATGATAGCTTGAGTTGCCTTCAAGGCCTCGTACTTGACTCTAGAGTCTGGATGGTTCAACAATTCCATGATCACGATCTTGCCCTTCATTTTGCTCAAGACATCGATACTCTCTGGAAGTAATTCGACGACGTGGGTGATGTCGCTCATGGCAACCTCCAAGATAATCTTGTGCTGTCTGTCGTTCATACCAGAGTCTTTTGTTTCAATTAAAATATTGACTAGAGTCTTGAAGAGCTTCCAGTTGTCCAGCTTAAACTTGTCAATGTTGTCGGACCAGAATCCGTTATCCACATGGGAAGGAGACCAACATAACAACCTAGAGTCTAACTCCGCCAAATACTCGTCGAAAGAGGTCAATTCTTTATACTCCTTCTCCAGTACTTCCTTCAAAGTTGCCATATCATGGCGCAGCTCCTCGTCGGAGTACTTTCTGTCACTCAAGGACTGCAAAACTGGCAGAGCGTTACCGAGAAGTATCAAATTCTTGATGACGCTTCTATGGTTCTTCACATTGGGTGAAGTGCACTGCAGGATGATCGATATGCAGAGTCTAGAGATTTTCTCCTTGATAGTGACTTTCACAAGCTTCAAAAAGTTGAGGAAATCCTGTAAGTAATGCTGAGTCAGTTCGTAAGCGATCTTTGGATCAAAAGTAAGTAACCATATCAACAAAAGGGAGTAGTATTGCAGTTGAATGACGAGGTTGTTTGCGTTTGCAGCGACCACCCTAGTCACGGAGTTTGGCTCCAATGCCTGAGAAATCACCTTGAATAAGGTAGGCAGGAAAGACTTGTGAGATTGCCAAATGATGGGACGATATTGCTCGATGGCTGCCAGCTCCTGCAGCAACCTAACACACACGTAACTGGTATCCATCAGGTCGAGGTTGTTGAGAATACTCAAAAACGGATCACTTGATAACATACTCTTGACCAGGTCTTTGTTGAGCAGCTGTGGCTGGATCAACAGGTTGACTAGGTTGAAAGACGAGATCATCACCGTCTGGCGGTCCCCGACGAGGCTAACCTGGAACAATTGCTCGACGTTCTCGGGATGGTCAATGAAGAACTGGGTAGTATCGAGAGAGAATTTTTCAGACGACAGTAACTCAGCAAGCAAGTTCTGCACGGATTTCTTCGAGTCAGCATTGTTTGAGGTCGAGAGCAGATGGATGAGGGGCACCATAGTGGACCCGTCGATCTTGAAACTGGAGTTCACTGAGCCCGAAGGCTCGTTGGCGTGTCTGATAAGCGTGCTTTCGAGATGCTTGGCATTCGAAGCGTCCAATTCACTTATCTCTGCAGATCTAGCGAGGGCATCCCAGGCCACAGGACGCGAACGAATCGCACTGCGTATGTCGTTGAAATGGGTACTATCCAACAGGATCATGAGCGGCTCGGTGAGTCGATGCAATGTTGCAAGCAGCAGAAGACCAACTAGCGGCCCCTTATGAGCAGAAGAGAGTTGGCTGTTCTTGCCCAATCTTTGCAGCCAGAGTCAGTTTCGGGTAACTTTTGATATCTTATACGTTTAAATACTCTTCTTGTCCTTAATCTATCTAATCCAGCGTGCGGAAAACCTAAGAGAACTCTCTTTCATATTCCTTGGTCATGTCAGCGTTATCGATGGATCCACAAACGGTCTCACAGATGATACCGGTGACCAAGTAAGGATCGATGTTAGAAGCTGGTCTACGGTCCTCAAAGTAACCGTAACCCTCCTTGGCGACAGATCTTGGAATTCTGACAGAGGCACCTCTGTTAGCAACACCCGATGAGAATCCAGTCATCGAGGCAGTCTCGTGTCTTCCGGTCAACCTCTGTTCGTTGTCGGCACCGTACAACTTGATGTGCTCGTTGTGCCTCTTCGACAAGCGCTCGATGGCGGTCTCGATGTACTTCATACCGCCCGGTAGTCTCATGTCCTTCGTGGAGACGTTGGTGTGGCAACCAGCACCGTTCCAATCGCCCTTCAAAGGTTTTGGATGCAGCGAAATCTTGACCGCAAATTCTTCCGCCACTCTAGTCAACAAGTAACGAGCAATCCACAGCTGGTCACCCATTGTGATCCCCTCGCAGGGGCCCACCTGGAACTCCCACTGGGAAGGCATCACCTCTGCATTGATACCGGAGATCTCGATACCGGCGTACAGACAAGCACGGTAGTGCGCCTCGATCACGTCACGTGCGTGCACCTTACCGGTACCGACACCACAGTAGTAAGGACCCTGAGGGGCAGGGTACCCGCCCTTAGGCCACCCGTACACCTGGTCGTACTCGTCGAATAGCGTGTACTCCTGTTCCAGCCCGAACCAGATCTCCTCGTCCTTGTGTGCAGCAAACAGCTTGGCAGCCTCGTGTCTGTGGTTGAACTTGTTAGGGGTGCCGTCGTTGTTGTAGCACTCGGCTAGGACGATGACGTTGTCACCTCTTCTGAAGGGGTCGGGGTAGAACGCCACTGGTTTCAGGTACACGTCAGAATCGTGACCTGGAGCCTGGTTGGTCGAAGAACCGTCGAAGTTCCACTCTGGCAACTGGTCCAGCGACGTAACAGTCTTTTTCAGGGTACGGCCCTTGGAACGCATGTTCCCGGTACCATCTATCCACACGTACTCGGCGATAATTCTTCCTTTCTGGTCCAAATCCAGGTATTTCTGGAGAATATTGGTTTTCTCAACACCACTCATCTTTTGTAAAGTATATTTATTATTATCGGCTTGCTACGCTTGACCACCTGATAAAAAATTCCGACCAGACTACAACTTTTACTGGTACCCCAAACCTACTTACCTATATATACTGAGCCAAAAGAGGAGTCATGAGGTCTAATCTATTTTACAGAAACAGAATCATTGTTATTATTTTTTTTCTTCCTAAAAATTCACGTACGATCAACTCTGATAAACTGGCAAAGAAGCCTTCTCTCTTGCCATACTATCTCTTTCTCTCTATCTGCCTCTTTCCTTCGAGCCACAGATGCAGCCCTCTACCGTTTCTTTTCCTTTGTTTACCTCTGATAAGAAAATGCAGTTTGTCACGCGCCAGTAAGTAATTAGCTCGTCACGTCACACCGCGCACAAATTTGTCTTCCACTGTATCAAATCTTTCTGGTACTGCGCGCATTACAACCTCCGCTGGCGATATCTGGATGTAAACAAAGAAGAAAGCGGGAAAAAAGCAACGGCTCAGCCGCGCACGAGCGTTTCTTTACGCCCCGGAGCAAGCCAAGGTTCCTCCCTCCCTTTCAACCACGGAGGCCCGTTGGGCCGCTGGCGGAGGCCGCAAGGTCTCTCCGGGTGTACCAGCTGCCGAGGTCCCAGCCGGGTAAGGCCGCCATGGCGCCCATGGCGATCCACCCCTGCACCGCGCGGTCCAGGTGGATCTGGTTCGCGTAGGTGGCAAGCTTGTTCTGGGGGAACCGCACTGCCAGCTCGGTGACGATCCGCTGTTCGAACCCCGCAACGAGCGATGTCGCGCCGGTGATCATCACGTTGGTGAGCAGCTGCGCGTACACCTGCTCGATGGTGGCCGTGGAGGCCGTGGTGGTGGTGGCGGGCTGCTGCTGCTGCTCGGACTGGTGGTGGGACTGCACCAGGGACGCGCCCTGGCCGCCGCCGGGGGTACCCTGGGCGCTTACGCTGGCGCCGGCCTTCTTGACGGAACGCGCCAGCAACTCGCCCAGGCCGTCGCGGCCTGGGAAGTCGGGCGAGGCCAGGGAGGGCTGGAACAGGTACTCGCACACGCGGTAGCAGTCGCGCAGTTCCAGCGTGACAGTCCTGTTGTGTTTCTTGTGCAGGAAGCTGCGCTTCTGGGTCAGAGGGTTGGCCAGGTAGTTGTGGTAGAAAGCGCCCATCTGCTGCTGCTGCTGCTGCTGCTGCAGCAGCTGGTCCTGGTGGTATCGCTCCAGCTCGGAGAGGTTCTTGTCGCACACCTGTAGCATGGTGCTCTTGAACTCGCGGATCCAGGTCTGGGAGTTGTACCACGCTTCGTGGCTAGAGGAGCCCAGCGGCTCCTCTAGCAACTTCGCTACCTGGTAGTCCAGGAAGTCTCCGCCGAAGCGCGATCTCATCACGCCGCTGCGGACGACGGTGCCGTCCACGATCGGCGTCACGGTGGTTCCTCTGGCGCCAATGTCGACCACAAGCGCTGAACTTTTTCCCATGGCCAGCGCGACCGCGAGCGGCTCGACCACGATTTGCAGCTCGGGCACTTTGAGCTTGTTCAGCGCGAGATCCAGGTAGTTTTGCACTATCTGCGGGTCTATTTCGTGGTGGGTGGCTGGAACACTGATCACCAGTGGGAGTTCTTCCGGGTTGGTCTGGAGCTCTTTTTCGTAAATGTAGCGCCATTGGGCCTCCAGTGCGTCCCAGTTGTAGGGCATCCCGTTCTTGTCCATTATGGTGTACACTTCGCATGGTGGGTCCTGTTTCTTCTCGCACTCGTCCAGCATGGCGAACGTGCCGAACACCCGTTGGGTACCCTTTTGCAGGTAGCTTGTCGACATGATGCACTTTGGCAGTTCCATGTTGCTGAATCCAGCTACGGTGGTGCTGGAGCCATTGTGGATCACTACGCATTTCTTGACCGTCATCCTTCGCTTGTCTTTGCCGTTGTTTTCTTCGATGGAGGAAGAGTAGTGCTCTTGGTTGATTTTTTTCTTATAGCTTACTCGGATCGCAGGTAGTTGACCAACCACACCAGGAAGGCTACGATGGAGGATGGGGCCAAGGCGTACGAAGAGGTCAAGAATGAGTTGAAGCAGTCGCTCCAGCGGCAGCGGGAACTTGAAGATGAGTTTGACAAGCTCCAGCAGGAAATT
This sequence comes from Torulaspora franciscae, assembly GCA_003705175.3. Lineage (NCBI taxonomy): Eukaryota > Fungi > Ascomycota > Saccharomycetes > Saccharomycetales > Saccharomycetaceae > Torulaspora > Torulaspora franciscae. The sequence goes on from PPHX03000005.1 coordinate 68,558, forward strand.
TACGACAAGGAGACCGAGTATCTCTCGAACAAGAACCACAACGTTACGGTAGCAGGCAGCAGGGTCAGCTACGGTGGGAATATTATTAAGGGGTTCGACGGGTTCCACAAGACTCACCACGGGGGAGACCAGCAGCATAATTTCCATAACGACGACAGGCTGTTTTCATTAAGTAGTGCTATCTTTGTCAAGCAACAGCATCAGGACGCGTTACAGGATCATATAGAGTAGTTTACTTTTAAGCTTTTCACTTTTACGAGTGCCAAGGCTATTATACATATTGGATGTGTCTTTTCGCTTGCAAAAAAACACTCGACGACCGCACTAAGATGCTCAGAACAACCAGGTCTATTTCGTTGTTGAGACCCACAAAAACAACTGTGGTCCCGACTCAGGCTGACCTCAATCGGTCCAGTGTTGAATCCCTTTTTGCGGATGACGTTCCTGATACCACTCGCGTGCGTGTGTTGGGTCAACCCCCAACCCTAGCGTCCCTGGAAGTACCACCTTCGATCGCGCTCTATGTGCGCAAGGGCTGTCTTACTTCGCTGCACGGTTCACCGTCAGTGACTATGTCCTACGAGTGGATCGGATTCTGGTCCAATTTGCTCCGGTATGGTACCCTGAAACCCGCAATCTACCAAAAGTTGATCTCGACAACGAGATTTGATGCCCTAGTGGCCCCCAACTTTTTGTCGAACCGCTTAGGTCCTCGTTTGGGCCTCTCTTCTTCACCTTTCAGAACGTTGTGCCTGCTCGACCTCGATGGGACTGCCGACTGGAACGTCTGGGGTAGAAACTCGATTGTGGCCTTCGAGGGCAACACGAGCCTCGAGTTAAAGCCACCAAAATGGAGCTTGTGGAAGAAACACCTCTTCTCCTCAAAATACACTGTCCTGAAGGGGCGCGGGAGCGTCTTGCTGAGTGGATCCGGGTCGGTCTACACAATTCAGCTGAAAGACGCAACTGACGAGATCTTATTGAGATCCGAACATCTCCTGGCGGTGAATGGATCCACCCAACTAGACATTAACGACTCTATTACCGAACAGGATCTCGCCCCGCCACCACAGCAGCGAAAGGAAACACAAGTAGAACCATTCAGAGAGTTTGATATCAAGATGTTCTTCCAAATCTCACGCGACCTGATCCTCACCCTATGGAACCGCTCCAAATCCATTTACTCCTACTTATTGAACGGGCCCACGAAGTTTCTCAGAATTAAAGGTCCAAGAACTCTACTAGTACAAACTTCCTACAACGTCTACCTGCCCGCATCCAACGTTAGCCCCGGCGTAACCACTCCTGCGGAACTGACTACCCAGCCGTCAAAGGACTATCTTAACTACGTTTCTGTCTCCAAGGAAGGTCAAGTTGATTTTGAAAGTACGGCAGATTTCAGCCAAACTGTGGACAAAATCAAGTCTATGGGCAGGAACTAGAACATCAAATTGATACTATTCATCAATCTCTATTCCATCTTGTATAAACTCATCGCTTCTACGTATTGAACGATATGAAATTTTTTCTAATTGACTGGGCTCGAGCAGTTAGCTTGAAGTAGAAGACTTGATGAGCCATTGAGACCTCTCTTGAACTGTCATTTAATGATTATTCGAGCGATACCAAGGCTCGTTAATTTTACAAGGTACTTTTACAAAATGTCAAATGTTTCGGATGCTGCTAGCGCAGCTGCTGCCGGGTCCAACAAAGCCAAGAAATCAAAGCTACAAGTGTCGCTAAAGACTCCAAAAGGTACTAAGGATTGGGCAGACAGTGATATGGTTATCAGGGAAGCCGTCTTTTCCACACTCTCTAGCTTATTTAAGCGTCATGGAGGTGTCACTATAGATACGCCTGTCTTCGAACTGCGCGAAATTCTAGCGGGCAAGTATGGTGAAGATTCCAAGTTGATTTACGATTTAAAAGACCAAGGTGGTGAACTGTGTTCTTTGCGTTATGACTTGACCGTTCCTTTTGCAAGATACTGCGCAATGAACAACATTCAAAATATCAAGAGATACCATATTGCCAAAGTTTACAGGAGAGATCAACCAGCAATGACCAAGGGCCGCATGAGAGAGTTCTACCAATGTGATTTTGATATTGCTGGTACCTACGAACCAATGGTTCCAGATGCCGAATGTTTGTCTGTGGCCGTTGAAGGTCTCACAAATCTTGGTATTAAGGATTTCAAGATTAAATTGAACCATAGGAAGATTCTAGACGGTATTTTCAAGGTGTCCGGTGTGAAGGATGAAGATGTCCGCAAGATTTCTTCCGCTGTTGACAAACTAGATAAATCGCCTTGGGAGGTCGTGAAGAAGGAAATCACCGAGGAAAAAGGCCAGAGCGAAGAGACTGCCAATAAAATCGGTGAATACGTCAAGTTTAACGGAACTTTGAGGGAAATTCACGCTAAATTATTTGAGGACCAAGATATTACTTCCAACGAGCTAGCTAAGCAGGGCCTTGACGACATCGCTCTTCTAGTCGACTACGTTGAAGCTCTTGGAATCGACTCGTACATTTCTTTTGATCTGTCTCTAGCCAGAGGCTTGGATTACTATACGGGCCTAATTTATGAAGTGGTCACTGAAGCTTCAGCTCCTCCAGAGAACGCTGGTGAGTTGAAGAAGAAGGCCAAAAGTGAGGAAGATGCATCTGCCTATGTAGGTGTTGGATCTATTGCCGCAGGTGGTCGTTACGATAAATTGGTGAGTATGTTCGTTGAGGCGTCTGGCAAGAAAGCAACTCAAATTCCATGCGTAGGTATTTCCTTTGGTGTTGAAAGAATTTTTTCATTGATCAAGCAGAGAACTGAGTCTGCTTCCCTAAAGCCAACTGCGACACAAGTCTTTGTCATGGCATTTGGTGGTGGCAAAGACTGGACAGGTTACTTACCAGAAAGAATGAAGGTCACCAAGCAGTTATGGGAATCTGGCATAGAAGCCGAGTATGTCTATAAGGCCAAGGCTAACCCTAGAAAACAATTCGACGCTGCTGACAAGTCCGGCGCATCTTTGGCCGTTATTTTGGGGAAAGAAGAGTTTCTGGAAGGAAAACTGCGTGTTAAAAGACTGGGACCAGAGTTCGCAGATGACGACGGAGAGCTTGTCAAGGCGGAAGATATTGTCAACGTCGTCAAAGAGAAGCTTTCCCAGATCAACGAGGACGGTGTCAACCAAGTTACTCGTCTCATTAGAGGATTGTAAACAATTATTGTTTTATAGATTAGCATAATATAAGGCAGACGATAATTCATGACATTGTTGAGTATGCCTTACCATAAACACATAATTGCATGACATAAATTCTATATAAAACCTGCGCTCTACCAGTGACCAGCAGCGTAGTTAGCTCCCTCATTGTCGCCTCCAGTGACGTCCCAGGTGCTCGAGACACCTTGCTTCATCCTCTTACTATTGGAATCATCGGCATTTTCGGCAGAACGTCTTTTGCCGACGTTGGTAACCGCTGAGTCTTCATGGACGTCCAAGACAGCAGTACTCAAAATCTTTTTACCCCAGCTTGAGGCTGCGAGACTGCCTGTCTCATCTCTGCATTGCTTCAAAAATGGTATCAAAGAGGTGCCACCGGTACCTTTCTGCTCTTTCTTCCCGTGAGTCTTGGATAAACCACTTCTCAAGACGGACGATTTGGCACGGGGCTTCTTGTTAGCTTGTAAAACAACATAACGGGTAACAATCTGAATGTGTTTATCGCGGAACGACTTCAACATTGCGAGACAGGCATCATAAGCCAGTGTTAGTTCGCTATTGTTCCTTTTCAGAACATAGTCTCTGATGTTGCTGACGAGCGACAAATGCTCTAGGAAATTCCGATGCTCACGGGGCATGTACTTGCGCATGTCGTTGATGAAGGAGTTTTGATTACTGTTGGAAGAGATCGTTCTTTCATCGCTGGGTCGTTTCTTGCCCATAGGAAAATGTTCAATGCCGAGTAATATGTCTAAAGCTTGAATCAACGAGCTCTGAGCATTTGAACCGCCAGCAAACATTTTGTATTCACCTTGATCTCCATACCTCACACCTTTGGGTAGACCAACCTCCGCCATGTTTTTCCATCCTGCAAGGTATGGACGGATTCTGAAATAAAAGATGTGGGGGTCGCACATAGCCTCCATCTTCATCAGAACGCTGCCAAGGTTATCTATCGCCTCAGCAATAAGCTTGAGCTCGCTTATTAGCACGCCTGTATTTCCGTCTCTAGCAGCCTGAATTGCTCGCAGACCGCGTGTCACGCACAAACTACCGATCTTTTCAGTCATGACACTCACCAGATAGAACCAGCTTTCGTCCATACCACCCGTGAAAGTGTTGATAGTCGTCAAGTTCGAAAGATCCATGACATCTTCCACAAGATCGGGGTCATCCACAATAGGTTTATAATTCCACAACACCAGCGATGCGTAAGTGGCCAATGGAGGCAAACCCAACTTTTCCGATATAATAACCAGTGGATTCGCTATGCAATCCGGAAGAGTATCACATGGTTCATCATATCCCCATATGTAAGCGTTCGTGATAAAACATAATACCGAGTAAGCTCTTCTTAGCTGCCCGACGTCCTCAATTAATTCCTGCTTTACTTTTAAAACTGGTAACCGGTCAACAACACTTCTAATTTTTTTCGATAGCAGTAAAGAAGGTAAACTGTTAGCCACAGCCTCCCACTGTCTATAATAATCGTCCGATAATTTTGTCACAGGCATATCTTTTGGTAAAAACCCGTTTTCTGATAATCCGTATTCTTCTAAAGTCGGTAAATCAATATTATTGCTCATGATATTCAAATTTAAATTAACTCAAGTCTCTTGAGATTAACAGCCTTACGGAAAGGGAATCTGTTGTTATTAGTACTGAGTGTGAATATTAATTAAATTCTCTGATTTATAATAACTACTCATTTAATGAGTCTGACATCTTGAAAAAGTCGCTGCAACAACGATCTACATATCACGTGACCTGGTCTGAGACCAATAAGAATGAATAGGAAGTAAAGCTATTTACAAGGCTCGATGAGCTCTCGGAATGCTTGGGGTCGAGTCTGTAGGGTCAGTTTCGATGGTTGGTTTGTAAAAATTTCTGGAAGTTTTGCAGGTAGTCACAGTTTTGGTCGCAAATTTGTCCGAGCACTCGATTGCTGTTGGTCCTGAGTATGGACTCGATTCTTTGCTGGTTTTCTATCCAGTTACTCAGTCTTTTTATTCCTTTGTAGTGTTCTTCCTGCTCTTGTGCTCTGTCTCTGGCCGCATATGGGTCGAGTCTCAGATCGACTTCGGCTTTGGGGGGGGCGTTGGGGCTAGAACCGTATTTCTGATCAAGTTCACTCTTCATTTGTCGCAGCTGGTCCTCGCAAAACGATATGATACGATCCCTTGAGTGCCAGCTAGGGTACAGTTCTCCGGCAAGAAACTTGTCGCACTTCTTTTGGTTGTATGATCCGTTTTCTTCGTAGTTTTGGTATGCACTCAGTCTTTGTCTGATGTTGTCGTCACTGCCGTACCTCAGTAGTCTGAGGAATGAATCGACCAGCGTTGGGTCCACGCAGCGCTCTCGTGTCACTGTAAGATGCTTAACCAGGGGCAGCTCTTTTGGAAATTTTAGATTGGAGTCTAGCAAGGCTTCGGGTGCAGTAACCTCGATAGATTTGTCGCTCATCGGATCAGCTATCGTGTCTGTTATAGAGTTATTTGTTACCTTTACTGTGTTAAAGGTAGCTTCTAAGCTCTTCGCTTGGTGATCCGAAAAATGGCGTTATTATAGTAAGATGGAAAGCTATAGAGACGTTTACTAAAGTGGATCAGAGACCAAATGCTCCTTTGGCCATATCCTTTGTAGTCTGTTCCACGACATCGTTGACGCCCTCACTCATAGCAGTTGCGTAGTCATTAAAGCTGTCTTCGATGGCGTCAAAACGATTCTCAACTGCACGCGAGACGCTCTTGAGCATGCCGTATCGGCTTGCCCTCGTGCCATTTCTGGTAGGTCTCTTGTAGGCATGCTCGTCGCCTGCAACCCTACTTTGTTCTTCGGGCTTCAAGGATATGGTACCCTTGGCGATAATACTTTCTTCGTATTTGGATTGGGGTCTGTGCTCGCCACCAAGCAACGTGTCCAGTTGCTCTGTGGTACAATGTATTGTGCCTCTGGCCCACTGGAGACTGTTTACCTGTGGTCTGTAGGCAATCTTGAGGCGGGGATTGTATAGCGAATCGCTGGCTTTTTCGGATCTTTGATCATATTGTTTGTTCAGACCTGTAGCTTGCTCGTTGACGATGGAAATTAGGGAAGCCTGGAACAGGCCAGTTCGCACTATTATGTCACCATTTCGCAGTACCGATGAGTCCTTCAAAAACCGTGACTGCGTAGCGACGGGCATGCGCATTGTTGCTACCTCTTTCAAATCTTGAACAGACAAAACCAGAATTTCTCCATTAGCTAGCAAATTCACGGAGACACCTGCGAGTTCGACTACCCCTGAATTGTTGACATGAGGGATGAACGCTAATGCACTGGCTGATATAGGGTATTTAAATGTTTTGCGGCTTTCCAAAGACCTACCAACCTTCAGTACACGGATGTCATTGGTACCTGAGACTATGACCAAACCGGGAATAGCAACACCGTTTTTCAGATCCGCCATTTGAGGAACAGCGGCTTGACAGCTATGGTTGGTCACTTTCGAAAATGAATCGATGTGTAAGATTGCCCCTTCATTGTTTGTGCGCTGCGACTCAACGAACTGCACGCCAAATCTTCCGCCGGCTTCCGGCAGGACTTTGAAGGTAAGCAGTTCGCCTTTGTTCGTACCGCATAATAGGAGAATGCTAGAGTAGCCGTCGGTCCCATATTCCATAATTGTGAATTCTAAACTTGTAACGAAGCTTCCATGGTTTTTGCCTTGATCATTGATATTCGCCATGAAAATTATCGCGGGACCTCTTCTATCTATTACCATTAACGTTCCCTCTTGGTATCCTATAGCGACGAAACCCACATTACTATTCTTTAAAGCAGTAACTTCTCCCTTTTGAGCATGTATTGCGGTGGTAGGCATGAAACCTTGTCTAACGTTATCTGGAGATCTGTCTCTAACATCAACCAGAATCTCTTTCGAGTCGTTTAGTGAAAATCTTCTAAAGTCCATCTGGATTTCTCTATCACTTTTAGTCTTATCTGGATTGTAGAACTGATTGACTTCAAATTTGAAGAATACGACGTCTCCCGCCTTGATGGATACGGCGATTTCAAGAGTGTCAGGCGCAAAAGAGATATTGTCCACCTCTAGTCCCGTAGACCTGTTAAGTACGTGCGACAAGTTCATTTCGAACACGGCGCTGCTGTCCAGCTCCCCATGAGATGCATCCCATATCCTTACTGAACCATTGGAATGGCCTGTGGCTAAAGCTGAACGCACGTCGTTGGCACGGACAGACTTTTTGACGGGGAATCCTCCCTTCAGAGCATTATCACCGGTCTGAGCAGCAGACATTACACCTAACCATAGTTTTTTGGAAACAGTGGTAGCAATGGCTCGAGTAGCCACTGGCCTAGCCCACGCTATACTTTGAGGGAATAGTGAAGCCTTGTACGTGAACCCGCCAGATGGAAATACCTGAGTTTCCACTTCTCCGTCAGCCAGTACAATTAATACTAAACCTGGATCATGGCAGCCAGCGAAGTAAGGTGATTTACGTGGCAGAGGAGTGAAACTCACAATTGGTGATTTATTGTTCAGCGGGAATATTTTCTGCTCACGCGTGTTGGCATAATACTTGCTCATATTCTCATATGATGTTATGGAATACATAGGTGTTCCGCCAAAATTTATTATTGCCATTGAAGCACCACCCTGTCGACTCTCAGTAGATATCAAAAGCGAGGTATATTCAGGATTACTTTGACAGATCCAAGCAACCTTTGTGATTCGCAGAGCATCCAACGTCGGTAGTTTTTCAAAGTTTGGTTGAGGAACATGAACATCAGTGTCAAATAGAGTTCGGGCCTGAATTAATTGCCCGCTGTTTGCATCCCAGAAGACTAGCGAGTTATCATCATGCACAGTCAAGACGTGAAGCGAATTTGGATGATAAAAAGATTGTTTCACGATGGGTCTTCTTGCTTTATTTGTGTTAACTGAGAATTCTCCTCCTGGTGCTCCTGGCTGAAGTTCGTAGATAAATTGTTGTTTAACATCACCTTCCACCAAGGAATATGTCACGGTGACCAGTTCATAGGATATAAGAATGGTTCCAATGTCTCTGGGGTTCCATTGTATTGATACCACTGGAGATACACGGCTTTTTGGGAAGTATCGAGTCCTCTGAAGATTCTCAATTTTTATATTGGACATTTGATTACGATCGATGTCATAGATGAGGGTGATACCGCTCTGAAGCCCTATAAGAAGCCAATCCAAAGACGGATCCGTCTCAATGCATGCAATTTTGCCTGGGCTGAATACTGAAGTCAGCATTTTCTTCGAGTAAAGTGAAAAGACCATGATGACATCCTTGGAGTCAACAGCCAAAAGATAAATACCTTTGACGAATCTCATATGCTTGATAAGTACATTTCTGTCCAATGTAAAAACAACCTCCACTTGCTGCTGTCCGTAAACGTGTATCTCTCCTGCATCGGTTGCTACAGCAAGAAGACTCTGAATAAAATCGAACGCAGTTGCCACTATTTTGCCGCTCAGACCATACTTATTGATCTCCCTTGCCGCAAACAACTTGGAAAGATTGCTGCTACTACCTATTTCTCTGATGGAGAACTTCTTTGAGCTTCTGGACGTGGGAACATCACCTGGATCAGGGGAAGAAGAACTTGACGACTTGGAGCGCTCTGACCTGAAAACGTTCAAGCGTCTACCTTTGAACATTGAATGCTTGAGTTAATCAACTGCCTGAAGGTATATTATCTGTTCACCTAGATCACTAACTTCTATGTAGTTTGTAGGCGACATCGTTTAATGTCTGTCGCACATCGCGTTCAAGATCATTACGAAAGCTTGGGATATTAAGCTGTGTGACACAGTTTTGACCAGATGAGGGCCTTTGACTTCGTAAGTATCGGGAACTCAGATCTCAAGACTACCGATAGGCGGAGAGTTTGACACTCGGATGAAACACACTTTGAGCCTACTCTTTTATACAATTTCGTCGGGTCTTGAAACGACATGAAACACTTATAATGGAGGGTGCATGGTACTCTGCAATCAGTGTTCCATATTAAGCATGTTTTAGATCTGGCATAAAAGGAGCAGTATCTCTTATGAGGTTGCTCGATCCCATTGGTTCAAGATCCTCATCTTATACTCAAACAAACAAGAATCAATAATGACCCCCCCCCAAAATCAGGCTAAGAAAAACACCTCTAGGCCTTTTTGGGATGAGGATGCCGCTCACTATTCCAAACAATGGAGCCTCAATACGATGTCTCCATTGGCGACTGGAAGACTTGGTCATAAGATCGACTCAGACTCGTGGTTTTCCATGGTCAAACATCCGCAGGCGCCAATTACCAACCACCCATTGAAGTTGCCGCTTGGCAGTCCTGTTAAAGAAGAGATTATCAGGGCTCGCAAAATTAGAATCTTTCCGACCAGTTCCCAGAAAGAAACGTTGAAGAAATGGTTTGGAAGCCACCGTTACATCAATAAAGCGCTGAAAATGCACAATGACGGGATGTTGATCAATAATAAGATTCTGTGTGAAAAACTATTGAATAAGATAAGTGTTTTAGAGCAGCCAGAGGAACGATAGATTTCCGAGTTTCATTGATTTGAAGGATGAAGCCCTCCGTGATTTGGTCAAAAACTACAGTAGTAATAGGGTAAAGTCTAAAAGGACTAGGGTGCTTTCAACAAATATTATCTGGCTGTTGGGAAATAGCCGAGAAAAGCCCCGCAGAAAAGTCATATTCATAAATTCTGGGGTGAGGACCTTCCTTACAGGCTACGACTCTAACCAGACTGTGGTTGAGATTAGTAAAGACGCGGTTGTGCGCATCGAGAAAGACAGCGCCGACGATGGCAATTGCAGTCAGATTGGCCAAGCTCAGGAAGCACAAGGAGCGACATAACCATCGAAAAGCCTTACACAGGCTGGACCTGCGCAAGAAATCGGCCTTCTTCCTGTGCAAGTCTTATGACAATATTTTTCTCTCCAAGTTGAATTATCACTACTGCGCTAAGGTCCAGCGTGGCGACTCTCGCTCCTGCCACTTCCATGATCGCTTGAAGATGAAGGCAGAGCAGTTTCATGGTGCAAGTGTTCTTGAGGTTGAGAAGGATTACACGCCAGAGACTTCTTGAAGTTGTGGAAATTTGAAGGACGGCTTGGGCTCCGCCAAAGTATATAGCTGTATAAAGTGCTCCTCGCTTTTTCGACAGGGACCTCAACGCAGCAAAGCACATCATGCTCAAGTATATCTGTGAGCATTCGATGGCAAGTGGTGGGTCTGCCATTTCCTCTGCTTTATCGCCCTCCGTGCGTTAGCACGTTGTAAGTCCCTCGTGGATTCTCCCAGGCGAATTAAGAGTGTTACTTACATTTTACGATTAATCCCAGCACATTGCCCCATTAAATAAGTGAAAATGATTTCGAGAAGCTCGCCTTTGAAAAACTTCTCAGAGCTCCAAATCATCTGGCATGAATGAGAAGCCTCTGAATTCTTCTTGCTGTCTTGTATCGAGTACCGAAGGCATGGGGGTCAGGGTCGGAGCTGCTGATGTAAATTCCTGCTCGAAATATGACGTATCTTCCGGAGACTTTATTTCAGGCAGATAAGGCGGCTGAACACGCAAAGCAAGTATGTCATCGAAGTTAATGTTGCGGAAGAATGGTTCTTCCATGACATCTAAGGCATCTCTGGGGCCTGCACCTAGACGCTTCTCTGGATCCTTCGTTAGCAACCCTTGGAAGATTTGAACAATGTCGCCAGCCATGTCAATCGGATACAGAGGTTCGTCGGTCAAAATAGCATTGAAAACCTCATCTTCGTCGTCACCTGAGAATGGCGACTGGCACAACAACATTTGATAAAGGAGAACGCCAAATGCCCACCAGTCGACGGCTTTGGTGTACGCTTGCTCTTTTAGGATTTCGGGTGCCATGAATTCAGGAGTTCCGCAAAACGTAGAAGTCTTATTCCCAAACCACATTTCATCCTTGCATAAACCGTAATCGGCTATTTTGATATGACCTTCAGGTGTCAATAATATATTTTCAAGCTTTAGATCACGGTAGATGACACCGTTGGCATGAAAATACTTTAATGCTAAAAGGACTTCAGCAGCATAGAATTTAGCCCTCCTTACAGACAATCGCTGATTTTGCACATGCCACATCAGATCGCCACCGCCTATGAATTCCATTGCAAAATAGATGCGGTTCTCCGTTTGGAAAGAGCAGTAAAGGTTCGTCAAAAATGGATGTTTGGCCTTTGTTGCCAGAAGGAATACCTTCTTTTCGGCTCTAGCGCTTTCTATATCGTGATTTTGGATTATGTGGTCTTTCTTTAGCACTTTGATGGCACAGAGGCGATCTGTATTCTTGGATTTGGAAAGTAAAACTTTACCAAAGTTACCTTTGCCCAGAACTTTAAGCAAAACGAAATCATCTAATGAAACCTTGCGACGCTTTGGAGCCTTCCTTCTATGCCTTATTGTTACGTGACCCTTCTTTGGAGAAGATTGTATGCTTCCTTTAGATGTACGAGATTCCGTTTGCACCAAAGATGAAGTTTCGGCAGAGAGTTCATTGGAGACCTGATTTTGCTCTCTCTGAAATGTTTCAATGTTCATTTCACGGAATGGATTGGAGTGTTCAGTGCCTTCTGGTGCTTTATCCGCATTGGTCACCGTATTAAGGACTGGAGCTTGCTGTATAGGCTCCAGGCGAACGGGTTCAACTTCCACCTTCGTCACCTCGGTATGGGGTATAGGCTCATCCATATCAATGTCTACATCAACTTCACGCTTTAGATTCTGAAATTGGTCATGTATTAGCTCCTCCTTCTGCTTCCAGTCATCAGCAGTGTCATCACGGCCCGACGCTTTAGAGTCCGTTGGAAGAAGCACCTCTGGGACTGAAGCAGCGAAGGGGTCAAGGGTTCTGGTTTCAAAATCATCGTTATCCTTCTGGGCATTTTCAGTGAAGTTTAAATAGGTCTCATTCTGATCAATGAACAAGTTCAATTTCTCACCAACATCGTAATTCCTCTCAACTTGAGGAAGAGGTTTGTGAGCGTGAGGTTGATAGTGAGGCGCATCAGTCACAATTGCAAGTTTGGTACCCTGCTCTGGTGGTGATGGAAGCCCTCTATCCAAATTTTTAACGGGTGAGGTGTCTCTGGAGCCCACAGCAAAGGATGGAGGCTCGTTCTGCAAAGAGTTAGGTAGTTTCTTCCTCCTCTCCTGCGACCTCTTAGTATCTTGTATAGTTCTCAAAATCTTATTAGCCATTTCCATGGACATGCCACAGAAATCAGGAACTAGATGAGCACATTGCGTGTGACACATAATACCACACTCAGTGCATTTCCGCACCTTTTGGCGACCCCAAGGAAGAATGTAGCCACAGTGGCAGCACCACTTGGTACCGCGGTTGGGGGTTGGTTCAAATCTGTGTGGGATGCGATGGTTTAGCTTTGCTTCGTCGGGATCACTGTCTGTCGTAGTTTTAGCTATGCACTTAGTAACAACACTTGTATAGCACTTCTTGTGGCATAGAAATTTACAGTCTTGACACTGAAATCCGGAATATCTCAAGAATTCGCCGCAGTAAGCACAGCACATAATATTATAGAAGGACTTTTGAACAAAGTGGTGACCATGTTGTTCGTAAACATCCTCCTGTCTGCTAATAATGGCACCGTGACGATGTAATCCACCCGCCAAATCCTTTCTTTGAGGTTGTGTTGACTTGTTGAAACCTAAGGTGAGAAGTATTTGGCCAGCCGGTTCTAATGTGAGCCAGGTGTTGGTGGTAAGCTTTCCGCTGGAATTTTGGTCTGTGACGCCATCTGCGCTTGATTCAGGACGATAGTGCGTTGTCTGGCTGGTCATCGGAATGGTTGAGTCCAACGAGGTATCCCCGTGCGTGGAATAGGTGCTCAAGACCCGAGCATTGACCCATCCACTTTGTCCACTAGTCTGTCCCGCCTTTTTCTTTCTTATTTCTTCGGCAATATCTGATAGCAGTAGCCACATGACGGCGACAGGTATGAGTGTATCGTTGACCTTGTCATACACCGTAATTTCAACTTCGTTGCCCTTGCCCACTTGTATCTGGAAATCTTCATGCCATCTATCATTACGCGATGCTCTGGTCCTAGCTTTCACCGTATCGTCGATCTTGATACTAACGTAAGTCTCCGGTTTCCTAGAGAACATTGGTGACTCAATGTGATCGACATCTCTCAAGGCTGTGATCCCTATGGTCAATTCTCCCGTCAACTGTTTCCTTCTGAACTTGGGCTGATGGTTGAGTGAGTCAGCGTCATGGGGCTTTGCAGGATCAAGGTCCACATTAAGAGCTTGGTACTTCTTTAAAGCTTTTGTTAGCATTTGAATTCTATTCTTGGATTCCACGACTCCCCCCTCTGCTGCTGAGCTACTTCTTTGGTCGCCATCAATCTGGTACAGCTTTGTTAACTTAGCGTTTGCTTCTTGATATTGTCTTTCGACCTGCAGCTTGAATTCCAGCTGCTGAAGCATATATTGTATTTTCTGCGATAGAGATGGACAGTCATATTTCATCAGATCTAAACGTGAAAAGATGTGTTCATCAGGCGAGATGGTCGATAAATGACGATATCCTTTTGATCCATTTCCTCGTGAATCTGCAGTTTCCTGATTCTGTGTTTGCAAATCATTAGACAAATGTAGTTTCTTCAGAGTCTGCTCCAGATATTCAATATTTTGACGAGCCTCCCGAATGTTGGTATTACACTTCTGGATCACAACAACATTATCGGTCCTCTTTTTCAAATGAGATGCACCCCGGATGATATTGTGCTCACGTTCGATCTTCTTCTGAATATCCTGTTCGACCCGCGAATACATTATTGGTAATGTTTGGAAAAAAAGGACTGATCACTAACAATATAAGCGAAGTTGGACTGGTCTGAAATTGTCTATAAAATCCCAAGATCGGAATCGGTCTGCCAATCTGTTGACAACCTGGAATGTCCTTAGGACTATGATACGCCAAACTTAGACTGCGTATGTCACGGATAAAAATCCGAATATATAGAAAATGATAGAGCTAGATCGAAAAGATCTTTCTGCGTTATCTCAGTCACTAGATCAAAATTGATCCTACACTTCCAAGAACCCAAACTTGTATCTTTTTCAACTACAGGGGCATGATTGACCTGTGGACATCGCCGCGTGAGTCGTCTCTTCGTACGTTTGTTATGAGCCCATCACTAAGACTTGGAAGATGAACCAGGACGAGGTTGGCCCTTAGAGGTAGTCGGTGCTTGTTCAATTTGTATTTATTACTACTTGTTACATTGGCAAACGCATCCGGGAGCTGGACAGATACTGTGTCTTTCGAACCACTCTTCGGCGTGTCCCGCGTGCATGCCATGATTGCACGATAGACAAAAACTGAACCATTCGTTGAGTCTCTCTTTCTTTCTTTGATATGTTTTCAAGTCTGTAATCAATCCTTGAGCAGTTTCATTTGAACGTTTGTTCATGCTGTCCTTTGGGCTTGCTTCTTCTTCAATTTGTTCTCGTTCGGATTTGGATTGAACACCATTGATCACAAATGGTAAACCTGTGGTGCCCAGTGGCAGCAGACATATGACGCAGCGTGAGAATGGAGTACCACAGTGGGGACAGGCGTTTTTACGCCTCTGTTGCACGAGAGGAGTGTTCGTGGCTGCCATCCCATACTTCTTCGTGCTTTGGAACATGGCGTTGGCCCTGTGGAGTCCGCCATGAGCGCCAGAACCGGGCGAAAAGTCGTTTATATTTCCTGTCGGTGTTGTTCCATGTGTACCTCCGCCATTAGCTGACGAGGTGCTTATATTCTTCTTACAGTTTAGGCATTGCATGTACATCTGGCGGGGCTTGATATCAGCCGTGAGCTGGCCGCTTCTGGTCCTAGACAATTTGGCCCTCAGGCAATCAAACCTGGCACGGACTGTGAATAGCTCCCATGAGTTAAGCATAGACCTGTATGTTTGTACCCATTCATCGACCCTCTCGTCCTTGAAATATCTTGGGGAACCAAAAATCGAAATCAACGCGGCACTTTGAACATCACTCGTCTTATTCACGTAGCTTTGCAGAAGATCGATACCGCTCGGGGTGATACCCGTGAGGATTAAACCCTCCAGTTCACCATTTTCGATGACGGTTGCTGATGTTCTCTCGAGAAATTTGGTCAAGTCTCTGTCGCTTAAAAATCTTAGAGCGACTCCCAACCTCTCACGTAAGGAAATTGCCGGTTCATATAAGATGTCCCACCAATCATTGTCAGCTATAAATGCAAAAATCACCCTCAAATATGGGTCCTCTAGCTCTGATGACATCTTTCGGCACTGTTGCCTCCACGAGTTGTTTCCAGGCTGATCTTTGTAAGCCATATAACCTGCTATCGCTGTGGCAATCAATCTTAGTCTCTCTTTTTTGGCAGATCCCAGTATTTCCACTGCTTTCGGTATATCGCCAAAGAAAACTGCCCAAGCCGCAGCCTTTTCGTAACTGCCTGTCTTGATGATTGTTTGGTATTTTTCCTCGAAATCCGCTGGTGAGAGATCCCAGCCCGACAAGATCAAGCACAACTTCCTTTGGACCATTTTTGGAGAATCTGGGATCAAAGCTTTCTGTACCATATCGCCACTGGAACTTTTCCGCTTTCGACGTAGCCTGATTATTTTTTCCATTTCTTTATCTAGTTGCTCTTCATTAAGTTTAATGCCCTCACGGCATCTGTCTTGATTTGAAATACCCTTCAACCCATTCCATATGCCTATAACGCCTTCGTATCCAAGATCTACGTCTCCTGAGACCATAGTTCCATCATCAACGGAAGCTTTCGCGATAGCTATCCATCTCCAAGTGTTTCTAATATAAGCGTTGTTTTGAAGGGTCTTTGAACCATCAATCATAGCAACCGTGGCTACAGGATCCAATCCGTAATCTAACATTGCTCGCATCTTCATTATTACACTGATATCCTTTTGCAGTAGTTTCTCTGGCCTCCAACTGCCATCCTGATAAATCGATTCCTTGTCATCGTTGGACAAAGAGTCTGTCGAGTTCTCTTCAGTATCGCTTTCGTCTGCAGCATTTTTAGAGTAGTCATCGCTTATATCCAGATCCTCAAAGCACAGATTTCTCGATGCTTTCTTCTCGAAAGTGGACTTTTCTTCTGTTTGGCTCACTTTGTATTCAGTGATGTCTGGTATCTCACAGTTAGACAACAAGAGGGAGTTGTTATTACTAAAATTCGTCGTCGTATAACTTTGAACCACTGGCATTCGATAAACCGTTCCTGACTGCCTCATGCAGAGCAAACTTACTTTATGGCAGCTTTGAGGAATGTAATCGAAAGTAACAACACGATCAAAAGTCGTGCTAATGTCATGAACAGTGGAGACAAAGAGGTCTTCAACCTCATTATTATCCTCAAGATTAACACCGCATGATCCTAACCACCATCTCTTGATTGTATCGCCCCTGTGAAGAGTAGAAAACTCTCTGTTACGGTCTGAGGACCATCGAAAACATGAGTTCATGTACTTCCTAGATGCCGCGCCAGCTCCCAGAAGTTTGTCAAAGGTCAACAGTGGCTCGGCAGCGTTTAGGCCAGTTGAGTTGGCGGAGCTTATTAATTTCCTTCTATCCCAGATTGCCAATGTTCCATCGTCACCATAAGAGCTAAACTCCCAGTTACTGAACGGGTTTAACTTTATATCGTATGAAAGTCGGGTCGGGTGTTGGCAAACTGGGTTTGGGGATCGGAGATCAATCTCTTTGATGAATTTGGTACTGGCAACTATGAGGCCTGTATCGTCCAGAAATTTTGAAGAAACGATACTTTCGTTTACGCAATACGAAAAGGTTGGATTCACAATAGTACTGTCCCTACTCTGATAGTTGATATCCCAAATTTGTAGTGATGAATCATTTCTATTTCGGTCCAAACCCATAGAAACAAGACCATTAGTATTGATCGCTAGTGTATTAACGCACCTCTGCTGCCTCGTCCTCACCTTCATATCGAGTGGTTCCAACTCAGGGTTGTCTCGTAGTATAATGTTGAAGAGCCGAACAAACCCACTCTTCTCACCAATGGCAACCAGCCCATTCTCTTGATCTGAGTAGTCTAAGCACGTAATTGAGCCAAAGTCTTGAGCAGTTCGAAGTCTCATAATTGATTCTTCTTGTTCCATTTCGGGATCTACCTTGAAGTGTGTCACCTCATCTCTAGTAGGATTTACGGAGAGGTAGTCAATTAATCCATCATGAGACCAGGTAGTCACTTTCTTGATTAGCCCCATCTTCGTTAAGGATACTGGCTTGTTAGTTGCCCCCTATGCTATGTGATGGGGTGCTTTCTATACTGCGCTCTCTTTGATTGTTAGGATCGCCGAAGCGAAATCCTAACTATTACGCTAAATAACATACTTCACTCACGCTAAAGAATCCTTAAGCAAGGTGTTGAGGACTTTCCTTTCCTTGGAACTTAGGTCTTCGACATCGCTCAAACCTTCTTGCTCCATCAGGATCGAGGCTCTACGCCTCTTTACTTCCACCTTATCATTATTGATGATAAAGTCGCTCTGGAAACGATTTGTCGCATCTGCAGTTTCGTACTGTTTTAGTAACTTGGCTAGAAGTAACCGTGCTTTTCTGATATTATTCTGCACACCTCTAGTAGTTGAGGAGGACATCTCCAGAGGCATGAGAGCTGAATTGACTTTGGCCTCATATGAGCCAGGGGCATTTTCGGAGCTTAGAGAATAGTGTTTGCAGTCCTGAAGTAGTGAAAAATTAGCCTCTTCGTTGATTTGGTGCTCAAGATTCTTGAAAGGATCGGATTCGATAAACTTGTCGACCACCATGTACTTGAACATGTAGTCTTCAGGTGACTGAGTCAAGCACCTGATGTTGTCCTTTGATTCCCTCAAATCTTTGAGAACTGCAGTCCGCTTTTTTGTTAGAGAGCTTAATTCTTTGAGCGCTTCAAGATCCTTTAGCAGAATATCAGTAGCATCAACTCTTTCCTGCAGTTGATTCTCATCGAGTGAGCTCGAGGAGTTAGAGGTGTATTTCCGTACCAGCGGCGCTCCTCTCTTCAGCTCTCTTTTCATCGACCAGTATCTACAAATGTAGTACGATACCTGTTGGGAGTTGGGTATTCCGAACCGATTCATTATCTCACGCAGAATTACGGCAAATATGTGAGGGGCTATTGGAGTTCCCCGATTAGTCTTCCATTTGTTTTTAGAAGAAACAGAGTTGGATAGTTGTTGCTTCATGTTAAAGGTTTCGGCTATGTCATTTTCATTATACTCTGCAAAGTACCGTCGTACCTTCAAAACATTCTCTTTAGGACTGGGCCAGTCGGGTGGAGAGTGTTTTTCGCAGAAGCAGTTTAAGACGTGGGAAGGGTGGTGATTCGAAGCAACCTCGCTGATTGATGCACCACCGAAATCCATATAGAGGCCAGCTCTTTTGGCACAGGTTACGTGAAACGCAACGAAGCAATTTCTGTTAGTGCACTGGATACAGGCACCCATGCGCTGTCTGCAAATACTACAAAGAAGTTTCCACCTTGATTTGCTGATGTTTTCGGTCCCTTCAATGGGTTCCATATAATGCAGGTTGGCAAAGTAGAGCTCTGGAATCCATAAACCACATATGACATGCGCCCATGATCCAGTATCCGTTTGCTTAAATGCCCCGGTGTGGCTAGCGCAAAACAGACAACTGACTTTGCGATTCTTGGAAACCAGGCAGCGCCTGCAAAGCCACTGCCCTTCTGGAATGAATACTATACCATAGCATTCCTGATGAACAGCGATATCACATCCATCGCAAAAGACAATTGCATTAGAGTTATCACTGTCCCCACCGCCGCACACAGCGCACGTTTGATCTGCTGAGCGCTCCGTCCCATCATCAGCCCCAAATAGCTGGTAGTGCAATTGAGCAGTTTGCTTTCGATGATCAGAGACAGATTCATCCGCCAGTATAGATTTTGGAGGTATCAATGTCTCTAAGTGACTCCATTCTTTTTCCAACACTGTTATTAGCAACTCAAAGAATTCATGACTCAGTTTCGAATCGCAGCACCGTTGATTCAGAAATTGGACATATAAATCATCTTGCTCATCCATATCATATTCAGAGGTCAGATTTGCTAAGTTTTTAGAGATGTGTTCCAGTTTTTCTGCAATATGAAGGTCTGTGCCATTGCCCGAACCTTGAGAAAACTTTGTGTAATATGGGGTCTTCAACTCATCAAATTCAGTTTTTACTTTATCACGAGCTCTTTTGCCTTTCTTCTCCCTCTGGGAAAGGAGCAGTTCGCTACCCTCGAGCTGCGATATGGAGATTTGACACTCTTGAAATTTCGTCGAACTTCTATGTAGTTTGATAGTTTCAAAAGTTGATTTTCCGTTACAAATCAACTGTTTGATGTTTCTGTTCCGTTCCCAGGCACTAATTCTTCCGTCCAAATCATGGGAGCTTGATGACTCTCCATCATCGGAAGATATTATGGGAAGTAGAGTCTCCTTATCTAAATTTGCGTAGAAATCTTCAAAATTCTTCTCTTCTCGCAGCTTTGGACCATCATCTCCCTGCCCTCGTTGCATTGAAGTTTCAATCACGCTACCTAGTTGCTAACCTCCACCGATGCTTTGGCTTTGTTAGTGTTTGTATTTTTTGGCATTAAACGCCCGACTGTTAGCGACAAAGAATCAGCGCTCAGTAATAATCAATAGCTAGAAAGCTCTAAATCATGAAATGCCCTAACCTGCTCTATTCAAGATCTATACGATCCAGGCCTTTCCAAGTCTAATTTGGATCTAATATATATGCTTGTCCCCGAGGATCATATTTGTAATCTTGGGAGATGGACGAAAGCCATATTTCATGACCTTTAGAACTGACTAACTAGCGGAGCAAGCTGGTTCAATCAGCTGGCGAAAAAAAAATCGTTCGATAATTGTCCGCAAATAATTATATCTAGAAGTCCTACCTTTCTTTCACGACTATCTTACTGCCAGGTTCCTTCCCTTTTACCGGAAAGCACCGGGATTGGAAAACTGCGGCTCACGTATATGGTTAGTACACGTTCGATCGTCATCTCAAAGATGTACGAGCGTGCGTTCATCAAGGATGCTAGCTCGAACCAAATTATGCTCTGATAGCTACTAGACTCAGGATGTCATGCAACGCTCTACATTAGAATCGACAGCAATATGTGCCAAAAATTTTGTACTCATAAATCATAAATATTCTACTCAGTCTCGAAAGCGTCTCTACGGGTATTATATATAGGAACGCCAAGATACGCATACTGTGCCACCCTGTATCATTACCCAACCTTTCTAGCAAATATGGCGTTGGTTCCTCAGGTATTGAAGTCTAGGAGATAATCAGGTGGATCGGTGCTGTTGAAGATTAATTTGGCATTGTCCTCTGCCTCAATCAAATCGCCCGATAAGAATTGCTGTAAGTCATCATGCGTTGGGAAATGGTCACCTGTATTGGGCATAAAATTGTTCAGTTCATTCAAGGTGGATTGCCAACGTTGAGGTCCCTCTGTGCCGCCATTAGGATGAGGTTTACTCCTTACGTCAATTATTCTTTCATCCGTGCAGGGATCGCTCCCCATGAAGTTGGCATCTTGCTCAGGTGCAGAGGATTCTGGTTTACTCAGATCCGTTCTTGTGTTGTCTGCGGCGGATTGTTCCTGCTTTAGCCGTTCATAAGAGAGCCCCGATTGTAACTGTGTCTCTTTGACTTGAAGTTCGCCAATCCTTGCTACTAACTGCTTTTTCTTTCTCTCCTGTATCTCGAGAACCTGTAGTAAGTACTCAAGGTACTCTACCGTCTTGTTCAGAATGATGCCCTTGTTTGGTCTCACTTGTTTTCCATTACTGTCATAGTTCAAGAGCGAAGGTGGCACGATATTACCCAGCTCTTTTATCTTTTGCTTAATCAATTCTCTCCTCCTCCTTTCCACGGCGTTGTGAAACTCTCTTTTACGTTTAAGCCGTTCATCTACTGTCATGCTCTTTGGTACACTGGCCGATAACAGTCCATCCGCGTACTGATTACCACTAATAGATGCATGTCGCGTTCTTGGGGTATTCATCATGTTTGGAGTACCTGCACTTCCATTTCTTAGTGAGGTTGATAAATAGCTTCCGGCTCGTACGGACGACGAAGGAGACTTAACAGATGGTGAACAATAGGCGGAAGCTGATTGTACAGCGGCAGAGGTGTTAAGCTGCTGGGGCTGGTAAGAAAACGACGAGCTGAAACTTGAGTCAAAGGACTGCAAACTAGATCCAAAGGACGAACTAATGTCATCGGCAAAACTCAACAGAGACTCGTCATTTGGTCGGAGAAAAAGATCCGCAGTCGGCATTTCTTCGTCCTTGATCGAAGTTACTTGAGACCCTAGTCCGCCGTCGTTATACTGCGAGTCGTACCCAAATGATCCCCGATACTGCGGATTAGAAATAGAGTTTCTTGAGCCTTCGATCCCATTCATTCCAGATGCAGCAGCTTTATTATCAATGAAAGATGCGGACAGGTCCGCCTGTGGGTCACTTGCAGCATTGTACGTCGAGCCAATCGTATTATTAGCCCTACCACTCATGTAAAGAAGTTTCTCATGCTGCGCAGCTGGTGTATTACTGGAGTACGCCTGGTCGCTCGGAAGTTCATGCTCGAAACCGCTGGCAATCTCAAATTTACTACCACTAGAATTGGAATAGAATTGTGAATGGCCTAATAACGCGTCCAGCGATCGTTGTTGGCTATCTTCTTCTGTCCTGCTGTTCATCACGAAAATTGTTCGGCCAGCAACCCACTATAATTTAACGCTATGATCCAAACAGACCAGCACGCTCTTCCGTCAAGTCAATCGGGACACCAGCTGGATTACCAATAGTACT
Source organism: Torulaspora franciscae (assembly GCA_003705175.3). Lineage (NCBI taxonomy): Eukaryota > Fungi > Ascomycota > Saccharomycetes > Saccharomycetales > Saccharomycetaceae > Torulaspora > Torulaspora franciscae. The sequence goes on from PPHX03000005.1 coordinate 90,748, forward strand.
GTACTATTGTAATTGTTCTAGAGGCCAGTATTTATTGATTCCAGTGAAATAAGCACTAGTAGAGTACTTGGTTACCCGTCTCTATCATAAGCCATCCTATGAACTACTAGGGGAATACTAATAGTCTTGAAGAGATGAGCACTAGGAATTGGTACTAGGTCCTGTCTAGATAGTGTCTAGTGAGGATTTGTTTAGTAGAGTGATGACTGAAAGTACATCGGAACAGGTTCAATCTCTGCGAGATTCCTTAAACAAGTGGAACGCATCTCGGGCCCAGCATTCACAAGGGTTCAATGAATCTGCTAAGACTCTTCTATCCTCGTGGGCAGACTCAGTAAATACAAGGGCACAAGACGTTTACCAGAGGTTACCGTTGACAAGGCAGGATTTGGTGCAGGATCAGGAACCTTCCTGGTTTAATTTATCGCGAACGGAGAGGTTACTTCTGTTTGTTTGCTTTCTTCTGGGTTCAATTGCATGCTTCACTATCTGTATTTTCCTCTTCCCTGTGCTGGCTGTGAAACCTAGAAAATTTGGACTATTGTGGTCAATGGGGTCGCTGCTTTTCGTGCTTGCCTTCGGCCTGTTCATGGGTCCGATGGCATACGTAAAGCATCTAACGTCGCGGGAAAGGCTGCCTTTCAGCCTCTTTTTCTTCACGACTTGCACTTTGACAATATATTTTGCAGCCTTTGCCAAGAGCACCCTACTGACTGTGCCCTGTGCTGTGCTGGAACTCATAGCGCTTGTTTACTATGCTGTCTCATACTTTCCTTTCGGAGGTACCGGTTTGAAGATGGTAAGCACAGTCGGCCTCAACTCAGCCAGAGGGGCACTACACATATAGTTTCGATATCTTTGTACATGTAAGTTAGCTGGCCTGTGGGCAATATGTAGAAGGCTTTATGGCTTCAATTGGGGCCATAAACATGAACTGTGAAAATCAAAGTATATAGTTGTATAAGATTCATCTCGTTCTCCCGCAGGAACTTTGAGCCAGCATTTAGGATTATACTGGGGTATTTTGTATGATTACAAGTAGTGGGATTCTTTCAGATGCGCCATATTGGACTACAGTTTTTCCGCAATTGCCAGTAACTTACCCAGAAGTTTATCTAAGATGATAAGCTGTACCTACTTTTCTTCGTCAGTCATCAAAGGGCGGATCTCCTCGTAGTCTGGAGGTGATGAGATGATCGATGCGCCTCCGTTTACGACTTCTGATGAACTGCTTTTGCTAAAATCGTATTCTGCAGAAACCTTGGATGAGACTGTATACCCCTTTTTGAAAATGGCTTGTGATGGATCCTCTATAGAATCCCGCTGGTTAAAGTCGCTTCCGTCAGCTGACTCCCTGTAGGATGATCTGGTTAGATCTGCTCCAGTTGATCTCGAGTTTGGGCTTAGCAGCCTGTCGAGATTATTAAACCTCGGACTAGCATCCATTGACTGAGACAAAGACATTTGGGGTGGTGCCAATGACTGCGTTTCCGAAGGCCCCGCAACGGAATTGCTGCGCGATAAATTCAATTGGTGAATCGAAAGTTCATCTGGATCATAATTGGCCCTCACCGTCGGTGACCCAATAGGTGACATAGCCGGTGACTGTATAGGTGACCCAGGGACAGAAATAGCTTCCTCAAAGGTCGGCGGTGCAGTTTCTTCCTCCGTATCACCAGCAAGCTGAGTACTAGTGGCCATGTCATAAGTAGGCAGGTCCATATTGCCGCTGTTGCACAGCTCTGACACCAAGAACACTGGTGTGTCAATCAGTACTTCATAATGTCTCAGCCTCTTTGGGTCCTTGTCATCTGGTTTGCTTATCCGCAGCATGAACTCCAACTTGTGCTTACTATAAATATTGCTGAAATGCAAGCTGCTCAAATACAGACCTCTTTTGGCCGTGTTTAAATTTGTATGGAAATGAACTGGGATCTGAGCGTTACTTTTGATCTTAGTCTCGTGAAATTTATTATCAATTATCGGCTGGGGTTGCATTGGGTGACTTGTTTCAAAGCCTCCTTTAACCTGTGATGCCAAAGAATTCTTCCGGCTGGCAAGAAAGCCTATCACTCCGCTTCGGTGGTTTCCTCCCGTCTGCGAAGCATTCTCAGAGTTGGGCACATTTGAATAAATATCGATACCATACGGTGGCACGGTCCGAGCAGTCTTCTTGTTTAAATCCTCATACTTGGGGAACTCTAAGTTTGTTTCAATCATCAGCGGCTCGGTGATACCGATACTAGGTTGACCTTTGTCGCCTTCAGCACACGCATAAGCCAGTAGATTTTCGTCGACGCAATTCTCAACAATCTCTTCTCTGAGCGCACGGGATCCCTTCTCCGTCGATCGTACTTCCAGTAGTGATAAAGTGCGTTCCTTCCTTCGTTTTGATGAGAAATCATTAAAATAAGGATTGTATGGATCCTTAGCCACTGGATCAATTTGATCATACTCATATTCGTAGTTTTTACTAACAAATGTAATCTTTTCGATGAGACTCACCTTCAGCCTTTTCAAGCAGATGCTTTTGCTCATAGGAGCCAACTTTATCTTGACGGGGACTTTACTACCAAGTGAAACGTATTTCTGGGCGAATGAAATCTCATAGGACAATGAATTGGCCCATACACGATTTATGTAGACGGGCTTGTTTGCGGTTGATATCGAAACTAGAGGTGGGGTCCGCACCAGTTCAATTGGATATTCTGCGTATATTTCTCTCGTCTCTTCGTTGTCCCTACTTTGGCTTGGGTTCGTAATATGCAAGTTGTTTTTGATCTTCTTGATTATTGAGTTACTGAACCTTCTATGGTTACCTTGTTCGCTAAAATTGGAGACCGCTGCAGGCTCAGAGGCCTCGCCCGAGAAGGCACCCTGCACATTTCGATTAGCGCCTTCCACACGGGAAACTTTTGTAGCAACGCGAAACCTGTAGTTAACACGGGCTGATGGCATATAAAGGGACTCGGGAATATGATTTGCAAATACTACGGGGATGACAAAAACATAATCCCCAGGCTGAAAAACATGTGTTTCGCGCAAATTTACCTTTCTCAATAATTCGGACTTGGTCTTATTCTTATCCAAGTATACTCTCTTTTCCTCAGGGCTACTTTTGAACAATTTCATCGGTCTCATATTCCTGTTATTTTCTATAATGCGCTCTTCTGATGAAACGTTTTGGGGGACGTAAAGGTTGGCATTCTCTGGGTTGAAATTCCATTCCAATGACCCAGCACCATAAAACTCCTCGAAAAAAGTTTTCGTGGGTGGAACTCCATTGTGCCAATGAATTCTTACTCGAGAACATAACTCGCCTTTGATGTTCGATAATGTCGTCCGTCTTTTTAAATTCAACACAATAGCCATTGTGTACGTCGCCATAGAACTGTCGATCTCAAATGAAGGTGCGACCGGCGACAGGGAAGTCGAGTCTCTGGGCGGCTGATTTTGGTTTTCTATGCTTTCAACAGGAATATCTGCATCAAGGTCGTCTCCTGAAGAGTCTGAATCACCATCACTAATGGCACTTTCCCCGGTGTCAAATTCGGAATCCATCGAGTTTTGCGATTGGGAGGCTAGTTGGCCTGAGACATCCGTTGGAGGTCTATATATGGAAAGATCAGGCTCTATCTCCAGCGCATCTTCTTCTCCACTGCGCAATCCATTCAACCTGGCTAGGTATTCATCGTCATTAGATGACACCGTCGGCAAAAATACATGATCACCGCTTGTTGCTACAGTAAGCCGAAGATCGGACGTCTCCGCTATAACTCTCGACAACAAAAGCCCCCTATCAGTAAGATACCTAGACAAGTACTCCTTACCGAACAGCTTCAAAGATTGAGAGCCGCTAGAACGGGTTGTCGATGAAGAATCCGTGGTCGCAGAACCTGGCGCAACATATTCTTCTGTACTGATATCCGATTGAGGCAAACTGGGAGCACCATTTTGCTCTCTATTTGCAACAGTCTCAAAACTACCGGAGCCTGACCGACTTTTCGGTCTCGAACCAGCCGCAGCTTCAGCGATAGTAAGACTACCCCTCCTCGTCGTTCCACTACCACTACCGCTCCCACCCAGACTCCAGTCAGAGTGCGTCTTCGGCAGACTGGAAGATTCAGTTTGTGTTGAACTGCTGCTCCCAAGGATCGAAAAAAGAGCGCTTTTAAAAGTCGAGGATCCTCGTCGCATACCCGAGCTTCTTACAGGGGAAATGGACCGAGCTCCGGAGCCAGGCGTACTGCTGAAAAAATGGTCTCCACGATCACGTCCACTAGATGAAGGTATAGGCCTAGGCATTGGATAAGGCATCCTTATTTAAGGTAACACCGGCGTATGTTTACCTCTTAATAATTCACAAACCAAAAAAATCAATATAATCGTGCAATAACCACTCTGCAGGCCAGAACTTTGAATACCAACCGAAATATTATACCTTTCTGTGCTAAATGTTATCCCTGTGCGAAGTCTCCATGTTGAATCTATCTTCAATGAGTGCGAATGGCACTTAATTTAAATAATCTCCCCTAGCCATACCTCGATTTACGAGATATAAAATGCCCTTCTCGGGGATCGAACCGACGCTGACCATTTTTCGTTAATATTAGGTCTTAACTTGATCACTGAGAGTCCTGATGAGCATTAGTTGGGTCAATTAGACAATCAAGTAGCATGAATAGGCCCTCTTGATCATTTAGTCGACCAACGTGGCCTGTGAACGACCTGTTCGCTCGAGAGGATGGTGATTTATAGTGCGTAAGGGACTACCCGGCTCGCGCGATCTCAATACTAACAGCTAATAAAGTAGATTCGCCAGCTATAAGCGAAACTGGAGCCTTTATAATGCCCGTAAGATTGACCCTACAGCACAATTAGGCGTACCGGGTGCAATGGCGGGTACTTCATTGAGGAGCTTCATCAAGGATGTACGTAGTGCCAAGACTGTGGCCGAAGAAAGGGCAATTATCACGAAGACGTCGGCGAAGATTAGAACCAAACTAAGAGATGACCATTTGCCACAAGAAAAACGTAGGACCAATATTCAGAAGCTTCTGTACCTGTACGTGCTGGGTGAGAAGACGCACTTTGGTCAGGTCGAGTGTATCAATCTGATTGCGTCGGACGACTTCGCGGACAAGCGTTTGGGCTATTTGGCGGCTACTTTGCTGCTAGAAGGATCTCAAGACTTGTTGACCCTGCTGACCAATCTATTGAACAACGACCTGAGCCATCCCAACAGACATGTGGTCTCTCTAGCGTTAACGGCGCTGGGGTTCCTGAGTTCCTCTGATCTTGCACGTGACTTGTACCCAGACGTCGAGAGTATACTGAACAGGTCTAGGGACCCATTCCTGCTCAAGAAGGCCTTACAGTGTGTTGCAAAGCTCATTCTTAAGGACGTCTCTCTTTTGGAGTTGTTTCAGCCTGAATTTTTGGTCTCACTTCTGCAGAATCGTTCTCTATGCACACATGGTGTTCTTTTGAGTATTACGAAGGTGCTTCAATCAATCTTTTCAAGCTACCCAGTTTATCGGAGGAACATTGAACAAGATGATCCAAATGCTGACGTCAGCGGGATCGTCACCGTCTTGGTTCCCGCAGTCCCCGAATTATTGACGATTTTGCAAAATTTAAACTCCAAAAACTTTGAGCCCGAATTCGATGTTCAGGGCCTCAGCGATCCCTTCTTACAGTGTGAGTTGCTGTACACCCTAAGCCTTTTCTTCCAGTTGTGTAGCAACGAGTCTATCACTGGTACCGATCAGTACGTCAACAAATTTGGTGATCTGCTTACACAGATCGCCACCAATACTGATGGCAGCAAGAATTGTGGCCAAGCCATTCAGTATGAAACTGTGAGAACTATCTTTTCGCTGAACATGGAACAGCCGCTGAGGGTGCTTGGAATCAACATCCTGGGTAAGTTTTTGTCGGGTAAGGACAACAACAGCAAGTACGTTGGTCTCAACACTCTGCTTCAGGTTGTTCCACAGGAACCAGCAGCGGTTCAAAGGCACAGGAAGTTTGTTTCACGCTGTTTGCGCGATCCAGACGTTTCGATCAGAAAGAGAGCTCTGGAACTGAGCTTCGCCATCCTAGATGAAGCAAATATCAAGGAGCTTGTAGGGGAGTTGATTGATTTCTTGGAAAGAGCCTCTGAAGATGACAAGGATTTGATTGTTTTCACTGTTGAAAATCTGGTCGCTGCTTTCAGCGGCCTCACAAGGGTGGATCAAAACTGGAAATTAGAAACTCTTATCGTGATTTTGAAGCTCGTGGGACCTTTCATTACTGCCGAAGCCGTAACTGATGTTCTTATTTCGATGAATAATTCAACTGACGTGAGTCATAGGATTCAAGTAGTGCGAAAGATTTTGAGAACGTCACTGGATAAGTCGACACCGACTGAAATCACCGAGGACAACACGGGATGGAAGTTGGCCACAATATGGTGTATTGGGGAATACGGAGGCGCAGTTTTGCATAACGGTCAGGACGATCTACTGTCTGAATCCGCTCTTTGCAACTACTTGGTTGAGCAGCAAGAGTTATGCGACAAGAGTGAAAGCAAGATTGTTCACTATGTACTGACGGCAGCCTTGAAGTTGTCAGCACATATCAATGATCCAGGCTGTATCGAAGCATTGAGACAGGTAATTATCAGTCGCTCTAGGGATGCTGATCTGATGATTCAATCCAAAAGCAGTCAGTATGAGATAATCTTCCGGCAACCATCGAATATCAAGCGAACAATTTGCGAAGCTATGCCCAAGTTTGAAAAGAAAGTAGAACCTCAAGGCGCTGACAATCTTCCAACCGCTAATAAGCCTAAACCCGCACAGCAAAGTTCATTAGATATGCTGGATCTTCTTGGCGATGATACTCGAGGAAACTTAACATCAAATAATGGCACCACTAAAGAACCACAGCTTTCACCAGCAGATCTCCTGGCAGACATATTCGGCAGTAACGATAATGGCAGTAGTGCTACAAAATCAGCGGACCCTGTCGCACCAGAAACTATAGAGATACCCCCAGGAAGCATCAAGATCCATGACAGCGAACCCGTTGACTGCTTCGTGAATCTAGCATCATGCAGCACCGGAACTGCACAAGCTGAGCTCTATTTCAAGGCTAAAGAGAGCTTACAGAATATCCAGACATTCTGTGCTGTTCCTAAGACCCAGAAGTTAACGCTCACTCAATTACATCCCCGTAACTCGCTAGATCCAAATCAAGTAGCAAGACAAAATCTCAAGATTGCTGGTTCAGGCAAACTGAAATTGAGGATAAAGTTGGAGTTCATGGTAAATGGCGTTAAAGACAATCAGCAATTCGATCACAAGTTTGATCAAGCCTTATAAAAGTTTGATTGTTGTTATTTCGAAGATACACAGCTATGAAAAGCGTATATACTCCAAAATCGTAACTTGATATCGAAACGCATCCTTGATTACCCGTTTAGTGGATCTGAGCACCAGTAGCTTTACCGGCAGCCTCGTTGACTGCGCTTCTGATTTCCTCAGACTTCTTCTGGTGGACAACAACATATCTGTCAGCAACCGGAGAGATAGCAACGTTGTAAACCAGAGCAGCACCGCCAGTTTGAGGCAAGGCCAGGTACAATAGGAAAATTGTTTTGAGGAACCAGTAAAATGGGATCAAGTACAAAATGGCCTTGGACCAGAATTCAATAACGTTTAGGAATGCAAAGACGATCCAATAAGTCAAAAGTCCTGTGTCATCTTGCTTGTCAGCAGTTTTCAAAGCAATCAAAGAAAAGTAGGCTGGAACGACGAAACCAGCGATGTTGGCCAGGATTTCCCCAATACCTCCAACGTTGATAAAAATTAGCAAAAGGTAAACAAAACTAGCAGAAACCGCCAAATATGATTTTGGAAGCTTAGTCTTATTTTCTAACTGCTGCAAAATGTTATTGCCGGCAAATCTCTGGAAAAGAGTCCTCCTGTTAGTCTATTGATTTAAGTTCCTTAATGGAATTAATGGATAAGAACATACTGTGTCGAAACTCTTTAATTGAGATTGAATACTAGAGCCAAAATCGGACATATCGAATAGTTTAGTTTACTGTTACTGTTGTACATTGTTCATTTCGAAGCTTAAAGCTAATTTTTCAATCTTTTATATCCCTTTTACCTTGAGGTTTGCCCTAAGAAGTCTACGAGTTTTCGCGAACACCTATCTTTCACGTGATGACTTAGAGAGACTTAACTTATCTGACGCTGAATTCCATCAATACATGGCGGATTATAGAGAGATGGAGAAGTCTGTCACTATGTAATCTTTGCTATATTGCCATATTAGTGAGCATCTTTCTGTAATAATACGGGTTGTATTTATTACTCGATATTTATTAAACTGATCAATCTAATTCCTGGTCTCTTTTGAGGGAACCTGAGTTGGTTCAAGATGTCCAACTCATGGTCCTTTGGTAAGTACAAGTCATACTATTACATAGTCTATATACTTCTCGTCTAATCCTCTATCAAATGGTTGATTAATGGTGGTTGCTCAATTTCCCAATTGGTTCGCATAATCATTCGATTGTCCGAAAATCCCACGTGGATGCTGTAAATCCCACTGTTAGAGCTGGCACCATTGATCTTGCATATAATAGTCATTGTTCGACAATAAATTACAACACTTTTCTTGCCCATTTCTTGTCTAAAGGTTGAGTCTTGACCCTTGATATAATTCCGACAAAATAGGATATGGATAACTTTCCCCAAGCTCATTTGCAAGCGAACGACATCCTAGTTATTCTTTCAGCACTAACACTACTAGTTCTGTTTTTGAACCTAATAGTACTCCTTAACGTCATTAACCACATAGATGCTATCAAAGAAGTGCTCAGTGCTCTTGGGAATTAGTGTCCTACTACTACTCGTTAAGAACGCTGACGCCGTAGTGTATTTCCTAATAAACGCAGTGCTCCACGGGGCGCGTATGTTGGCCGCTAAGTCTGGCTCGCGGACTGCAAGAATATATACCACGTATGCAGCTGGCGTCGGAGGGTCATTACACGTGTTTGACCTACTGGAAAATTGTTATAGTCAGTCTGGTGAAAAAACTGACAAGATACAGTGCGCAAAGTCAGTATTTACCACCATTGCTTCCATGGGTTTTGCCGTCCTTTACAGACTCGAGACGGGGGCGTGGTGGAAGTGGGACGGTAGTATTAGTGATCCTCATAAGGTTTACAGTCGATCACGCTAATACAACCGCGGTCAGCTTCGACTATCCCCCTTGATAAAATTCTGACCTACCACCCAAAGTTTTATAGCTCTTATTGTATGAACTTTTTTTGCAGCTCTAAGAACTGCTTCACAGGCAATGGTTTAGGTAGGATATCTGCGATGTTTTCTAATGTGGGGATGTATTCGATCTACAATCGTCTGCTCTCTATCTCATCTTTGAGCCTCCGTGCTCTACATCCAAAAAACTTGCCTCTAAATTTCTTGTCATCTTCCCTGGTATTCCAGAGGAACTGTACCAGCTGGTGTGTTAGTTGTTTGACCTGTTTCGACGGGTATAAGGTGTGATGCGCAAGAACATCCACATAATAAAGGATGTCATATCTGTATTTCTGAGATACGTAGGATGCCAATCCTATGACCTTCTGCATCCATAGAACGTCCTTGTCATATTCTGTTTTGCCCATAACTAGGTCTTCCTTTGATATGAACATTCCGAGTTGTCCGGGTGCCCTGTTGAAGCGGTTGTTGTCGTTAAACGATATTCCCAGCTGTGGTAGTTTATCGGTCAATGATTTACCCATACCGAATCTTAGAGATGAGCCCTTGCGGTATTCCATCTCTAGTCCCAGGATGTCGTATTTTACTGTCCCATTGATGTCAGGGATACCTTCGTTGACTAGTTTTGTATCATATTGTGACCTTAGTGTCTTGACAAACTCTTGTGCCTTGTCGGTAGTGTTTGTGAATACTATCATGTCGTCTACGAAAAGGCATACGATAATACCTGGGGCTATGAATACACATGGCCATCCTTCTACCTCTTTCAACTTGGTCTTGGTGATGAGGAATTCTTTTATAGTTTGGTACCAGTTGGCCCCACTTTGCTTGAGTCCGTACAGTGACTTGTTTAGTCTAAGTATCTTATCTTTTAGTTGTAGATGCGGAGGTGCCCTGATGTATAGCTCCTCTTTGAGGTCGGCATATAGGTATGCCGATGATATATCCCGCTGTGTGATGAACATATTGTTATCTAAGGCTATGGCCATACACGTCATGAGTGCATAATTGTGCACCGTATTTGCCTGTAGATTCTCGAGATATGTCTCTGGTTTTTGCTGGTCACCTCTAGCGACGAAGCGGCACTTCTTCATGCCATCGCGCTTAGTTGTGAATATGAACCTTGAGTTGATAATTCTGCTCTTTGGCACATCGTGCGCATTTGCGAGCTTATCTTTATCCCAAGTATTCATCTTCAATAACTGCCCAATCTCTTTGTCGTAGGCAGCTTGAAACTTCTCCTTCTCCTCAGCATTGCTGTTGTATGAGATAGCTCTTTGTAGCTCAGTGAAGGTGGTTCCGTATGAACTTCGCTTTTGTTTTTGTTGCTTAGACATAGTGGATACGCTGCTTAGATGTTGGCGGCGATCCTTCATGACTCGTGCTTCCATCCTGGTCTTCGATTTCTCCAGAGTCGTCTCTGTTCCTCTTCTTGTTGTTTTCAGAAGTCTGGCTGCCCCAAAAACGAGATCAGACGGGTTTTTCTCATACACTGATTCATATTCAGAGTCTGACACGGAGTTCGAATCATGGTCTGATTCATTTCCTGAGCCTGAGTCATTGTCCTCCGCGGAGAGATTTTCGTTAGCTGAAATGGTGGATACATGTTTGGGAGGGTGCTCGACCGTCCTTTCCATAATTGGATTCAGGAGGGGTATATGCGAGCCGTTTTTCTTTGTGATCATCAATGGTGGTAACTTGAGTGCATGTTGTACCACCCGAGTGGGAAGTCTCTGTCGAAGTTGGTCTACGTCGACTTTGATGTATTGGGGTGAAGTCTGAATCGGGCGCTGATTTCTTGCTGAGTTGTGAATCTTCACGCTGCCCTGGGGTACCACCCGAATAGCGCAACTTTAGGTCCGAGGGGTCAATTATAAATACGGGCTTGGGTCTTGTAGAAGTCCTTGTATTGGTACCACCCGACCTCTTGTTCTGGGATGGTATCATTGACGGATCAAAGTTGATGTTAGGTGTTGGAGTCGGCTCCTTCGGTGGTTCAGAGTTAGATCTGTCGTTGATTTCTCGGTCTTTCGCAATCTCGATGATAGGGTCTATAATTGTGTCCTTCGGTTCGACTCCGGTGCGGATAGCTCGGTAGTGCCGGGTGTCGATGATATTCTGAGGCGCTTCGGGCACGTATATGAGGTATCCAAAGGATACGGATGATGGACACAGAGCGTAGCCTTTCCAGCCTCTGCTATGTAGCTTGCTGCTAGTTTTTGGTTTGTTGACTATCACTGGCTGGCCAAAGGGTAGAACTGTGCTGATGTCAAGTCCTGTAAGACCTGCTTTAGCTCTAGTGATTCGTTGGTGCTAGTTGTTATTATTGAGTTCCGCATTAAGGTGGCGAACGTGACAGCGTAGAACCATAGAGGACGAGCGGGAGGGAGTCGAGTTGTACACGTACTCGATTTGTGGTAAGAATGCGTCCCAACGATGGTGATCGTTACTGGTGTATGTGCGAATCAGCCGTTTGAGCACTTGTATAGCTCGTTCTGATTGGCCATCTGTCTGGGGGTGGTTTGAGGACGACATAGTCAGCTTGATGCCGATGCGTTCGGTGAACTCCCGGAATAGATTCGCGGTTAATCGAGGGTCTCGGTCAGAGGTTATCGTCTTTGGAAATCCGTGGTATGCGAACACATAGCGGTAGAGGAGGTCTATGACGCCTCGGGCATCGAGGGTTTTAGTACATGGTATGAAATGGGCACGCTTAGAGAAGCGACAAACAACAATCAGAATCATGTCGTGGCCTGAGATGGTCGTCGGGAGGTCTGTGGCAAAGTCCATAGAAATGTCGAGCCAACGACCTTTGAGCACAGGAAGCGGTAGGAGCAGTCCCTGCGATTGGTATGCAGAATTCTTCATTACCTGGCACTGGGTACAACTTTTAACATATTTCCGGATGGAGTGCATCATTTTTGGCCAGTAGAATTTCTTACTGATCTTCTCAAATGTGATCGACTCGCCATAGTGGCCTTCAAAAATTCCGTGGTAATGGTAGGTGTATAACACTTCATTGTGATATCTCACTGGTAGCCAGAGACGTCCTTCAAACTTCACGGTTCCATCCTGGATGTGGTACTTCGATATGGCCTGTGGGGTTCTTCGCAAGCGGGCCACTGCCTGTTGGGTCTCCTTTGGGAGTAACTGGAGCTCAATTTTGCTGCCATTCTGTAGTAGGAACCGCACAGCGGTTAGTTTGCTGTCGCTAGTTGGGTCTGCTGTCCAGGTTGCTGGTGTTAGCGCTGGCGTGGAAGCCAGTTCGCCAATGACTACGTTCCTGGATAGGGCGTCTGCGACGACATTGCCAGCGCCTTTGAGGTATTCCAGTTCGATATCGTATTCGGCTAGTTCATCGAGCCATCTTGCTAGCCGCATGGAAGGTTCTGTCCTGTTTTTCAGAGCAAGCAAGGATATGTGGTCGGTTCGTAGTGTGAAACGTTTTCCATGAAGAAGATACTTAAAATGTCACAAGCTTTCGATGATGCCTAATAACTCCAGCTCTCCTGCGGGGTAGTTATTCTGAGCTCCTTGGAGTGACTTCGAGAAGTATCCGACTATATTCTGAGCTCCTTGGAGTGACTTCGAGAAGTATCCGACTACTCCTGTCACCTTTTTCTGAACTACCTCTTCCAAAACAGCGCCAATCCCTAGCTTGCTGGCGTCCGTGGTTAGGCGGTACTCCTTTTCTGGGCAGAACGGAACTAAGAGGGGGGCTGATATCAGCAGTCTCTTCAGTTCATTAAACGCTTTTGTATGTTCGCTCTTCCAACCGCATTTTTTGGCTGTGAAGTCGATCAGCGGCCTGGCGATGATTGAGCACCGGGGTATGAATCTGCGGTAGTAATTTATCATGCCTAGAAACCGCTGTGTTTCCTTAATCGTGCTGCAAATCGGCAGGGCGTTAATGGCTTCACATTTGTCCTTTATGGATCGGATGCTATTTTCAGCGATATTGTAGCCCAGGAACTCTACCTCCATCTGAAGGAATTTACACTTTTTTTCCTTGGCAATTAGCTGGTGGTCCTGGAGCCTCTTTAGTACTGTATCCAAGTGTTGGATGTGCTCTGCTTGCGTTTGAGACATGACCAAGATATCGTCCAGATAGACCAGTACAAATGGTAAATCTCTAAAGATATCTGCCATGTAACGTGAGAAAGTTGAGGGAGCATTAACCAGTCCGAAGGGCATCCCCTTGTATTGGAACTTGCCATTGTGGATGGTAAAAGCGGTCTTGGGAATATCTTCCTTCTTCACGGGTATCTGATGGTATCCAGAGTGTAAGTCGAGGGTTGAGAATATGGAGGACTTACCGATTTTGGCTAACAGAACCTCAATTCTGGGTAGTGGGGAACGGGTCCTTAATCGTGGCTTCATTCAGCACCCTGTAGTCTACGCAGAGTCGTTAAGATCCATCCTTTTTCTTCACAAGGACCACCGGTGAGCTGTAAGCGCTCTTTGATGGTTCGATGAATCCCTTTTCGAGGAGCTCATCAACAATTTTCATGATCTCTGCCTCCTCCTTGGGCTACCGCCGGTACGGTGGGATATGTGGGAGCCGGGCGTTCGGCTGGATGTCAATCTCGTGGTATACTTCTTTCTTATCGAGCGCGGTCTGAGGTAAGTCGTTTCGGACTGTTCGACGGTATTTGAATTGGAGTTCTGTGGGCAGCCGGTTAAAGGTGCTTGGTTCGGTGGGCGTGGTACTTGGTGTTACGTCGGAAGCTTGGACGTAAACGATAAATCCGACTCAGACTTAGTGTCTGTTTCTTACGGACTTTTTTGATCTGGCGATCGTCCTCGGTGTAGATTATATCAATGGGGAGGGATGTATCATGGTTTGCGTTCTGTGGTCTCAGTGGTGTCTGTGGGTCCCTTGGTGTCGTTGGTTCTGTGGTGTTGATAACAGTGGATGGGCTCATTCTCGTTGGTAGTCCTAGCTCGGGATTCAATTCAAGGATTGGATTCCCGATAATAATGTCCGTGTGTAATTGGTCACCGACATATACTGGTATGTCATAGCGTTTCTGATTATACGTGAAAGTGAATATCGCTGCCCGGGTGCAAGGGATGCCTTGGGCATTTGCGGTCGCGCCCCGGATCGTGACCGGGTCTGTATTGTAGGTCTGTAATCCTAATGTCTTGGCGCGACCTGAGGAAATCAGTGAGGTCGCGGCACCGGTATCTAGTAGCAACCGTATGGAAGTTCCCTTGTGCAGGATGTCGATTTCCTTACGGTGACCGACTAGTGGTGCTCTATTATTTTATGTTTTATATTTTTTTTGGGTTTTTTGAATTTTAATGATTGGACTAGTGTACACTTGATCTGAGGGGGCTCAGGTAGAACTCGCATTTGGGCATTTGTTGGCCATGTGTTTTCCTTCTCTGCAGCGGAAGCAGATTCCCAATTTCATCAAACCTTGGTGTTCTTGAGGGGAAAGTTTTAACCTGCGGTTGCTCTTGGGGCCGGTATAGATGGCATCAATCTCCGTAGGTTCTGTGTGTATAATATCGACGTCCATTGGTTCGTACGAAGCCGTACCATATGGGAGGGTTGACCCCCGAGTCGGTTGTTTGTATGAGTAAGGTGTTTCGGCCATGTTTGTAGCCGTGTTCATTGCTTCCTCCAGGGTCTCCGGTTGGAAGGACCGGACCATCCTCAGAAGCTCAGGCTTGAGGCCGTGTACGTACTTGTTCAATGTGATTCTTTCGTCGAAGATTGCGGTGGGGATCGCGGCTGCTAGTTCTCTAAATTCCTGGTTATAGGCACTCAGGGTAGACTTTTGAGAGCAAGCGAATATCCTGAGCATAACATCGTCAATCGAGTTCCGATTGAAACAGATCAGGAAATCCTCGAATGTGGGTTCACGGATCCCACTTCGAGCCAGGCTGTTGAACCATTGGGCGGCTTCGCCCTCGAGGAAATCAGAAAAGTAGGTTATCTTGTCGGCATCATCCTGGAAGTTAAACCTGATCATATGGTTTTCCATCCTGGATAGGAACGACGCAACTCTTATTGCGTCTCTTCCCCCGTGGAAAGGACTTGGGCGGCTACCATTGGCGGGAAAGCGGCTAACGATGGGGCGAGGTTCGAAGGTATCAGCCGTGTCGGACATGGGAACGATGGGCAGTGGGTTAACTAGGACTATGGGTCGGTGGTGGATCGTATCAATGCGCTACCAAGTGTAATAATACTGGTTGTATTTATTACTGGGTATGTATCAACTGATTTATCTAACTCCTGCTCCTTTTGAGTGGACCTGAGTTGGTATATGTTGTCCAACTCATGGTGTCTTTCATACATTTCAGTTTGGACCAGTCCTGTGTTCAGAGTCACTCTATTCAATACTTCATAGTTGACTCTTCCCATAGTAAGTCTAGGACCTACTAATTACACTAATATCCAGAACCGTTGACTCGTCCCTTAGTAAGCCTAGGACCTACTAATTACATTTATATTCATAATAGTTAACTCGTGAGCCGAGCTTCGACTCGTCCTTTGGTAAGTCCAAGTCATACTATTATACTTTCACCAAGTTAATAAGCGGATTTAGCTCAGTTGGGAGAGCGCCAGACTGAAGAATAACTTCGGTCATTGTTATCTGGAGGTCCTGTGTTCGATCCACAGAATTCGCAATTAGTTTTTAATCATTTTTTATGGGTTATCAAGCACTATGAAGATGTTAGTGAACAGGGCCCATTAAGTTGTGGCTACCCTTGTGTTGTCGTGATTGTGAGCAGTGTATTTTTATGTTGTTGTTGTTCGCAGTTGTCTGTTTACAGTTGCGTTTCTCTGTCTTCGTCGCCAATGTTAGTTAACATGAACAAAACAATAAAATGCAAACATACTATGCGAATGCTATTTATGCAGATTATAAAATAAAGTCGTATCAAGCTTTTAAAACGATCTCTCTGATAGTGCCGCCTTTGACATCAATATCATCATCGTAGCTCCCCTGTATGCTGACCAGCACAAATCTTGTAGTGCTACAGTTGGTGCAGTTTTCTGGAAAGTTGTTCCATTCCAGAGAGTCGTAATCGATGCTGAACTCTGTCTTATTGCTGGGGAGTATTTCGATTAGAGACTCGTTGTAAACCTCTCTGAAATAAGGCTCAGATGGTTCGACGGGATGATTGTCCAGAATCTTCACAAAGTGCTTAGATATCACTTTTGATGTCTTCAGCTCATTCATTAAATCTTGCAAGGTCTCGGTCCTCCAGTTCAGCATTGATATGATATCATCGTCGCAATCGTACTTGCGTATCTCAGATACGTCGATACCAGCCCCTTCAAGTACTTCCGAAGCGTCGCTACCTTGAACGTTCTCCAAATCGGAGTGTTCTAGAACTTCGGTCAGATTGGACACAAACTTTTCCACTTCAGAGGTGTGTGGTAAGATCGAGATGCTAATATTGCGAGCCGGCCTGCGCCCCCATAGAATCATACCACTCTTTATTTGCTGCAGGTTGTCCTCACCCAGATCGATCAACAGCTTTCCCTCTTCGTACTTATAGGCTGGTTGCCAATGAGTGTAGTTGTTACCATCGAGTGCTGAAAATGGAACATCGCCTGGAACTCCAGCGGTTAAGTTCGTTATCTGCATACTTTCGGCAATATTGCCCGGAACGTTCAGAGCCGGCTTGAAAAGACGAAGCACTAATTCTTCACCAGGATTGATCGTGTAATAAGTGCCGTATGAGGTCACAGGCCTGACGCCTTCCGCCCCTCCCGTGTAGTTGTTGAAGCAATTATCAAGACCACTAGTATTGCGTCCCGCGTAAAACCTGATATCTTGATCACGAATGAAGCTTCTATCTGGAACTTTGACCCTCACCGGTTGATCTCCTGCTTTATGGTAAATGGTACCGTTTTCATCGTCAATGATAATATCTAAAACTTGGTTCATATATTTGAAATTTCTGATTGCAATACCGCCTGGTAGCAATGGCAGTTCGACGGGACTGAACTTTAACAGGCGTGTGATCTTCTTCGTAGTTGAATCTACTTCGTAAGAGTACCTTAGCCCTGTTAAACCAAATAAAATGCTTTGCAAAAATCCACCATTAGCTGTCAAAAAAGGGAAAGCTGGTTGTGTCAGACCATTGGTCAAAAAGTTGTCATCAGATTGCTCACTGAATTGAGCAAAGGGTCCTCTGAGATATGGCAGCACAGACTTGTAGAGGTAACTCTGCGACGAAGATCCGTGGTTGAGCAGACCGGCGGCTGCAGCAACGAAAACGGGATAAGTCATGGCTGGACCTGATGCAGATTGACGTTCAGAATAGTAGTACAGATCCTTGATTGCACTTTCTAAAACCGATTCATCGGTGATGTAACCGAGAGGATAGACCATGAGTGGGACGTCGGCCTGTTTGATTTCCACCGAGGAGTTCATTCCCGAATACTCCAAGGTTATGTTGGAGCAAGATCTGGGAATGTAGATCTTGTTTGATATATCCATCCACAAGGGGTCAACGAACTCGCCAAGATGATTGCCGATATCGGTCGCCCATTTTAACAACGTTTTGATTCCGGCATTCGTGAAAGCACCGTTATTAATATGGTTGGCATATTCATCAGGATCAGTCAGGTTATAAGTTTCGTACCTGCCCAGTGTTTGGTTGAATTTGACGTACACTGTGAAAAACTCAGCGGCGTCTTTAATTATGGGCCAGGTCGTGTATCGCAGATAGTTATCGTCAATGCCAGCTGCACCGTTCATGTAAATGGAGAACGAGGCCATAGCAATATCGACATTAATGTGGTATTCATAATCGATACAGGGGCCAGTGGACGTACAGTTGGCGTACCGACCTGACGTCCAAGGGTAAACCGCGCCAGGGAAGCCGTTCTCTCGTGCGTTCTCACGTGCCTGCTGGTGGGAAGCGTTTCTGTAATTATTCATATTCTTTGCGATATCTGGGAAGAAGGGCAGTACGGCAGGTTGCATCCAAATGTCTGCATCCCAAAAAACCATGCCACCATAGGAGTCGGAAGATAAACCTGAGACCGGCACCGGCAGTCCCCTGTCGGCTGACACATTGAAAGTCCTTGTATTAGCCAGAAGATGGTACAAGGAAGATCTTGCTGTCATTTCAAGCAAGGCGTCCGAGGGTATTTCAATGAAGGCATCGTTGTAAACAGCTGCCCAAGCTTTTGTGTTTGAAGACATCAGTTCATCGTATTTCCCACGATTCTTGCAGGATACGCTCATTGCGTATTCAATGTTGGAAACGTTGTTCGTGTTAAACTCCGTGGACATGACGCCAACGTATTTCCTAATGGTAATAGAGGGATTGTCACGCGACAAATTAGCGTGTGCAGACTGTACTACCTTTTCATCCGTCGAGAGCTCCTCAGACCAGGCAAACTCCGCAGAGTCTCCCACCGTGCACGAGGAAAAGATTGCCGCGTTTGAGTAGGGAACGTTCTCCGGTTCGACTACCATGTAGATGCCACCCCGTCCCTCATCGAACCCCAGGTCTCGAAGCACTGTTCGATGAGACGTGCTGAAGTCGAGGATATCGTGTACGTTAACATCCATGAAAGGCACTTCCGGGGGCAGATTGTCGAGATTAAGAGAGATCTCGAGGGACATCATACCGAGAGCATAGTGTTTCTTGTGAGTTACCACTTCACTTCTCACATTGATCATCCCATCGAGCCAGTCGAGCTTCGTGGTGACCACACCGTTGCGCATCGACATGTTCTGGTTATAGTTCGAGACGTCCTCGACCGTGACTTCCTGAGGATTGAACCATATCGACTCGTTGTCGATGGAAAACTGCAAATTCGTCCACTGGGGTATGCTGGAGATGACAGTCGAATACCCCTTTTCGTCGAGTTCTGGGAAATTGGTCGAGTTGAGCGTTTCCCGCAAACAGTAGAAATCTGACACAAACGCGCCCGCGTACCTTCGGTTTCTGAGGGGCCACCCATTATCCAGCGCCCCCGGGATCTCCTCGCCGGAGTTGGTCCACAGGTTCAAACTGTCCTCCGCGTACCCAAACCCCACGTTGGGTATCCGCGATCCTATATACCCGTTGGCCACATATGGCTGTTTCGAGTAAGTATTGGGGAAGAACTTGGTCGACACAAGAATCATGTTTTCATCGTCGTACTCCGCGGAGTCAAAATCGTAAAGCAGTTCGTAGAGTTTCTTTGACGATTTTCTCGCGTTTTCGTCATAGTCCAACGTGTGGTGGTCTGTTAGCGCCGGTTTCACAGCTCCCGCTAGCTGCAGCTCGTGCCCTTTACCTGTCAGCCCGCTCACGAACGAAGCTATGTATGCAATAAAAAAGTTTATAGTAGTCAGTCCTATCATGAGGGATATCATTACCAAAAGCCAGAGCACACTCTTCGTAGCTCGTCGTGTTTCCCTAGGGTTCGTAGCCACCAAAGTTTCCAGCAGAGGTTCTCTACCGCTCATCTTTTGACATTTATATGCGAACAAACACGGGAACACTTCTCTATAAGTACACCTATAGGCCAACCACTGACTAATGTCTTTCGGCTCTTTCTTCCTGGAGTTTCTCTTCTACCCCGCCACAGGTCCCGATCGCAATCCACCTGGTCGACTACTTACTCCGAGCACGCTCGCACCTACTCACTAGCAACCTGCCCAGTAGATACAACTGGAAACCATCATACAGCCGTCCCAGTCCCAGTTCCGGTCAGTTCCAGAGACCCCAGTATGCTCGAGAGGTGGATCACTAGAGCTACCCTCAGTTTCCGGACCCCACCCCTTTCTCGCCACCCGGTTACCCTTAATCGTAATCCCTTCGTTACCCGGATACCATGACCATAACCGGGTAACAAACTCTCGGCCAATCACAGCCCGCGTTTACCTTTTTACCGTAACAGGTAACCGGTTACTGTTCTTGGGCAGCCCTCGTCATCGCCCACGAACCACCCAGAATCCACATCTACAAGTGGTCTTGAACGAACCAATTCGCTTCCGAGTTTTCCAGATCAACTATTGGAAGAACTAATTGACCTGAAAAATTCATAGTTTTTCATTGTTTTTTTCCACTCCTTCTTTCGTCTATATTCATTCCTTTACCTTCAACATAAACCTCCTTTTACTCTTAATCTTATTCTCTAATCCTATCTCTTATTCTTTAGTTTCTTTCTCCTAGTCTTGGAGTTTTTTTTATATTTCTATTCGCACCATCCTTTGCAATCAATTCTTAGTTCCCAACTCTTTGGAAGAATAGGCAATAGAACGACGGTTTTTGGATCGCATATTTTATATATTCTGCAAAAAACTCAATCAATTCTACCCGGTAGTTTTTCTCCTTTCTGATTTACTGTTATTATCGTTAGAGGGACTTTAGATTTCAAATTACTATTCATTCAAGGACAAGAACAATGTTGGCCCGTACCGCTGCTATCCGTTCTGTTTCCAGATCGCTGGTCAATGCTGCCAGGATCGCTAGAGTCGCAAGACCGGCTACTATTATCGCCGGTAGAAGATACGCTACTGCCAAGGCTCAGCCTACTGAGGTTTCTTCCATCTTGGAGGAGAGAATCAGAGGTGTCTCTGAGGAGGCCAACTTGAATGAGACCGGTAGAGTGTTGGCTGTTGGTGATGGTATTGCACGTGTTTTCGGTTTGAACAACATACAGGCCGAAGAGTTGGTCGAATTCTCCTCGGGTGTCAAGGGTATGGCTCTTAACCTGGAGCCTGGTCAAGTCGGTATTGTGTTGTTTGGTTCCGACAGACTGGTCAAGGAGGGCGAGCTGGTCAAGAGAACCGGTAAGATTGTGGATGTCCCAGTCGGCCCCGAAATGTTGGGGAGAGTGGTGGATGCTCTGGGTAACCCTATTGATGGTAAGGGCCCAATCAAGGCTGCTGCTCGTACCAGAGCCCAGGTTAAGGCTCCAGGTATCTTGCCAAGAAGGTCCGTGCACGAACCTGTGCAAACTGGTTTGAAGGCCGTTGACGCTTTGGTGCCAATTGGTAGAGGTCAAAGAGAACTGATCATTGGTGACCGTCAAACCGGTAAGACCGCTGTCGCTTTGGACACCATCTTGAACCAAAAGAGATGGAACGACGGTTCTGATGAGACCAAGAAGTTGTACTGTGTTTACGTCGCTGTTGGTCAAAAGAGATCCACTGTTGCGCAATTGGTGCAAACTTTGGAACAGCATGATGCTATGAAATACACCATCATTGTTGCAGCCACTGCCTCCGAAGCTGCTCCTTTGCAGTACTTGGCTCCTTTCACTGCTGCCTCCATTGGTGAATGGTTCAGAGACAACGGTAAGCACGCTTTGATTGTGTACGATGACTTGTCCAAGCAAGCTGTTGCATACCGTCAATTGTCTCTATTGTTGAGAAGACCTCCTGGTCGTGAAGCTTACCCCGGTGATGTCTTCTACTTGCATTCCAGACTTTTGGAGAGAGCCGCTAAGATGTCCGAGAGAGAGGGTGCTGGTTCTTTGACCGCTTTGCCAGTCATCGAAACCCAAGGTGGTGATGTCTCCGCTTATATTCCAACTAACGTTATTTCCATTACCGATGGTCAGATTTTCTTGGAAGCCGAACTGTTCTACAAGGGTATCAGACCAGCTATCAACGTCGGTCTATCCGTCTCAAGAGTCGGTTCCGCTGCTCAAGTCAAGGCTTTGAAGCAAGTCGCTGGTTCTTTGAAGCTGTTCTTGGCTCAATACAGAGAAGTTGCTGCTTTCGCGCAATTCGGTTCCGATTTGGATGCTTCCACCAAGCAAACCTTGACCAGAGGTGAAAGATTGACCCAGTTGTTGAAGCAAAACCAATACGCTCCACTGGCAGCAGAGGAACAAGTTCCATTGATCTACGCCGGTGTCAATGGTTACATCGACAACGTCGAACTATCTAGAGTGCAAGAGTTTGAATCTTCCTTCTTGGCTTACTTGAAGTCTAGCCACGAGGACATCTTGAGTACTATCAGAGATAAGGGTGAGTTGTCCAAGGATTTGTTGGAGAAGTTGAAGACTGCTACCGAATCTTTCGTTGCCACTTTTTAAAACTTTGATTAAGTTCAAAGAGATTTTTACGAGATTAACTAGAGAAAGAAAAAGATCCCTTGAATATATAACGCTTATATAACAAATTTGGTCTGTTAAGATTACTATATTTCTATCTGCATTGCATAGTTAAGTGAAAAACTAAAGGACCGCATAATACGAGAGGTTTAATGGGATGACTTAAAATCGATAGGAAAAAGGCCAATGACCACCATAAAACCTACTAATGCTGTAGAAGGTTCTCCTTCGAAGGAGAATTTGTCAGACAAACCCCCAAACTACAAAAGGTTGAGCGACGATGACCTCTTTAGACACTCATCCCAATATCGGTTTTGGTCGTTCACACCTGAACAGCTGGAACAGAAGCGTGTAGAGATCAATGCAGAGGCCGTTCAATCCACTGAACAGGATCTGCGTAATTTCATTAGTGCCAAAGCTGGCGAGCTGAGTGATGAGGAGATGAAGACCATTGAACAGACAGCTGTGCCGGTCAATATGGAAGAAGAACTAAAGCTAGTAAACTTGTACGCCAAAAAAGTACTAACAATTGCTCAACGTCTTAATCTACCGACAGAAATTGTCGCTTCCTCCATAACATTTTTCAGGCGGTTTTATCTGGAGAATTCGGTGATGAAGGTCGAACCCAAAGCTATAGTCCTGACTTCCATATTTCTAGCATGCAAATCGGAAAACTACTTCATAGGTATAGATTCTTTCTGTGAAAAGACGAGAGGAAATAAGGACCAAATATTAAAGTATGAATTTCCAGTTCTGGAGAGCCTGAGATTTTCGTTACTGAATCATCATCCTTATAGGCCGTTACATGGATTCTTCCTGGATATACAAGCTGTTTTGCATGGGAAAGTCGATTTGAGCTATATGGGCCACATTTATGATAGATGTAAAAAACGAATAACTGACGCCTTATTAACTGACGCAGTGTACTTTTTTTCCCCGCCTCAGATTACGCTAGCAGTGCTATTACTAGAAGATGAAGCTCTGACAACGAGGTATTTGGAGCTGAAGTTTCATGGCAATGACACTAACCAAGGTAACGCCGAGGAGGAAGATGATAGGGATAATGGTAACGTCACTATACAGTTAGAGAAACTGATGACTATTATCTCGGACTGCTCGAAACTGATTCAACAACCAACTACAGTTCCAGTAGAAGAAGCGAAATCGATAGCTGCTAGGCTGTATTTCTGTCAGAATCCCGATGATCTATTGAAAAAGCTGAAGAAGAGAAAGGCAGATGAGCAGGGTTCTCCAGCGCCGGAGAAAAAACTCAAGACCGAGTAGCATAGTTTCGAAATAGATTTAAAGTACGTCTACTACCATCTAGATAGCATTCCTGGCGCCTTAGTGCGCCTTCTGCCTCGAACCTCATTATGATTCATATAAAAATATGATGCGTGATACAATTGCTCAATTATTTACAATATAATGCCGTATTTACACCTATTCCGCTGATAAACGTGTGTTCATCTGCATGTGCGACCTGGTATGAAAACACAAAGGTGTAAATGTCTGTTATTTCGTCGCCCCCAAAGCTCTTTCCTGAAACATTAATCATGATGCGCTTATAAAAGCAGGTCGTTTGGACTTGTCTCCTCCGATTTCCTTACGTTCGTCACTGTCGGGCCCTTCAACCACCGTATTGGTGGCGCTCTTGAGCTTGTTTAGTTTTTCTCCCTTGCAAACCTTTTCAATCTCTTTTGCGTCTAGTGTCTCATATTCTATCAGACCTTCCGCCAATCTATGCAGTTCAACATTTCTTTCCTTCAAAACCTTTCTCGTTCTTTCCTCAGAGGCTTTGAGAACTTCAACTACCTCGTTGTCTGCAATGTCACGGATTTTATCAGACCAAGAGTCCCATTTATCTGCTAAATTGACTGGACCGACCTGCTCACCCATACCATATTGAGTAATCATGGCTCTGGCAGTGCCAGTAGCGCTCTGCAAGTCCGAACCACAACCACTAGTGGTGTTCTCCTTACCATAGATTAACTCCTCAGCGATTTTACCGCCCATGCAAACATCAAGGCGAGCTAAGCATTCTTTCTTCGTAATGTCAACTTTGTCCATTTCCGGCAGCTGAAAAGTG
Source organism: Torulaspora franciscae (assembly GCA_003705175.3). NCBI lineage: Eukaryota > Fungi > Ascomycota > Saccharomycetes > Saccharomycetales > Saccharomycetaceae > Torulaspora > Torulaspora franciscae. Next base: position 115,151 of record PPHX03000005.1, read on the forward strand.
ATACCTAAAGCTCTCCCTCTAGGCAATATAGTAGCCTTGTACAGCGGGGTAGCTCCAGGAGTGTACATAGCCATAATTGCATGACCAGCTTCATGGAAAGCGGTCGCCCTTCTTGCAGCATCAGTGAGAACCATCGTTTTTCTTTCAGCACCCATTAAAATCTTGTCTTTGGCCCATTCGAAGTGACGCATGTCCACTGCGACGGCATTCTGTTGGCAGGCGTACACGGCTGCTTGGTTGACCAAATTGGCCAATTCAGCACCTGACAAACCAGGTGTACCGCGCGCAATAATGGTTGGTTCGACATCCGCTGCCATAGTGATCTTCTTCATGTGGTGCTTCAAAATATCGGCGCGACCACGGACATCTGGCAAGTCGACGTTGACCACTTTGTCAAATCTACCAGGTCTAGTCAAAGCTTTGTCCAGAGATTCCGGGAAGTTGGTTGCACCAATAATTATAATGCCCGAAGTCTGGGAAAATCCATCGAGCTCGACCAAGAGCTGATTAAGCGTCTGCTTGGCGTAAGCTTGATCTTTAGGGTTACGTTTTCCACCAATGGCGTCCAATTCATCAATAAAGACAATAGCTGGCGCACGAGCTCTAGCTTGGGAAAACAATTCACGGATACGTTTGGCTCCTACGCCGACGTAAACTTCATCGAATTCCGAGCCAGACATGAAAAAGAAATCAACGCCAGCTTCACCAGCCGTCGCCCTAGCCAGCAAAGTTTTACCGGTACCTGGAGGACCGGTCAAAAGAACACCCTTGGGAAGAGAGCCTCCCAGGGACTCATACTTAGCAGGATCCTTCAAGAAGTCGACAATTTCCTCCAGCTCCGCACGAGCCTCATCGCAACCGCAAACATCATCAAATTTAACGTTGGTTTTGGCAACATCGACAGACTTATCGGCCACCTCGGAAGACTTCAGTAAAGTCGTATTCTCTGCAATGTATTTGAATGCCTCTGAGACACCGTAAGTCAAAAGACCAAATATTACCAGCCATTTTACCCATCTAGAAACAATAGCGAAAGTTGATTCCGTTACCACAACGTGCAATGGCTCCTTACGGGAGCCATAAGATGGCGAATATAACGACGGAAAAGTACCGTGGTAAGCTGGCGAGTTGACACTCGAGGACGCTAACGAGGGGTTAACTGCACCTGCAGAGCTCGCGGTCAACAAAGATTGTCTCACCGCGTCCGCTTCGGAATGTCTCCCTATCCTCTGCAGAGCCTCCATGTACAGTTCGGAACACTCTGGGGACGACGCTATGCCCGGAGTTTCAAACCGAGAAACAACGTATTGAGGGTAATTGGACTGCAACAACAGTCTGTAAAAAGCTGCCTGTGCATCCGGGTTTGACAGACCTTTATTGGCCTCCTGTTCCTTAGTAGCCAATATGGCATGTGACACAGCGGGAGATGAAGCTCCCACATTTGCAGTATTTTTTGCGGCCTCACCAGCTGGCGTGGCGGATGCATTGGTCTCACCAGCAGCACGATCACCTGGCTTCCTATCCGCATCCTTTGCGTAGAATCGACGACCATTCAGCAGACAACTCTGCAGGCTCATTCTATGCATCTGGCGTTTTCCATATCTTGAAAATAAAGCACATCCGACTAATGGCAGCCGGGGTGCCAGGATCTTGACCATTCCTCCCCCAATGGCCGGCGAAGTCAACAGGCTAGTAATACTCATATCCTAGAAGTCAAATCTATGCCAGAACCTCGAAAACAAAACAAAAAGCAAATTATCGAAAGGTTTCCACGATTGCCGCCCAGATAGAACACTCCTACGGCCCTCTTTGGCGTAAAGTCTTGAGCTGATGAGTGGTTTAGTCACTTCGAGGTGGCAAGAAACCAGGCCAGGCTTTTCCTCTCGGACATACGCTTATTATTGAATATCGCTCTATACGTTATATCGGCGAACTGGTCGACCAACAAACAAGTCAAGATTTGAGCTTGTTCTAGATTTTATGGAGACCTGAACCTTTTTGACAGGTTAGTGCTAATTTCTGGGATCTCAGCCGATTTTTCAGCTTATTTTTACGATTTTTTTTGACCACTTACGGGCCCATAAAGTCTTAAAACCATACCGGGCGACCAAATAACTCGAACAACTCGAAAGCTCGTTCCCGAGAAGCCATTGGCCGCCTTGATAATATGCTGCTGTCTTTTCTTAGAGGCTGAACATATTTCTGTCGTAGTTTTTTATTTAGCTTTTCTATTTAATGAGAACGTCAACCATCCGATGACGGATTTTAACGGCGATGCTAGGTAGAAGACAGGACGAGATATACTTCTATTACTTCTGGAAACTCAGACTGTAGAATGCCAGAAACAGTTGCAATTATAGGTGCCGGGCTAGTTGGGTGCCTCACTGCTATCGCTTTCTCCAAGAGGGGCTACAAGGTGACATTGTTCGACTACAGGCTAGACCCTCGCGATGAAAACACTTCGGACCGCAACTTGAGATCCATTAATTTGGCAATTTCAGCTCGTGGTATCAGCTCGCTGGAGTTTATTGACAAGGAAGTGGCCGAGAGGGTACTTCGGGATATTATCCCGATGAAAGGACGGATGATCCACCATCTGAACGGCGCACAGGAATCGCAGAAGTATGGTCTGTTTGGAGAAAGCATTAACTCGATAGACCGTGCTGACCTGAATCATCTCCTGCTAGATGAGCTGGATAGGCTTGGTAGTGATAAAGTTCAAGTGAAATTTGGACACAAGCTGACCAAAATAAGGTACGGCAACCCCGATGAGTTCCAGAGCTGTACGTTTTCTACTGTGGACGGTGTTGACCAAATTTATGCGGCCAATTTCGTTGTTGGCTGCGATGGATCGTATTCCACCACGAGAGACCAAATGCAGCGAGAGGTAAGAATGAAGTATAGTCAGGAATACATCGATTGCTGCTATATCGAGCTTTACATCCCGCCATCCGAGAGTTATGATCCTCGTTACAACGGCCATTTTGCTCTCGCGCCAGACCACTTGCACATTTGGCCTCGTCACCAGTACATGTTGATTGCGCTTGCCAATAAAGATGGGTCGTTTACATCCACGTTCTTCGGTCCATGGGGGCTGGTCGAATCTTTTCTGAAGTCCGAAGACAGGACCAGAGAGTTTTTAGTCAAGAATTTCCCAGATGCCATGGACATCATGGGTGTCGACAATGCTGTGAAAAGCTTTATATCCCACCCCAAGGGAGCTTTGATGTGCGTGGAATGCAACCCTTACCATGTTTCTGGAGGCCGTGGTATCATCCTGGGTGACGCTGCACACTCTATGGTCCCTTTTTATGGCCAAGGAATGAACTGCGGATTTGAGGACGTAAAAGTCCTCATGAAACTTTTGGACACGTACGAGGGAGACCGTACTAAGGCCTTCGATGCATATACAAGGCAGAGACACCAGGATCTCAAGGCTATTGTGAAGCTGGCCATCGATAATTACAGGGAAATGTCTCATGACGTGACTTCCAAGGTCTTTCTACTAAGGAAAAAACTGGACCGTTTACTTGGAAGATTGTTCAAGGATAATTGGCTTCCCTTGTACACTATGGTATCCTTTAGGGCTGATATTCCATATCATAAAGCCGTTGCCATCTCTAGGCGACAAAAGACCATTCTTGACGTTATTCAAGCGCTAGCAATGGCCGCCGTCTGCTTCCTTGGCTACAAAGGATTTAGACACTTCTTTAGAAGACTCCAACAGGCATCAAGACGGTGAACTGAGCTGTATGACTAGGCGATTCAGTAGTATGTAGTAGATCCTCATAGTGAAAAATCATGAGTGACGGATCAATTAGGTTATATCGTTGTTCACCATTCAGTACCACAGCTTAATGAAGCATCGCCAATAGTCAAGAAGTAGGAGTACTTAGTTGGTGGTTCTAGAATTCGATGTCGACGAGGATACGATATGAGAATGAAGATATGGAAGACCAGGGCATCTTCACGAATCGATCTACGATGATGGCTAATTTCGAAGAGTGGATCAAGATGGCGACAGATAACAAGATTAATTCACGAAACAGCTGGAATTTTGCCCTTATAGACTATTTCCATGATTTAAATGTGTTAAGAGACTCGGAAAATAATATAAACTTCCAAAAGGCGTCTGCAACGCTGGATGGTTGCGTAAAAATTTACTCATCTAGGGTGGATTCGGTCACCACTGAAACCGGTAAACTGCTAAGTGGGCTGGCGCAAAAGAAGTTATCTGAGAAACAGGAGAAAGCGAATGCAGCAAACCCTGAGGGCGCAGAAAATCAGCGAGGTGATGATCCTGACGCTTCTGAAAATGATATACAGATCGATCCGTCTACTGGACTACCGATTGCGAATGATATAGCTTCCCAGACTAGACGATGGAACCATAATCGTGTCTTAGAGACCACACTGGTGGACTTTGATACCATCAAGATGAAGGAGCTAGACCAGGAGCTGAACATTGATCCTCTTTTCAAGAAAGCGCTGGTCGACTTCGATGAGGGTGGTGCCAAAAGCCTATTATTGAACACTCTTAATATAGACAAGGACGCAAGAGTGGTTTTCGATGCGGCAATGAAAGACTCAAATAATGGTGGCACAGAGGAAACTGAGCAGCGAGAAAGTGAATATGGGCCTAAGATTGATGAAGGCGATAGTGATTCAGAGGTTGGAATGGACTCTCTTACGAAAGCGGCAAACACGTCACTCCATAATGATACCACTAACAATTCTATGATGATTGACGATGAAGTGCTAGCGTTGGGAATGGATTTCATAAATTTCAGCGATATAAGCAATGCGATCATCTCACCATCAATGCAACAACTTCCCAAGGTCTTTGAAGATATAAATAAAGCTAAAAACTTCATTGAGGGAATAAACAGCAAGTTTGATAACTTCCTGAGCGAAAGGGAACTCGAAGAGGCAGTTCCAGAGTTGGGCTATGAGGTTGATGAAGATAATGATCAAATACCGGTTGACGGCTCAATTGAGCCAGATGACAACTTTGATGGTGAAGAAGACGGTCGTGACGAGGTTCCCAATGTCGATGACGATGAGGAGTTATCGATTGCGAACGAAAATACAGCGAATCTTGGCGGGGTGTTTGAGCAAGAACTCATGTCATATTTCGATGAAAACCTAACAAAAACTTGGAGGGGCAGGGAGCATTGGAAAGTGCGCAATTTCAAGAAGAAGAATCTACTGAACAGAAACGAAGAACCCTCATCTACACATCCAGGTGAGCCAAGAAAGGACGCAGGAACTACAGAGGAATCACGAAAAAAGAAGAAGGGACCGCTGGAGATTGATTTCTTCGCCTTGGATGATAACTTCGAAGAAGCGATATTTGCTTCCAAAAAACGAACCAACATAGACCTTCCTCTAAAATCTAGGACTAACGAATCTCACTATCTGTTGCCGGATGACTTTCACTTCACTACGCAGCGAATCACACGGCTATTTATTAAACCTCAGCAAACTATGAGCCTTTTCCAGCGCAGACGACACAAGAAGGAGCTGAGTTATATTCCCGAGCCCGAACCAAATACTCTTCCGTTTAATGGGGCTAATGAAGATGAAGGAGAGGTCGCAATGGCTGATGAGCACTTTTGGGCTGAGAACTATGAAAGAAAAGAGCGCGAAGAGAATGAACAACAAATTGAGGAGCCTGACCAAATAGTTAGGGCTAGTATGGAAAACCCATTTGAAGATGATGGTGGCGTTGATTTCAACCAAGCGTTTGATGATGAGGAGCTCAAGGATGACGGTCCAAACTCTCTACCTGCAGAAGAACCAGGAAAGTTCCCATTTACAGACAATAAGGTGAACTTCTCGAGAGTGTCAAAGAAAGTTGATGTCAAGAAATTGAAGGATAACATATGGAGCTCAATTAAACTTCTAAAAGATGCCTACGAAAGCAAGGGCTCTAAACAGACTCAAACTGAGAGAATCACGTTAAAGTTTACTGACATCGCAGTGAAAATAGCGGAAAAGTATACAAATGAGGCCAAGAAGGATATTTCTACTAGTTTTTGCTTCATTTGCCTGCTGCATCTTGCGAATGAACATGGGCTGGAAATAACTAGCGCCGATAATTACGAGGATTTAAACGTGGTACTAAGTAATTGAGTCGACCAAAATGTAATGATATGTAAATCAGTAATTGGGAATAGGTGTATCAGTTGTGACGGTGACTCTCTTGTGTTGGGTAGTTTTCGAGCCATTAACCTCCTTCTCTTTGGTGCAACGAAAATTAATTAAGCGTAGTATAAACTAAACGTAAAAAGAGCAATGTTATATTAGTCTGTCTTTTCGACAAACTCTGCGCTTGCCTTATCGTTCCATTCTTCGGACTTCAAAGACAATCTGCTGTGTGGTCCCAAAGGAGGTTGTCTTTTTACGTTCTTTCTCCACAAAATGGACTCCTGGAAGTTAGGCCACAATTCCTTGAATTCGTAGGCAATTCGGGTTCTCAAAGGAATGTCAAACACTTCATCCAACTCTTCCAAAGTGAACTGTTTTGTCTCTGGTAGTAAAAAGTACACCATGAACCAACCGGCAAGATTCCAAAATGCGTAGAACCCAAACGCACCCTGTGCCTTCATCGCGTCCAACATACTATCCCATGTGAGACTCAGGATAAAGTTGAAACCCCACAAAACCACTGTGAAAATAGATGAGTTCAAGGATCTCGAAGCCAAGTTGGCAGATTCGGCGGCAATGATGAATGGGACTGGACCGCAACTGAAACTGTAGATCGCAGTGAACACATAAATGCCCATGGTAATAACACCAAGCCTAGCGTCAGGAGACGACTTGGGGATCCAGAACCCGAAACCGGCGATTAGCAGGAACAACGACAACCATGGGAATGTGCGCAATAATAGGTACCTTCTGCCGAATCTATCGATCATAGGGAAGGCGGGAAATGCAAAGACGAAATTGATGAGACCAAAACCGAACGACGCCAGCAATGCATTTAGAGGTGCGAATCCACTCTCTGTAAAAATAGTTGATGAATAGTACGCGATGACGTTGATACCACAGAACTGCTGCATGAAGGCACACACGCAGGATGCAATCAAACCGTTCCTATTTCTTCTAACAGTGACCATTTCCTTCAATCTGACTGAGAAGGGCAATTGCAGAGATTCCTCTTCCATCATAAGGATGTGCTGGTAGAATATGTCACGGCACGCCAGGATCTTGTGGGGCCTGATTTTGACCGTGCTTTCGTAGGCTTCCATGTAACGATTCTTACCCATGAGCCAACGTGGCGATTCCGGACAGAATGGGATCTGGATCATAACAAACATGGCGGGAATCATGGCACTACCCAGGATTAACCTCCAGTTCAAACCCCCGCCAATACCATGCGACGGGACTCTGTAGAATATCAGAGAAAACACATAACCAAACATGATACCTAGAGCGGTGTTCAACTGCCACATCATTGTTACACTACCTCTGATTTCTTTGCTAGCACATTCGGCAAGATAAACGTTCGTGGTTGCACTCTTGGGGCCAATACCAATACCCAACAACAGCCTCATTGACAGCAGGTAATGCCAGCCGGGCGTACCGGTGGGTCCAAACCCTTGCAGAAAACACGAGATAGCAGAGATCAAACAGGTGAAAAAGATGACATTTTTACGACCCATCCTGTTGTTCAGCCAGTCTGTGGTCCAGCACGAAAATCCAGCACAACACAAGTAGGGAGCACCGTTGATCAGACCTCGTATCCAGTTCTCCCTCTTGCTACCCCCGTCCAGGTTTAGCGCCCTTGGGTAGTCCAATAGCGCACCGTTAATAACAGTCTCGTCCATACCCTGGACGGCGGCAGACATTGCAGACGCGCAAATAATACCGATCAATGGCCTAGTCATCGAAGTCCAAGGCCTTTTAATCTCGTCGTAGCACGCAATACGCTCTTCCTCGGTCAAAAACTCCATGCGGTCGAACTTGCTAGGGTCTCTAGCCAGCGCTGCGGCCCTGGCAAAGATATCGCCCTCATTGGGCAAATTGTGTCTTTCAGCAAAACGTCTACCCATCTGCATCACCTGCTTGACCGTGTACTGTCCAAGAACGTTGCCATCCCCGGTCATATTAGCCTCATTTGGGTCGTACGATTCATTTTCCATGTCCCCGGAAGAGGAATCCGTCATCTTAGGCCTGAAAAGCGCTTCCTGGTTATACGCATCTTTTTTTTCCGCCTGCACATCGTCATGGTGCGAAACCGCTGGCTTTGGCTCATCCAAGGAACTAGTATCAGACATCTCTGTATGCTTTCAAAAGAACAAACCTGTCAATCTCTGGTTGACTAAATTGTGGGATCTAGACACAAAGAACAGAAACATCTTATCACAAGACCTCCCATTATTTATAGCCCTACAAGGATCGAGATACTACTGCTGTCGTTCGCTCCTCCTGTCGTTCGCTCCTCCTGTCGTCCGAAAATCTGCATGAATCATCTGCATGACAACCGAGAGGCATCTAGCCTACGAAACCTGTGGAAATACCATGAAGCAAGCAGTCTTCAAGCAGTGTTCAACCTCAATGCACAGATTCACAGATACTCCGGGCGCCCGCCCCCCCCATCTGAAAGGGATCCATGGGTGACGTTTTGAGCGGCATCGCAGCTCGCGGGGTTACGGCTCGAGGCGACCCCGCGCTCGGAGACGCGGGGGCGGGGGCGGGGACCGTGTGGCTGCCAAGGCCGGTCTGGGTCCTGCTTGGCGTGGGGGTCGAGGGCTCGACATATGTCCGATAAGGACCGCCCCGCATTACTCGTCAAACTCCGAAAAAGGGGAGGGAAAAGGCCTTTGCTTCAGATTTCAAGATCCTAGTAGGGTAACCGGAACGTCTCGGATTTTCGGGGCTGTGCGATTATACCCGTAGACATGACAGGGCGGTTTACGCCTGGTATAACTGAAGCCGTTGAACAACGGGTCTTGGCTCCCCTATCGGACAGGGACCGGAAGGAGAGTGCGAGTGCGAGCGCCAGTGCGAGTGACTATGAGTGCTGTGTTGAGGGTCCTGAATAGAGGGCTGTTGCTACCGACTCTGGGGTTTTCGCTCGGGATGGGCTGCTTTATCCGTGCATGGCCCGATGAGGCAGGTTCGATGACTTTGCAGGACAACAGTTCTTCACAGCGTCAGTCCGGGCTGCAGTTACAGCGGATGGACGTGTTGGAAACGATCCGCAAAAACCGGCTGTACCGTAAATTGATCCAGGACCCGGACTTCGACCACTCGGTACAGAGTGAAAAGATCCCGTCCGGACACCGGGCGTATCATGTGGGACAGGGCATTCTGTTCGGCCCGGATAAACTGGCAATTGATCCTGTGATCTTGATGGACGACAAGAGACGTGAAGTGGTCATATTTTACCACTTTGGTGCGGACCTGGCAAACGAGAAGGGCCAGGTGCATAAGGGTGTGCTGTCGCTAGTCCTAGACGAAGCGCTTTGTTACTGTGGGTTTCCGACGCTGCCAAACAAGCGCGGGGTTACTGCGAAATTGGATATAGCGTTCCAGAACGGGATCCCTGCAGACTCGACGGTCGTGCTTCGGGCGCACGTTTCAGAGTCCAAGGGACGCAAGTGCGTGATCGAGGGCACGCTTTCCAGCGTGCCCCGATTCGCGGACTCGTGGCTCGGTAGCGTGTGGAAACCGTCGGTCTACGCCAGCGCCACCTGCGTGCTCGTGGAGCCCAAGTGGTTCAAGTTCTTTGGCTGGCTCAACATAATGTAGTTAGTAGTAGTTCGTTAGGTAGGAGGGCCACGTGATGCGGTTGTGGTAGACAAGGTGATAGGAATGGAAGACAAAAGCGAATCATAAACATCAAGAGCACCGGCTAGAGAGGCGACTCGTGAGTGTCTACGCTGGCAGTTTTAGGATGAATGGTGAAGAGGGCGAAGTGTTTGCTACAAAAGAAGTGAGTACGCAGGTTTTCCAGAGGCTGGCTTCCAAGTTGGAAAATCGAGTATGTTTCGACTGTGGTAACAAGAATCCCACCTGGACTTCGGTGCCATTTGGGGTGATGTTGTGTATCCAATGTTCTGCAGTACATAGAAATCTCGGAGTTCATATTACTTTTGTCAAGTCTTCCAATTTGGATAAGTGGACAATCAACAATCTCAGGAGATTCAAGCTCGGTGGGAACCACAAGGCGCGGGAGTACTTCTTGAAGAACAACGGGAAACAGTTTCTGAACACGTCCAACGTAGATGCGCGTCTCAAGTACACCAGTAGTGTGGCAAAACGGTATAAAGAACACCTGGACCACAAGGTTAAGAAGGATATCGAGCTGCACCCTTCTGAGTTGGTGCTTGTAGAGGAGGATCAGGAGAACGGGAACTCGACCGATTCTTCCTCGCTGAACGGCTCAAAAGCCAATAGTGTGGACGATTTTTTCTCCAACTGGGAAAAACCTGCGTCTACGCCAACGGCTATCAACAACAGCCGTCAAGGATCGAGCTCTCCAAAGGTGCTGACGCCTTCGAGCACGGGTGGCCAGGCTAAAGGTGCCGCCAGAAGCTCTATTTTGTCGTCTAGCAGGAAGAAGGCTGCGGTGGCCGCCGGGGGTGCGAAAAAACACTCGATCCTGTCTTCGAGCCGTAAACCAACCAGGGTCACTGCCAACAAGGTCGACAAATCAGAGGCCGACGACCTATTCGAACAGTTTGCAAAGGAAGCAGAGCAGGAGAAAGTCGATAAGCAGTCCAGCTTCAGTTCCTCCAGAGCTAAGCCTACTTACAAGGCGGCTACAATGGTTGAAGAGACAACTGAGAGCTTCGTAGACACTAAGAAGCAAGGTGAATTTTTCGACGATTTCGATAAAGAGGATGATTACAAAGGCGCCGTGGAGGAGCTGAAACCGAAGTTCGCCAAGCTGGGTTTCGGTATGACGATGAACGACGCAGATGAACTAGCGAAGAAGCAAAAGGAGGAGCGGACGGCACACTCGGGGCCTAAGTACACAGGAAAAATTGCCGCCAGGTACGGTGAACAGAAGGCCATATCCTCGGACCAACTATTCGGTCGTGGCTCTTACGATGAAGATGCATCCCGCGAAGCCAAACAGAAACTGAAGACTTTTGACAACGCTACTTCGATCTCTTCTTCTTCCTATTTCGGCGAGGAAGAGCCACAGCAGGACGAGTTTGGTCGTCCGCTTGGTGGTCCGGGTCAACAAGGCTTCGCCGCCAATCGTGGCAGCAGTGGCTTTGTCGACTTTAACATGGGTAACGATGATGATTTGCAGGTTCTAAAAGACGCAGTGGAACAGGGTGCGATGAAATTGGGAAACTACCTGAGAGATTACTTGAGAAAGTAGTTAACGTCCCAGAGATTGAGTAACATCACGACAAAAAATAGAAAAATGTAAACTATATATTTCCCCCATACAATCTATAACCGTTTTTATCAAGAAAGCATCGAATATCCATCATTCCAGTCTCCTACGCTTGACATCTTCCTGCATGTCACTATTAGGCGTAGCCATGGAGCTCCCATTCGATTTCACCTTCCTCTTCTTCGTGTTGACTTTACCAGTGCCGTCCAGATCGAACGCCAGGTCGTCCACCTGAAATCCTGGCTGGTTTTGGAACTCGGTAGGGTACGACCTTTCGAACTGTGAAAGAACAGAACGACACATGTTCCAGTCCAAGTTGGGAGACTCGAACAGTGACGCATCTCTGTTCACCATCGCCTGATGGTATGCCTCGGGAGTCATTCCCGGTTCCCTGCGCACCTGTGTCATCATATCAGCGTTATTCTGGAACAAAATGTGTGCTATTTCACCACCTTTACCATTCTCTCTGGTCGGTATGGTACCAAATTTGCCTGATAACTCCGATATTTGATTCTTGTAAGATTTCCTCAACTTGATAGCTTTTGAGCCATCGGCATTCGTTCTCGCCACCTGATTAGAGAGATCCTGCAAACCATATGCAGATATCAGGTCGTCCAAGGGATTAGGTCTAGAGGGCTGATAGGTGACCTCAGGGTCCACATAGTAGTAGTATGAGGGGATTGTTTGTTCATCAATAGCGGCAGACATCTTTTCCTTGCGTATACTGATTACTGCTCACACCTCAAACTTGGTTATTCCGCGCACTACAGTAGTCTTATATTCCTCTATCTAAGTTTCTTGCAGTGTTTGCTAATTTTTTATTACGAACGGCTTCAGCAGACGCACTCAACGCTAGTATAGAACTGAAAACTCTCGAATTTGTAAGAAAACAGGTGTTCAAAAACTTACTATTACATTCAAAATCAACAAATAAGCTGTCCAACTTGGTAACAATCGGATTACGCTGATTCTAAGAAAACCTTGATGCTTAACGAGATCAACAAGCCAACCTTTCCTTCGTTTAAAAGCCATCTTGTTGAGCATAGTTGATCTTTAATTTCCGAACTAACATTTTCAAGTGACTGCTTTCAGGCTCTTAAACCAGGACACCATGGGTTAAAACATTTGTGCACCATAGAAAATATGTTTGTATCTTTTTACCGCGTCATCTCGGCGCGACTTCGCTTTAGCCGGTCCCTGCTTGGCCTCCTGAGCCTGTGATGGGCTGGACGGCCCTACTGGGACTCTGCCTAGCCACCAGGGTGGTTCAGAGCGATGGCTCTGCACTCTAGGCGGAGCTTAGGCTGGTCCCCTACCAAGCCCTGAGCAGACTCGGGTCGATACGACGAGCGCGTTGCAGCTGTGTAGCTGAAAATATAGTGATTAACATAATAAGACTCTGTGATATTCTGAAAGTATATTCAAGAACGCTAAAGTAAGTGAGTATCAAGGTATGTCAATATACAGATAGATGGGAGGATATGCGAATTCTGATTTCGAAATGGTCCAAAAAAGAGAGAAGGGGAGATAAAACTACAGATAGCTGGGATTTGAAATAGATCGTTGAAACCATATCTCATCGAGTTTGCAAGCATAGGGGACTTTTACTAACAGTTGTTTGATTATAGATGGCTTCTCTACCACATCCAAAGATCGTCAAGAAACACACCAAGAAGTTCAAGCGTCATCACTCTGACCGTTACAAGAGAGTTTCTGAGAACTGGAGAAAGCAAAAGGGTATTGACTCCGTTGTTAGAAGAAGATTTAGAGGTAACATCGATGAACCAAACATCGGTTACGGTTCTAACAAGAAGACCAAGTTCTTGTCTCCATCTGGTCACAAGGTTTTCTTGGTTGCCAACGTCAAGGACTTGGAGTTGTTGACCATGCACACCAAGAGTTACGCCGCTGAGATTGCCCACAACGTCTCTTCCAAGAACAGAGTTACCATCCTATCCAGAGCCAAGGCTCTAGGTGTCAAGGTCACCAACCCTAAGGGTCGTTTGGCTTTGGAAGCTTAAAGGGACTTGATTGTCTGATTCCAAAGGTGTATTTTTCTATGTTCTCAAGAATATATATGAGTAATCTCTTAAAGCTGTGTACATTGCAATAAAGCATCGTTTAAACTTAATCAACAAGGAATTAAGGGCCACATATACTTGAGGGAGACCATGTTAGAGGCTTCTCAGATCTTTATAAAAAATCATACCTAGAGTGTAAAAGGAGAAAGAACTGCCTAATAATACAACCAACCGAGAACGAGAGCAATGATAGCAATGAGGATCAAAGCTGTTGAGTTCAAAGAGCCTTCCTGAGCGGATACGGGCTCAGCCTTTGTGCTAGATGATGCGGCTTCCTTGGTGGTAGCTCTTTCTGGCTCTGGTGCTCTAGCAGCGGCAGCGGCTTCCCTCGATGGTTCGCTTGCCTTTTCTTCCTGCACTGCTGCCTTGGCTGGTTCTGTTTCTGAGGGGAAAACTGGAACATGTTCCGACTTGGCAGTAGTTGGGATCTCCTCGGTGTGCTCTTCAACTGGCTCTTGTATCTCTTGTGACACAGCCTGTGGAACAGCGGGTTCTTGATCTAACAAATATTTGACCTTTATTTTCTTAGAGACAGCCTGCTGCTTGAACTCGGTCTCCAACTCGGCCCATGCTTCTGCCACGCTTCTCTCCCCCAGATCGTAGGGGGCAGGCAACGTTATCACCAAAAACTTGTCACGGCATTTGAAATTATCCGTTGGCTGCTTGGTGAGCCCCAGTAGAATGACTTGAACCTGCACAGATTCCCCTGGCTTCACCACAGCCGCATTGGGCCTCACGCAGTAGAACTTTGGAGCGGTAGTCTTGACTTTGAACGCAATTGGCTGGTCCGAATTGTTTGTAATTCTCGCATACTCCGTGGATTGCTCAGTGAAAGGAGCTATAATTTGATATGTTAGTAATTTTTCAATACAAACACGAACAACCGCACTCGAATCAAAGGGTACGTTGTTATTCGATCAAACAACACCACATACGCTTGTACTCCAGGACATCAGGGCTAATATCAACTAGTGCCATCTTTCCCAACCTCAGAAATGCTTCTTTAAGAGTTAATTACTACCAAGCAACCCTCTTTCCAGACAACTGATCACTGATTGATGTGAATATACCCAGGCAGTGCTTGTAATTTGCCCTACTGGAAGGAGAAAAATGCACAGAAAATGGACCTTGGCTGGGATTTACCCGCACAATCACCAGTAACGATGTAAGATCTCAAGATAATACGCTTATTACACTGTTCTGATCCAACTATAAACGGGTTGCCAATGGTTCAATTGGCGTGCTGTGCGTCTGGGGACTAGTAGTCATCTCCCTTGGAAACCACTTCCATCTTGTGTGGGTGAAGTAGAATAGTGTGCTCGAACTGCGCGGTGTAAGAACCGTGGATGTCGTTCAGCGGCGGATAGTCCTGGACGATGCCTTGCTTGACCAGATTGTTCAGTGCGAACAGGTACTTGTCCTCTCCGAGTCTGTCCAGGTAGCGGCGACAGAAAGGCAGCGTGCCAAAGCTGTTGTTGATGGTATGCAGTAGCTGCTTGGCTCTTGTCAGCGAGGGAATGGCCGTGGAGTCAGGGTTCTTGGCGTAGTGGGAGACTTCGCCGCCCGGTACCACGTATCCACGGCCGGTGGTGCCAAAGGTCTCGATGGCAAAGTGCTCGCCCTCTTCCATCTTGGTCTGGTCTCCGTTCTTGACAATGGGCACGGATTTACCGCCGTGGATCCTGTAGGGGGCGATGTTGTGACCGCAGAGGTTTCTGCAGGGCTTGACTGCGTACGTCTTGCCGTTGATCTCGACTTCGTAGGACTCCATGACCTCTTGGATCGCCTCACCGATGTCGGTGAGCCTGACGTCGATCCCGGACTCGCGAATACCCGTGTAGGTGGCCTCCCGGACTGCGGTCAGCAGGTTGTCGTACTGGTGGTCAAAGGCCACGGTCCAGGCCGAGTCCACGATGTTTCCGTTCACCTGCACACCGATGTCTACCTTCATGACGTCCTCACGCCTTAGGACTGTCGTGTCGCCGGCGTTGGGGGTGAAATGGGCTGCACAGTGGTTCAAAGAGAGACCTGTGGGGAAACCGATACCTTGGCTGGTTGGGTTCTCCATCGAATTCAGGTCCTCTGCTCCCGTGAACTTTCTCGTTGCGTTTTCGATGATGTTGGCGATGTCCGTGAGAGACATGCCTGGCTGCAGCTTGTTCTGAACATTTTGTCTGACACGACGGTGGATTTCGGCACCCTTTCTCACGTCGTTCCAGTGTTGTGCGTTTTCCTGGCTCCTCTTTAAGTATCTCTTTTCCTCGTCAGTGGTACGTGCCAAGTTGAAATCCTGACGGTAGTCTAGCCATTCACCTTCAGGATACACTCCCTCGGGGTAGAAAGTGGTGATATCCTTGATACTGCTGTTCTTCTTCTTGGATCTCTTCTTCTTCTTTTTCTTACTGCTGGTTGCTTCTCCATCTGCAGCGGTCTCAGCTGCGGCAGCTTCGGCTGGTTGCCCTGGTACCTCTTCCACCGGCTTGCCGGCTTCGATATCCAATTTGACCTTTTCAGCTTCCTTTGGTTGAGCGTGCATTTCTGGCTTGTCTAGTGTTACTTCTGGAGGTGGAAGACGATCGGAAGGGTTCGATAATACATATAAGAGACCTTAGGGCCCTTATGCAAAGCGAAAAATACACAGGTTTATAAGACTTCCACAAGGTAGCATTACATCTTACGGGATTCAGTTCATTAGCTCTACGTGAAATCCAATCGTTTTACTTCGATCTGCTATAGTTTAACTACAAACCGCGATAACGTGCTCATCTGGTCTGATGGGGTCTCTTAAAAACATCTGCCGACTGGATTCAAGTCGTTGGTAAAACGAGGATCCCAACAACCAAGAATTCGAAAGGAGACGCCAGCTTTCTGGGCCTTTTGTCTGATCTTCTAGTAGTAGACCTTCAATCCAGTTCCAAGTATCTGAAAAATTTTGTTGTAATACAGAAACAACAAGAGTAGCCAGTAAATCATCCCATTGGCAAGATGCTGAGGTCTTCCTTATATTCCAATCCACTAGCGAATGTTGCAAGAAATACCAGATTGTTCAGTTCCTGTCGTCGGGCCAACCAGGACTTTCCCTCGTTCGACCATTCACTGTTAAACCCACTTTCGAATAAAAAAAGCACATCCAAGAGCGACCAGCTCTCACAGAGCTTGAACCACGACTATAGACAGAAATCTAAATCGGGATCGAACGGTCCAAGAGGGTTGGTGGGATTTGCACATAATCCCAGGGACGACGCCCTCAGCTCCAGGTTGACTGGAGTCATCGCTGGCAGAACGGTGAATGTGTTCAACAGCGACACATCCAGTGCATTTAGACAGCTCAATGGTATAATGTTTGCCAACAAGATCCCGCAGGAGAGCAGAAACCAGAGGTTCTACATGAAGCCCGGGAAAGTGGCAGAATTGAAGAGATCTCAGAGGCATAGAAGAGACTTCATGAAGGGTTTCAAGAGACTGATCGAGATAGTCAAAGATGCCAAAAGGAAAGGATATTGATGCCGTCATTGTTTCGCTAGCACTCAATCACCTATTCGTGTATATAAGTATCAAGTCTCTAGTGTTATCTATGTGTTGCAAATATGGGGTTTTCTTTTCACAAGAACCTCCAACATCACAGAAAGACGAGATAAGAGACCAAAAATGGCCTCAACCACTCGTTCAGGTGTTGTTACACTGCTACACACGGCATGCGGTGCTGGTATACTTGCTATGCCCTATGGGTTCAAGCCTTTCGGGCTGGTTCCAGCTTTCCTGGTGATAACGTTCTGCGCCCTTTGTTCGCTGTTGGGGTTGGTGCTTCAGGCCAGAGTAGCCCATTACGTTCCCGAGAAATCTGCGTCCTTTTTCAGCTTGACGCAGATCATTAATCCAAACCTGAGTGTATTGTTCGATATAGCGATCGCCATCAAGTGTTTCGGGGTGGGAGTCTCCTACATGATTGTTGTGGGCGATCTGATGCCGCAAATAGCGTCTGTGTTCACGTCACATCATCTACTGCTCAATAGGAATGTGCACATCACGCTCATCATGTTATTTATTGTGTCACCGCTGTGTTTTCTGAAGAGATTGAGTTCGCTGAAATACGCATCCTTGATCGCTCTGTCCTCGGTGGCATATCTCTGTGTGTTGATCACAGTTCACTTCCTTTGGCCCTCCGAGGAGATTCACGATCTCAAGGGCCACGTCTCAACGTGGTTCCCCAGTGAAGGAGCGAACCCGTTGACAACGTTGCCCATCTTTGTGTTTGCGTACACTTGCCACCACAACATGTTTTCTGTGATAAACGAGCAGTACGACAACTCCTTCAATCACACCAAGAAGATTGCGATCTACGCTATGGGGTTGGCTCTATCGCTGTACGTCCTGATCGGCGGCATGGGCTACTTGACGTTCGGAGATCACATCATCGGCAACATCATCAAATTATACCCGCAATCCGCCTCAAGCACTGTTGGAAGAATAGCAATTGTGCTACTCGTCATGCTTGCTTTCCCGCTGCAATGCCACCCCGCGAGGGCCTCCATCAACCATATCATCTTTTACTTGCAGGAGCACCTGGCCGCCTCCAAGCCCAGCGCTAGGACAGACAACACGGCCAATGCGTTAAGCGAGTCGTCGACGTTGATAGTCAACGTAGACCAAGAATACATGGCCGACGAGCTCATCGAGGAGAACTCTCCGCAGCAGCCACAGGTCGTCCCGTTGAGAGGCAAGAAATTCGTGACCATCACAACGTTCCTACTCCTGGCGTCCTACCTGCTTGCCATCTCTGTGTCTTCGCTGGCCCGCGTGCTAGCAATCGTCGGCTCCACAGGCTCCACCTCCATATCCTTCATTCTTCCAGGTATTTTCGGCTACCAACTAATAGGCTCCGAGGCAAACGCGACACCTCTACCTGCCAAGACAAGATTGTTCAAGTACTCAGGGCTAGCGCTTGCCCTCTGGGGTGTTGTCGTCATGGTCGCCTGTCTGACGGCGACTTTGACCATGAACGCATCGCACTAACTCGACAGTGGCGTGCCCAATTCTCAGTCTTTTTTCAGAGAAAGCATAAAGGCACACAGGCGTCCAGTACAAGACCATTCAGGGACCCACCAGGGACCATCCAGGGACCATCTGGGACCATTAAACGGCCACTTCTAGCCGTTAATCGCTTCCAATTCATCTTTACCAGTAGCCGCACGTGTTATTCACGTGTACAGGTTCTCATCCAAAATTCTTCAAGGCGCGAAATTTTGACGCATCTCGTTAAGATCTCATCACGGTTTCAAGGCTCTGAAACAGCTTATTGGCAGAATCGGCCGTCTGCTGTTCAAGACTTGATCTGAACTGTTTTCGGTCATAATTAAGTGCCAGCGCAGTTGCTATAGCCTCCAAGACTATCTTTAGAGGTATTTTGAGGTTATGTCGATGCCTAGCAGAGCCAGAGCGAAAGCTCATAGGAGCAGATCTCAAGTAGAATACAGATTTCGTCTAAACAACTTACTTTCTGACCCGTTTGCAATATCTTCTATTTCGATTTACTTGATCTCGTGGATTATTGGATTTGTTGGTTGTATCACTACTGCTTCTGGCTCGCCTTCGTCGTTCCCTACCTTCACATGGTGGGGTCTTGTCTATCAGTTGATGATCATGTGCATTATGGCTGTTCTTTACTGCTACGACGTAGTGGACTACTACAAGACGTTTTTGACAGCGGCCAACGCTGTCGCTTTTGTTTATAGCACCAATAGCACGAATCAGCTGGTTTACGGGGACGGTTCGAGAAAAGCAGCGGCTTCTGCAGGGCTGATCCTGTTGTCCATTGTGAATCTCATATGGACGTTTTATTTTGGGGGCGATAACGGGGCTCCTACCAATAGATGGGTAGACTCCTTCTCGTTGAAGGGAATCAGACCCTCGCCTTATGAAGACGCATTCCTGAGAGCACGCCGTCGTTCCGGCGGCAGAGCATTGCATGGAACAAAGAGCCAAAGGTACGCTAGCAATATCTATCCAGAGAACCTGCCTCAGAATTATGTTTCTTCCACAGCTCTTGCTGGTTTTGAGAACACCGATCCGTATGCATCTAACGCACAACTCAATGACCTTGCCAATGCAGAGGGGCAAGGCGGAAACAATATGGGAAATACCTATGTCACCGATTCGACCAACGACAATACCGATACGACTATGAGCGGCACTCTGGAATTATACAGCGACGCGGGCGATGAAAGCTTCCCATACACGGCAAAGACCCTATACCGCTACCAGGCAGATGCCGGTGATGCATACGAAATATCGTTCGACCAAGGCGAAATCCTCAAAGTCAGCGATATTGAAGGCCGATGGTGGAAGGCAAAGAGGGCTAACGGGGAGACCGGAATCATCCCCAGTAACTATGTCCAGTTGATCAATAATGACGTTCTATAATAGTGTACTATTATATATATATATATATATATATATATCAGACGATAAAACTTTAGCAAAATCGTTCAATTAGTAAAACGGAGACCAGCCCATATATATGACGGATAAATGCTTGGGATCAGACGCCTGCTGGATTAATTCTTGAACTGTAGCTTCAACACTGAGCCCATTTCGTATCAGCTTATCCTCAACACCTTTCAAAGCCCTGTAAGACTGCTGATTTTGCTCAATTTTTTTTATCTCACTCTTGGGTGCTTCTTCTTCGCTCCCCAGCGACACACTGGAGTAATTCTGACTTTCAATTTCCAACAGATGCTTATGCTTTTTGACTGGTGACATGATCCATGAGTAAAGAGGGTCCCATTTTAAAATGTTCAGTACATGCATTACCTTTTCATAGTTTTCTCTCAAAACGGCGTAAGTATGCTCACAGCTCCTTCTAAACAGCCCCTCTACTCCCGTAATTCCAAAACCATCAACGACATCCCTTGTTAACCTGAAAGGAACCATTTCAGGAATTGGCAGCAACCTTCCCTGATCAAAAGCTATGCCTAAATCGATGTGAGTTGGCTTTCCCGTACGGTGATCTAATAGAATATTGTTCAAGTGACGGTCGCCTAATCCCAAAATGTACCCTACAATGGATGTGGTAGCTATACCCTTTGTGTACGTCTTTTTGGCTCTGAACCAGTCATTAGAGTCGGGGAATGAGTCAAAAAAGAAGTTACGCAGTTGCGGCTTGATTTCTTTAGTCAATTTGTCGTAAACACGCAATCGTTCTTCGTTGGACCTTGTTTGGACATTTTTCATCTCTTTTCTGGCTTGGTTAAATGACACCGGATCATTCTTGTGTAAGGTAACGAGAATTTGATTCAAGGATAAGGAGTTTGTCACATACTCTATTATCCCAGCTCGTGGCCCCAGGGGAATGACAGTGTACGTACTAATGTTCAAGTCGAGTTTGCGCATTTGTTTATCTCGCTGTAAGACATCATTGACTTGCTGGAATACCTGTTCCATAATTGCGTCCTGTCGTAAATCGTCATTGCTGCCTTTCATCAAAGCTTTGTGCCGGGTCCCGTCAGATAAACAGAACGTCACAATTTTAGGCATTGAAAGACCGGTGGTTGATATGTTCACTGTTTGATCGACCGACGTGATGTAAAGAGGAGGAGACTTTCCCTCATTAGATGACTTGATGCGCCACTTCACCGTTGGCAGAGGTAGTTTTTGGTGAGGCAGCCTGTTTAGCCAGTACTCGCCTACTTTGAGTCCCTTCAGGAGTATTCTTTTTGAGTTACTGGTGGACGGCTGAACTTTGATATGTGAGAGCTCAACAGAAGCTTCACAGAACTCCTGAAGCGGCTGTACATAAGCTCGGTAGTAACTGCCGCTATCATATCCTTGAAGCTCAAGCAGAAGCTTCTCGACGGCTTCGATTTTCTGGGGGATGATCGAGTCCCTGGTGAAAGAATGCTTCTCATACAGCTTCATACTAAGCACTGAATATAATGAATGATAGGGCAGCTTGTAGAGAAGACGTTTCATGGTTAACTGCAGTGGCTTTTGAAATTCTGATTCTTCAATGGAGAGTTTTGAAGAGATTTGATTCACCCAAGGTAAAAACTTCCAGCTCGGTATCATTCCAATCTCCTTCCTTAGAAGCGAGTTTATAGTATCGTCGCCATCGTGCTCGAACCACAAGCCGCAAAATTTGTCAAGAACGTCATTGTCATATCTATTGGTGAAAACCATAGTGTTGATGAAGTAGTGAAGTGACCTCCAAACAAACTGAACACGTTGTACCAGGAGGTTATTAAGAATCTCCTTATCGCTGCTCAACTGGATCATTACCCTTGCATGATGCTTTCTGGCATCTTTCCGTTCGTTATCCGAAAGGTCGGTGTTCTTGTAAATGGTTTCCAGTGACCTTAACTCCTCTGTTCCCTTTTCACACCTCTTCTGCCTTTCCTCAATTTCTCCTTCCTCTCTCATCTTCTTCACTTGACTCTCCAGGAAGTCAGCCAGAGTATAAAAGATACTTGCTCTAGAATCATGATCCTTTATTGAAGCCTCAAAGGTACCGACGTAGTTTTCATAAATTGTTGAAGCTGTCTCAATACGGGACTTAGATGCCCAGTCAACAAGAAGTGCCTGCACTTCATCATTTGAAACCTCAATCAGGTTATCTAAAGATCCCTCAGCGGATTTTGGTTCGCAATGATATCCCATTAGATCCTTCAATATCATTATTGAAGTTTTGACATCACTACACTCCCAAAGGGCGATAGCGGAGACATAATGCTGAAGACGTTCAAGCTTAGGTGTTGTTGGTACTAGGGAATCCAGCAGAACAGCAACCCTTAAAGCATCCTGTGGACACTTTTCTTGAATGGCTAGCTTGGCGTAATTAGTAAGAAGAGCTCCAGAGCACACTAAAAGATCAGTACGCGATATGGAGGAAGTGCCATTGATTCGATCCAAGAGTATTTTCGAAAGCAAATAGCGGGATTGGATATTGGACTTATAATCACTGAAACTGTGATCATATAAGGCTCTTCTGTCGAAAGCAAAGGATTTACGAAGGAACTTTGCCAGATCTGCCGGTCTCGTCACTGTATCTGAAAACTCTTTCAATAGAACACATTCTGAGATTGTCTCTAGCCACTCTAAGGGACGTTGAAACTCGCCTTTGCTATTGACCAGCTGAATTATTGAACTCTCAAGAACGAATGACGGATCTGAAGCCTCGAAGGATACTCTTTTCAGGACATGATATAAACCTTGCTCCTTGGAGGCTATTGATTGAGGAGTTGGGAGATCCCATTTGCTGAGCTGCAAAGCCCATTTATAGTTATAATGTGAGTTATCAGAATATGCCTGTTCTTTGCTCAAACAACTAGCAATACCATAAAAACCTTGAGACTCCGCAGCCTTCAACAGGCGAGATTTCTGAGCCTGATCTATTGCAGGAAATTTAGCGTCCAAAACGGCATTGTTGAACAAGAAGTTTTTCCTCGTTCTCGGTTCTGTTTCGCTTACGAGATGTACAGCGCCCATTAACGTGTGGGGAGCAGGCAGCCCTGAGATAATATCAACATCCCCAAGGCTCTCGTAGATACAACGCAAAAGCTCGAAGTCCAAATGGGATCTATCTGTCATATGTAGCATTTCATAGGTCATGTATGCAAAAGTAATGTTATTGCTCTCCTTTGCAGCCTTGCATACCAATTCCAAGGGCAAATGCGATAAACATAGAGTAGAATAGCGTTCTTCAAGTCTTCTTCCTGCCATCAGCATGTTTATGATGGACAAACATGAGTTTACTTTTTGATCCCCATGGTTACACTTGAGCAACTCCATTATAGGTTCAAATAAATTCGATATCCACCCAACCACGGCTATGTGATCATAACACAACAATAAATTGAAAAGATTAGGTAGCGCTCTTTGCGCAAATGTTTTCGACATGTTAATTAATGGACGGAAAACGATAGAGTTAGGAAGACTCAGCGACAAACGATCCAGTAAAGCTGCATCAAAACGAGCTAACCATTCCGAGTAGGAAATTCTGTCATCTAGATAGTAATAATCCAAAAAGCGCTGCATGTCAAGAGGTTTTTCTGATACCTCATGAATCGAAAAAAATACATGTTCGGTAAGCGAGAGGCAATGCTTCTTGTAATTCTCTGGAAGAACTGATACACTATTAACAATGGCCTTTTCCGCTTCATATTTTGGATCATTCAGAAAAAGAGCAGTTAATGTTTGACAGAAAAAGATCACCGAGCATCTCTCCGATAAAAGCGTATGTTTTTCTATAGCAAGGTAGTCATTGATCAAGCATTGTGACGAGCCAAAGTTATTAAACAAGTCGTCATAATTATTCGTTGATTGATGTCTCGGTTCAGCAAAAAGACTCCTCGCTTTGTTGGCTTCGTTGAAAGAATTGAGATAGTAAGCTAGCCAAAGTTGAAAATTCTCAGTAGCAAGTTCATTCGAGGCTTGGAATTGCAAAACGTTTTGAACTGATCTTATGGAAGGATTGTGCTCGAGTATAAGATCGACCGGCTTTTTGGCATACTCAAACAAAAGTGATAATAGAAGAATGCTTTTCTCGTTGCAGCTCTCAGTATCCAAAATCTCATCGTTCGTGTACACTTCCATATCAAGCGTTACACCCTCGATAGCATCTATACAATACCCAAGTGTTTTCTGATACCGATGAGCATGACGCACAATATGATTCAAGGACTCTTTGAATGCGGGGTTCAGTCCTTTACGAAAAAGTTTTTTGAACAAGAGCAGATTGTAGAATAACTGCAAAAGTTCGTCAGCGATATCGACTTGACTGTCCTTCGATATGAGAAGCAAAAATATAATTATATCTGAAACTTCGTCATGTAGCCTGGTTTCTGCCACAAACCTGCAAAGGGGAGGCAACAATTGCGGTAAAGAATCGTAGGAATTGAAAGCGGCCTCACTGATCGCTAATACAAACTTTAACTCCCGAATGAATTTCAGTTGGTCCCACGAGTTTAAAGACGTAGTAAGGTCACTCAGAATCCACAATAGCAGAAAGCAAATATCTTCTTCGTATAAGGGAAAGCGTTCGAAGAGTTTCTTGAGCAGGCACACTCCCGTCTCGAGCGGAACGTGCAAAGGGTATTGATATCGAGTTTCACCGGAATGCAGCGTAAATAAACCTCTCGTTCGAACATTGTGCGGAAAATATTTCTCAATAATGACACCAGTTTCAATGTTGGAACCCAGATCTATAAGTCGCAGAAGCGACCTGTAAATTAAAAGCGCACTTTGCGTTTTAACATTTGATCTCCCTAAAACATCTTGGGAGACATCGTAGAAGGCCTCTCCGATGCCGCCTGCCGCAAAAGATAAAGGTAGACTCAGGTGGTAATAATCCAAGAACAACTGACGTCTACTTTTTCTTGTCCTCTCTAAGAGCTCATCTAAAATAGTAGAGTTGTTGGGGGCTCGAGCGAAATAGGTGGCAGTCAGTTCTGCAGTGTAAAGGTTGAAGAAACTAGTGAAATCCTCGAAACCAAATATTCCTATATCGCACACATCGACCAAGTTGAGGTCCTTGTTCGAGGATTGATCAAGCCATTGGGCTATGATGCTGAAACTGCAAATCCTGAAAAGTTGCGGCGTATCAGTCAGACCTAAGTGCGAAGCCATCAATTTTACACCTGATAAAATGTACACGCGCGTATGGTCAAATCCACTATAGCGAATCAGTTCTTTTACGGAAAGGATTAGATTTGAATGTGAGGCAGACGATATCTTAAGCATCGCCAAAGAATGCATGGCAGACATCTCGATGCTTTGCTGAGGTATCTCGAATAAAGCACAGACTTCGGAAAACAGAATGTTCTGATTCTTGTTGCTCACACTTACCATGTACTCCGCGACATTTGCAAGTTCACCTATAACATTGACGGGGCCCAAAGTTCTTAGTGACTTCGAAAAAGAAGCAAAAGCCTTTTGCTTTCCTCCCCTGACATGGCCACGAGAAAGATCGTGGTACCTCAACATATTCAATAGTAAGTGCGAAAACCTCCGTACTGCAAGCGTCCCACTAAAGGCCGCTTCATCGAAACGAGAAATTATCCAGTCTAAAATATCATTGCAATCTGTATTGAGAGCGGTGTCTGGAACTTCGAGCCATGCACTTCGTATGGAATCCAAATAGGTACAGATATGGAAAGCAGCTATACTCGAAGTGTTGAAATCACCTTGCAGCAAATGACCGCTGAGTAATTCCGTAAATCGTTCTAGTCGATAATCGGCTGATGATATTTCACTACATGCAGATTCCAACCAGCTCGTAATTGGCGGAAGACATCGAATGAAATCATCTGTGCCGAAAACATCAATGTATTCCAATAAAAAATTCCAGCTTTCGTGAGGTATACCAGAACTTCTTTGTCCTGATATGTGTAAAAATGCCCTAACAGATAGTGCCACAAGCGACTGTCCGGAAAAGAGATCACCAAAGTAGGCATCAGTTGAGTGAATTCCCCGATCATTTGATGAATGAAATGCTTTTCTCTCATATTTCAAATTTTTGGAAGCATGAAACATCAACTGTTTGAACTCATTGATGATCATTTCTATTGGAAATTCTTGAAATAACAGATATGTGGCAGGTGCTTCCTTTAGAGAAAGAACGCCTTCAAAAAAAGAACGATAATCTTCTTCGGTATTGAGCTTCACTACACTCAAAGCAGTCGCAGCAGCTCTTTTGAAATCCAAGAGATAGTCCACGTAGGTGGAGTCGCCTGCTAGATAGCTTGATAGCTTCATAACTTGACAAATCCATTTGAACCGCGATAGTGACCCCAGTGAGTTTTTGCCCTCGATTAACTCCAATATGCGATACATAATATCCCTGATGGCCACTCTATCTGCCACGCAATTGTCAGAGATGACATCTTTGCCCGGCTCTTTGATTGATTTAGCAGTTTGCTTTGCCTGTAAAATAAAAGATCGCTGCTCGAGCTGGTCTATCCATCTACAGTACCTTTCTAGCTGAAAGCCGTTCGATTTCAAGCTTCTGGAACTCAAATCGTTGCCTGAATGAGGGCCAAATCGTGTCCTTCCACATGCCCAGGCAAGAAACTGGTAGAAGTGATCTTGATCCTCGCGCAGCTCTATTAAATTGGTCCACTTCGCTTTCAACCACTTGATGACTTCGTTCGAAATTGAATGCTGAGAGACGAACTCAAGATCTGCCCCATAAGCCTGGAGGGATTGCCAGAAGACGAATGCCTCGTTGCAAGGCGATTCAGGACCATTTACATCTGATAATTCATACAGGCTCCATATCTGACTGATTGCTGTTTTATCAGTAATAGTACAGCTCGAATACTTCATAGCTGCCGTAAGAACCGCACAACTTGTCGAGCAGAGCTCTGGCTGCCTGATTAGAGGAAGACAAAGCTTCAGAACCCGATTCATTTGTTCGTTAGTCATGGCATAATCCTTTTGAGTAAAAATTGGAATGAGAGCTAGGCAGACCCACTTCACCAGCCCGACATTCTGAAACTTTGGCATAATTACGTCGATGAGCTCTCTCATTACTTCTTTGTCCATGTCATGCATTGCCGCCGCAAAAGCCGTTATTTGCATGGATGCTAATTCAATCTCAGTATTATCACTTGAAATACCATTGCATATAAATGTCGATAACGTCTGAGAATTTCGTAAAATCGATGGAAAAGTCGGTTCGAATTTTCGTCTTTTAAAGATGTGCAACTCGGGCAGGGTTCTTTGCAACAACCTGAAGTAAGATATCAACAATTTTGTAATGCTCATGACCCTGAGCCATGGGAAGGTATCGGCAGACTCTTTGAGTTGAAAGTCCCCGAACTCGAAGAAAGAGATCTTCTTGCGCGCATGATCTGAGAACCTAAAACAGGTGATAGACAAACTTGAAGGCCTATATCCCGCAAGCCTTGTTATCAGGTACTCTCGACAAACCGAAAGGAGTGATGATTCATAGGGTTCAAACTCTGCTTCCTCGTTTCCTACCATTGTCGGTACGCTGTTGTAGATCAGATCACTAGCATAGACATCCAAATATGACAATTCATTTTGTGTGGATTCATTTATTGTGGCGCCCATTACGGTGATTTGTCTCCAAGTATCCTTAATGAGCCTGAGTGTGTCCATGATATTAAAACAGTGGGTTTTCAAAACAAGTTGATTAATGATACTTATCACCAGTCTTGTATTAGCATCTTGCTTCTTGCTCCGCTGCAAATATTTCATCATCGTGCGGTGGACTGTTTGTGATACTTGGGATAGTCCAACACAATCGATGCTAAGCAGTGCATCCAAGATTGAAATGAGGTTTGAGATATTCCTGTCCAGGAGAGAAATGTCAAGCCTATCAGAAAGGTAGTTGCACACAACGTCCACCAGCGACGTCCATTGATGCAAAGCCATTTTCAATTGAAATAACTTACTGCTGATCAACGCATACAGAGCAAAAGTCAGATGGACGGAAACAGGCTCCAATAAGGCTTTGGAGGACTCTTGAACCATGAGGTCTGGAAGCACAGCAGGTAGCATCCGTAAAGTTTTCACCCTGAACCTTGAGCACGTCTTTTCAATAAATAACCTCAGCACATAAGCGGCCGATGACAGTCTGTTTTCAGAAAGGGAGACCTTTCCCGCAGATGATTCTGTCGCAACTGCTAGTAGATTGCAATACTTCTGACGCTCATCAACCACTAGCTCTACCAGCGTTTCACATGTTGAAGCCAGCACCTTTGTTGGTATGACATCAGGACTCTGTTTCAAGGTGGAGACAAGCTCATCCAACGCGTTACTCCTATCCTTTGTCTTGCTGGAGTGCAGATCATCTATGAAGCTGAGAATGGATCCATTCTCCATGGTTCCATGACGTTAAATCGCAACTTGTTGCCGTTTGAGCGATCATCCTTCCAAGATGAAGCAAAAAATACTAGCACTACAATACGATGCTAAGACAGGATACAAGTCAAAACGAACTCATTGAATGCTTAAGAAAATTGTCTAGAGATTTTACAAACTTGCTCTTTTCTTGATATTAAAGACAGATTAAATTCCTCCAGGTATACACTGATAAGATCTTTGCAGAATTTAAACAACAACACCAGAGTTGGAAGCAACTCTAGGCCACAAGTCAGCACATTCCTTACCGACTGGGCCAGTGATAGCAGAACCCTTCATTTCACCCTTTGGATTGGCAATGACACCAGCGTTGTCTTCAAAGTACAAGAAGACACCGTCCTTTCTTCTCCATGGCTTAGCTTGACGGACAACGATGGCTGGCATAACCTTCTTTCTCAATTCTGGCTTACCCTTCTTAACGGTAGCGATAACCATGTCACCCAAAGAGGCAGCTGGCAATCTGTTCAATCTGGAGCCAGAACCCTTGACGGCAATGATGTACAGGTTTCTGGCACCAGAGTTGTCAGCACAGTTCATAATGGCACCAACTGGCAAACCTAGCTGTCAAAAAAAGATCACACTTGTTAGTAAAAAGTTCAATATTTTTCTCCAATAACTTATAGTACGCACATAATTGATATCCCTGTCTCCCACCAAATTCCAGATGCCAAATTATCACAAACAATGAGAACCCGTATCTCTGTTTCTATCTCCCCATGTCTTTGCTTCTCTATCTGATTCAAACTTCTGAGGTTCAGGTTGGCTGGGACATCTGTGGTGCTTTACTATTCTCATTCTCCTGGTATTAACAATATTACGACATACAGAAATTCTGAATTTTGTACCTTGAGCACCGGACATTGTTGCTGTATTAGTGTGGTCTTGCTGAGCTTTTCAAAAGTACCAAAAACTACCTAGCAATATAGTATTAAACCACGGCTTATGCTAACCCGCTCGCCGGCAATTCAGGCACCTACTTGGTGCGACTATTCCTCGATGGCGATGCTTACCTGTTGGTGAAGTTGCCAAATTGCAGCCTACCAGGCGACTACGTTTTGCGTCGGTCGCTCTATGCCTGATTTTGATGAAATTTTGACTGTTTTTCTGATCTTCGGGGTGTTCGGGTTCTTCTCATAAAATGAATGGGTGTCCAAAAAACAGTCCCATTACTTATAATCTATGAGGATGGAAGACTAGGTATATAGGTTCATGTATAGATGTAATTTGTAGAAGCCCAGATGCTTTGATATTGATGACCTGAGTTAGGTGATGGAGTTTAAGAGAGGATTCTAGTTTTTGCTCGAAAAACTCTAATTCATGGATGCAGAACAAAATTACGCCAGTCGCAAGCGCAGGAGGCTAAATGAGAACGAAAGCGACGTTTCTACTGATATCTCACAGGCTGGCTCGGAGTCTGACGGATCGATCGAAGTCCTAGGTATTAATAGGAGGACCCTGGAGGATGAGGAAAATTACGATGATAATGATGACGATTATGACTTTATCCTGAGAGCTTTGGATGAAAATGAGGAACAAAATGGTGCAAACCAGGAAAGTAGGGACAGGTCGTCTGCAGATAGTACGGATATCAACTTGGTGGAATCGATACCATCCGATGACGAATCTGTAAAAGAGTCGGAATCAGTCGAAGCGATAGACCTGGAGACCGAGCTGTTGAGCCAGAAGAAGGAGAACGGCGGGACGCCGCATAAGGCGGTCCGAGATTATAGATGTCCTATATGTTTTGACCCGCCTGAAAATGCAACTGTCACACGCTGCGGTCACACATTCTGCGCAAGCTGTCTATTTCAAATGGTGAACTCGTCAAGAACCTCCAAGAAGAGCGGACAATGCGCTCTTTGCCGCAAGGATGTGAAATTGCAGCAGGTGAGGATGGTGGTTCTCAAGAAAAAGAGGGTCCTCAAGAAAACACAGGATACGTAGGTGTTTGTTCTGGTTTGCGCGGCAGTGTACCGTTCGAGCTCTATGTCGCTTGTACGCGCGTAGCGGCTGACATTGGCAGAAAGATGGAGACTGTAAGTGTCTAGCACAAAAACTAGACTTGCCAAGAATCTATCTGTGCCGATTCCAGAGAGGCAGGTTGCTCATTTAAAGGTTTGCGAATTAATATAACATATTTACCAGTGTGACGTGCAGAACTGTCCCCTCCAGTTAGATCCGATGGACCTGACTTGCTTGTCTCCAACTCTGTATTCGGAGCCTACTTTCGAGATCCTTGGAGCGCCGAACGGCTGTTGTTGTTCCACAACTCTTGGTTCTCACACCCTTTATGAAAAGGCGGAACAAGACGTCAACCAAAGTCGGAGTTCGACATACAAAGGAGGACAAAGAAGGCGGAAGCGTGCCACAGGGTCGCGAAATAGGAATAAAAAAACACATCTTAGACAGTTTGACATTCGTCAGAGGAAATCTAAGAGGCCCAAGCCAGTTCCCGATATATTTTTGTCGGGCGCCAACTTAGTCAGGTTTGGTACATTTTGTGGGATTAGGGACAGTAGAGCCACAAGGTGCCCTTTGAGAGGTATCACCCATGGTATACATATCAAGCCTGGGATGAGATGTGCATGTCGATACCTGCCATTATACCCTAGTCCCTTAATCGCTGTCTCGCAAGATTCAGATTTTAGTTCTTTGTTCTTTGTTTAGCTTGAGAATCGTAAACAATAGAGCAGCCATAGGCTCGTTACAGGATTATTAGAATATATCAAATTATTAATATGATTATTATTGGCCGCCATCTCACACTATACCGCCGTGCATCTGTTGCTAACTCATAATATTATTAACGGACCAACTCTTAGCATCACGTATTCTGTCATTAGGAACATCCTCCGCATACTTGCCGTACTCTGTTGATCCAGTGTTGTCACTTTCTTCACTCTGTTTTCTCCTTTCCCGCTGCACAGACGACTTGTGACTCCATATCTGCTTCTTCTCCAAAAATTCCCGCTTATCCATGTTATCGTAGTTAGTCATGTTCCTTGATGATCCGTTCGTATCATCATCGTTGTTGCCCATTCCGGGTCCATTCTTGTGGCTCTCGTAGTAATCGTTCTCTAGCTCATTAAGCCTTAAAGCCTGTAAATCGATTAAACAGATTCCCTTCTCATTTTTAGCCCAACCGTTACCGCCTTGTAAAATGTCTTCGACGCATTCTCTCGGGGTATACTCACCAGGTCGCGGATCCCACGGTAATTGGAAAGTTCTCTGATATAAACTGTCAACCAGTGGACTCATGGTAGCCGATATTGAGTTGCTGGTTAAGTCCAAAGTGTTCATGCTTCCATCGATTAATTTTCCCTTGCCGTGATTGAAACGGGAAGATTGGGGCGAACTCATAGAGTGTTGGTAAGCGGAAGACGTAGGCGACCCTGGATCTGATGAGTCATCTAAAATATCGCTAAATCCCGACCTTAGCGCACCTGGCAATTGACCAGATATTAAACTCCTCGTCGTCTGGAAATCTCTGTAACTTCCTCTGACTAACGCCATTTGTAGCGTAACATTCAAAATCGAATTAACTTTTGACTTCTTCAACAAAAACCGGTTGGTCATCGGTTGTTCATCCTCCCTCACATAATCTGAGACGTTTAATACAACGATACCAAGAAGGATTTTACCAGTGCTTCTTTGAGAATAGATATTTGTTGCTCCAGTCTTCACAGAATGTCGGGATCCTGAATTAGACCTTCTTGGCTTCGATCCTGGTCCATTACTTGCGTCCGAACGAAACTCGAAGAAAACTTCCAGCGATAAATGTTTCGGTACCAGTTCCCTATTGCGGTCGACTAGTAGCTTGATCTGTAGAGGTCTCTCGAACTCAAAGTTCCATCGGGCCCTATGATTCTCCACCATTACCTTCGGGGTTGCACCATGGCTCTGATTCATTGCTGGAATAATCTTCCCATTGGAGTCATACACATCACTTGATGTCCCCGTACCATCTTTCAGGTGCCATTTGACATAGCAATATCCCGAAGACTGCGGTATATTGATCAGCTCGTTTATCCTCAGAGTAAGCAGGAACTTGGGCTTTTTACCCTTGTTTTTACCGTTTAACAGGGGCATCGTCTCAGTGCCAACATTGGCTAACTCGGGGATTTGCTCTGGAGTTCATCATCCAGCCCTATTGTTCTGATGAACAGTGAAGTGCAGGAGAGCTATCGGGATAGTAGTAGTGCGGTCGCTACCAACGGACTTACAATTAATGTGGAATTCAACGGAATTGGTAGTCGAAGGTCCTATGAGAGGTCATTTCATGGCTGTTTAACTGGTTATGGACTCTGAGTTGCACACCGGTAGGTCAGGCAAGAAATGGACGATTGGTAAAGAAGATAGGGGCGCATTCCTAAAGCCCGTGACATTCTCTAAGGAAGACATTGATCGTGTGCAGGTGGGTGAATACGCTTCGGCTGCTTGCCGATGTCTGACGGTCCTGCATGGTATATCACAGAGTATGCAGAGTGACAATGTGCTAATTTGTGAGCGAATATGTCTGGATCAAAGAATATGGACATTGAACATATACAAGAACGACCCTTCGAGCTTTCCCGTCTCTCATGTACCAATTAAGTGTAATATCCTGGGAACTCTGGTCGACTCTCTGAGGGAGTATATTGCTCAGGGCGTGTCGGAAAGCTCCCTCTCGGTCCTTGTAAAGACAGTAGAATATCTGGACAAATTAATAAAGGCAGTGGTCTTCAACCGCGAGAGCCCTGTAAATCCCAAGTTTGGTCATACGTCTCCAGAATCGGTTCGATCTAGGAGCTTAACTGGTGAAACTTTATCGTCCAGGATCAGTAAGCGACCAAAACCCGCCGCTGTAGTGTCAGCCGGGGTATCAAAGGAGAAAACCCTAGGGATTGACAACCTAGACAAGTTCTATGAGTACAAGCCGTTGATCGTCTCCCTCCATCATAGACTTACGTTTTTGGACCAATCTGACCATCGAAATGACTTCATCTTTGAATTCGTCTCTCGAAAAGTATGTAAATTCCTCTTGGATGATTGCAAACTGCTACTAGCAGACTATGTAGAGAGAAGAATACTACAAATCTAAATATCAAGCCATCTTTCAGTTCATCTTCTGGTTCTTTGAGCTTTCCCGTGATCAACTGTTGTTGTTTGGCTCAGGAAGGTGGAACGAAGAATTATGATCTTACAGTAGATGACAACGCCATGTCGCGAACAAATCATCAGTGATAAACGGACATTGTGCACCAGTAGGACTGGAATTTGCTTTAATAATTGCTAGTTTGTGCTTGTTAACTATTAAGGCTGATACTAGTAGGCACACCTGGACTGAAACTTGAACAGGTTACGAGAAGGACAAAAACTTGAACAAATGAGTACTAAGAAGATACCTGTTCTTTCACAATTGGATACTAGAACAACTGGTCTTTCATCCGAACTGACGTCAAATACCACTCAGAGTACTTGTAGCTCCAGTGGGACGAGGCCTTGTGCGACGTACATTGCCATAAATGAATATACGAAAAGGATGGAAGACGAGCTGGACATGAAACCTGGTGATAAAATTCAAGTCATCACAACTGATGAAGAGTACAACGATGGTTGGTTTTATGGGCGTAACTTGAGAACCAAGGAGGAAGGTTTGTATCCTATGGTCTTTACACAAGAGATCAGTATTGAACAGAAGCCTTCTATCATGAGAGCCAAGTCCACCAAGAGAATAGCCAGCTCGGGCAACGGGAGTACGTCGAATTTTTCTGGTTATTCGCAGAGCTCTACCAGTGAGCTTCCGACTCCGCAGCCATTGGAGACAGCTGCACCCATGTCATTGAGTAAAGAAAGGCCCATAGACAGGAAGATATCCCTGAAAACTACGATGAGCGATATTGACAAGGCTTTGGAAGAATTAAGAACAAATTCTGTGGAACAGCATGAAAATGGCAGTCAGAACATGACTCACGAAACTATTCTTTCCTTCACTAGAGACCTAGATATATCAGATTCCTTTGAGAACCCAGAAGGGTCAATTTCAGTCAAATCTTTGAAGAATGAACGATCCGCCGGGGCGACATCCATAAACGGTATCGATACAAGTGAGCTCGACCCCTCCATGGCAGGTAGCTGGACACCTCAACAGGTCACAGCTTACTTCATAATATCTGGCTTTGATGTCCAGTCTTCCTCCCGATTCCAACAGCACAAGGTCTCGGGTGCCATTTTGTTGCAGCTTGAGTTGGCTCATTTGAAGGAGCTTGAGATTGACTCTTTCGGCACTCGGTTCGAGATCCACAAAGAGATTGAAGAACTGCGAAAGGCGAAGAAAAATGGAGGCAGGAAAGCCCAGAGTGCATCTAGCAATGATAATTCTGTAGAGAATCAGCTAATGCCTCCTGCGTCTTTGAGTCAGGGGCCCACGTACCGCGGACACGTCAGGAAAGTCTCACAATCACTGGATGACCTGACTTCAAGTTCCACACCAATGAGTGGTGCGTCTCACGAACGACCTAGAAGTAACGGGAAGCAGGCACAGGCATCCAATCCTCAGAAATCACAGAACGAGAGGCAGAGAGACCTATTGCCCTTATCATCCGTTCCTGATAAAAAGCTTGATGATAAACGGCTTTTTGCCTCACCCAGAAGGGCTCCCAAACCTCCGTCATACCCAAGTCCAGTACAGCCTCCAAAATCCCCGCTTATGGATAAGGAAACCCATGAGAATCGATATTCTCCGCCAACGATATACGGAAAGGCAATCTCTGGTTCACTTGAACCGCCAGGATCGTTCAAATTTCCACCGCCTAATAGCCCTAATGATTTCAAAGCCAGAGCAGGCTTTTCCTTTGGTGGCATATCTTCTACGTCTTCGACTCCAACAGGGGAAAACTATCCAAATGGATCGAGAGCTCCGGCAATGGCGAATAACGCTAATAACCGAAATTCCGTGATATACTCAGGGCATAAGAAGACTTTGTCTGGTGGATCTTTTGTCGATCTTTATAACAGAGTTTCAATGCTATCTCCAACTGCCCCAAATTTAATGGAAGAGGGGTTTGGCGAAGAAGATGATGAATTCACATCCAACGAAAGACCACCTTCAAGTGTCTACGCCGCTCATTCCAGAAATACTTCCATGGCGCGCAGCAGGCAGCCCTCACAAGACACCAA
This sequence comes from Torulaspora franciscae, assembly GCA_003705175.3. Lineage (NCBI taxonomy): Eukaryota > Fungi > Ascomycota > Saccharomycetes > Saccharomycetales > Saccharomycetaceae > Torulaspora > Torulaspora franciscae. The sequence goes on from PPHX03000005.1 coordinate 150,632, forward strand.
GAAACATAGAAGAGCGTCGTCTTTGGTCTCTTTTTTTTCAGCCAAAAACGAAGACAGACCAGTATCACCGGTAAGACACAACCCCTCTCACTTGACATCTCATAGTCACAGTAAGAGAGAATCCTTCATTCTCAGTCCTTTCAGGCAGCAATTCACGGAAAGTGCGACCAACTCGACCCCGTCAGCAAAGACGGGAAAACCTCGCTCCAACGAAAATACACCAGCGCCTCCGATTGTGACCCCTCCCGTAAGGCCCCAAAGCTCAAAGAAAGACGAATCAAAGAGGAGGTCAGTTAGTGCCAAAGAAGCAGGTAATGGAACGCTGGATAGTAGTAAAACCGAGGACGATAAATACAAAAGATCTGTTAGCGAGGTGCAGAAAGGTAAAGGCATGCGTGCTATGAATGTCAGAAATAGTTCCAGAAAGCAGCAAACGTCTGCATTTATGGAAGGTATAAGGAATATTAGCGTGAAAGATGCCATGATGGATGCTGACTGCTCTGGTTGGATGAGTAAAAAAGGAAGTGGAACTATGGGAGTATGGAGAACCAGATTTTTCACACTTCATGGAACAAGGCTGTCTTATTTCGCTAGCACCACGGACACAAGAGAGAGAGGTCTGATTGATATAACCGCCCATTGTGTTGTCCCTGCAAAGGAAGATGATAAGCTCGTTTCGCTTTATGCTGCTAGTACTGGTAAGGGTCGCTATTGTTTCAAGCTACTTCCCCCGCAACCAGGTTCAAAGAAAGGGCTGACATTTACGCAACCTCGCGTTCATTATTTTGCTGTCGACAGTAAGGACGACATGAGGGCATGGATGGCAGCTTTAATTAAGACGACGATTGACATTGATACGTCGGTACCAGTGATCAGTTCATGTGCTACTCCAACAGTCTCACTGAGCAGAGCTCAGGAAATGTTATCGCAGGCGAGAGAAGAAACTAGATTAAGAGAACAGCAAAGATACCTGAACGAAGAAGATGAAGATCAATTGATGTGGGAAAAGCAACAACATCAACTACAGCCGTCAGAGTTTGGAAGCGATAGTCACGGCAACACCTTTCGTCAGTCCGATGAAGACCCACTTGGCTCGGCTATCAATTTGTCTTCAAACGGGAACACAACAGTCACTTCGAATGGGCTTGCCAGCCCGTACTTGTTGGCATCTGGTATGTTGTCCCCTAGTTTGGTATCAGGCTCTGGCAGATTCCAAGACACGACGCCTGACCTTCCGCCTAACGTGAAGGAGGACTATTTCGGCCGTAGTCATCGTGGGTCGGGCGAGCATCTATAAAGCTAAACTATTATCTCATCTAAGCTTCTCGAGAGACCTCAAGATGGTGAACTTTGGCCAATTAATTAGATTGTTCGTGATTGCTTATGCATAAAGTTGTAATTATATAACCGAAATAATCATTCCTCTAAGTGGCATTTCTCTAGGGCATCAATGATTAAAGGGTTGCCCTTCGGATCTAGGTTCATTGCGATTGTGAACTCCTTAACCGCGTCTTTCTTTCTCCCCATAATTTGGTACAGTTGGCCAAGAAGAAAGTGCACTGTAGCCTCATCTGGAGCCAATTTGGTGAGTTCCTCGAAGTTTTCCAAAGCGGCGCTGTACCTTGCCATCGAGTATAAGAGATGCGCCTTCTTGAACTTCGCCAGGGAGGAGCTCGGTTGTAGCTCACATGCTTGTTCATAATACTGTAAAGCTTTTTCTTGATAAGACAACTTTTCCAAAGCCACTCCACAACAGCATATCAGAATTACGTTGACCGGGTTTATGTTCCTAGCTTTTTCGAAAAATAGCAAAGCTTTGTCGTACTGGCCTAACTTCATACAACACATACCTAGGCCATAGTAGGCGTTATAATGCTGGGGATCACAAGCAAGCGCCCTTCTGTAACAGTTCTTCGCGGTATCGATCGAATCGTTGGACGAATGTTCGTGGCCTTGCAAAGTGTAAGCATACGCAAAGTTGTAATCTAGTTTGGTAGCCTTTTCAAAGTATTTGATGGCATCTTCGTGGTCTCGTTGTAAAGAGTACAGATTCCCTAAGCAACACCATGTTTGTGGCTTGTTAGGTAAGAGTTCAACAAGTTCGTTGGAGAGATGCGACAACCTGACGCTGTCATTTAGATGCCATAGTAACGTCGAGAAAATTTCAATATCCTGAGCTCTAGATGGTTGCATCTGTCTCAGTCGATTGAAATGATTCAGAGACTCTTCATAATTAAGTATTTCATAGTGGAGTTTTCCCAGTTGAGCTTGACACCACGGCATTTCGGACCTTATATGATTCGGAAGCTTGTTCTCTAGTAATCTGATGGCCCTGTACGAGTCATACTGGGACGAAGCTTTCAGGACCCTAGCAAACGTGAGAATCAACTGTGCTAGAGTATGGGGGGCGGGAGGTGCGCCTGAAATTGCTGTGGTTAAAAGACCATGATGCTCAGGTTTAACAACCATAGAAGAAAACATCGCTCCTTTCTTGGGACCCGAACTTCGGGATAAGGTGTTATTTCTGGGTGTCTTGAAGCTGGACGTGGATAGCATTTTGGATGGAGGGGTCGTAAGTAATTTGGATCTATTTGGTCCTTTTCCAGTGGGCTGTTTTGAGGAGGGCGGAGAGGAGAGAGCACTGGTTGTCACAACAACGTTTGCTCGGCTCAAAGTGGAACCTGTTGGTAGTCCTTTAGCTGAAGCATGTTGCGGGGCCGAAGTACCTGTCTGCCCCTGCAGTTTCGATGTATTTTGATTGAGCAGTACCGAGGACGATGAGGATGACGACGACGAAGGCACGCGGTTCTGGCTCTGATAGGGAGTAGCTGTAGAATGTGGTTTTGATACGCTGAATCTCGATTTGAACCTGTTGTTTGTCGACTGACTTTGCTTGGTCATAAGCGAGTATAGTCTTTTCAGATCGATAGTTGCTCTCAGCCCACAAAGTGCAGTGTAAGCTTCCCACAGGTATGGATCTGAATTGAGAGCACTAGAGTAAAAAAGGGCGCTCTCTGGCGTCCTCTCGAGTTTGAGATTCAGTTTCCCCAGAAGACAATTAATTGTCGCTATCGTAGGCATATGAATGAGGTTTCCGTTCGAGCTCACCGATGGCTTTTTGTCGAGCACGCTGAGTAACGCATCCGCTGCTTCTTGCATGTGGGTATCAAGGTTCAAACAACATCGCGCAAAAATATAGCTGATCCCCATATGATCGGCCTCCTTAAAGTCCCTGCTAATTCGTAACGCAGTCTGGTACTCACCCTCGAGATATAACGACAGAGAGTACAGGTAGACAGACTCCAGCCTGTGAATATGATTTTTCTCTAGCGGAGAGCACTCGGCATACAGTAGCTCAGACAAAAATACAGCTGTTTCATGATTCAGCTGCGATATGGCGTGCTGGATGCACTCTTGTAACTTGACTATCGTATTCAAAGTATTCACATCGGTAGTCAGATCGTCAGTGTTCATTGTAGCGCTGGCCATATTATTGTTGCTATTGCTTCCGAAAAGCATCCTGACAGCCTGTAGGATACACTAGGTACCAGGCACAATATCCAGAACACGCAGAAGCTGAAGTGGTAGGAACGTAAGATGGGGCTGATTCTGCACCACCTTCTTCTGCCTCATCTGTTCCACAAACTGGTATAGTGTTTAGAGTAGCAGGTGTTACCCGGCCTAACTCATACTGTTCAACTCCCCAGGATAATACTCATAAGACCAGAATGAATACATATGGCTGCGGATTACTATGCTTGAACAAGCTGCATCTCATACTGCATCTCATATGTACTAGCCTGTCATGTCTCCAAATTTTTTGGAATTTTTTTCGATCAAATTATACAAAATTCCAGCATTTTACGGAGGGCCTGCACTGCCTGTTGTGGTTTAATTAAGAATTCATCGGAGTTCCTGCTTTGGACGATATATCTCTTGCCGTTATCGACAAGTATACCAAATAATTATTTTGTAGCTTCTCAATGCTTTACATCAAACAGTAGAAAAATGTAAATAAAAAAGTGATCTTGTCGAGGGCTAGCTGACGTACTGGTAACCCCCGGCAACACCTCCAACCCGTTCCATCAATAGGATTTATGGGATCTCGAGGCATGCAGAAAAGGCTGCCAAAATACAACAACAAAGTGCCTTTTCAGGACAGAGAGATCAAAGCTGCTGAAAAAAAAAAAATATTGAAAAATGTTCGAGGGTTTGTTGTTATTAATAAAGAAGGCACTTGTTAATTTGAGTCGTGTGCTTGATAGCTAGTCTAGAGCATTGGATTCTTCTGGCAAAGAAATCCGTATATATCAACTTCTGATGGTGATTAAAAAAAGGATCTGGGCCCTTTTATTGGGCTTCATTGTCACTCTTATATTGCTTATAAGGCCTAGGTCTTCACGAAATTCTGGCACGAGTGAAGGATTCAGTAAGGGATGGCTAAAACCTAATACATACCATTGGGGAGACCACGTAGAATTATTAGTCAACAAGGTTGAGTCGGATTTAACTCAGTTCCCCTATGGCTACTACGACCTGCCTTTTACTTGTCCCCCTACTGAGGATAAAAAACCGCTGCATCTATCACTGAATGAAATAATAAGAGGAGACCGCAAATGGGAAAGTAATTACAGATTGACGTTTGGCCAGGACGCACCATGTGAGGCACTCTGTGCCAGAAAAACCAAGCCCGACGGGATGCGAAGGGCACAGGAACTTGTTAGACAAGGTTATGTGGTTCAATGGATGATTGATGACGAGCTGCCAGCTGCCACAACGTTTCTCTCGACAATAGATCATAAAAAGTACTATGTCTCGGGGTTCCCCTTGGGTTTTGTTGATCCTGATACTGGGAAGACCTACCTGAACAACCACGCCATGATGGTTATAAGATACCATGCTATAGATCCCAATACGTTCACCATTGTAGGATTCGAAATTTATCCCAAATCTGTTTCGAACTATGACTGTCCGGGGGCATCCAAAGATTATGAGCAGTACGAGATCCTTGTTCCAGAAAAGGAAGATGAGCCAACTTTGATTCCATTTACGTATTCTGTCTACTGGCGTGAAGAATTTAATGTAGACTGGTCCAACAGGTGGAATTTTTTCCTCAACAGCGGTGAATTGTCCGAGGCCTCATCGAGAAAGTTCCATTGGATAACGTTGGGAAACTCGGCCGGTATCTGCCTCTTTCTGATGTTCATTGTCATTGCAAACTTATACAGAATTGTCAAGATGGGACCCGGTGCCGCGAACGATGATTTCCAGTTCACTTTTGACCAAAATGAGGACGTCGACTCGATCTACGGGGTCGCTAGGATGTGGCTAGCTCAGACGGATCCCACTTCTATCTCTTTCAAGATCCTAACTATAATCGTTTCCATAGGCGTCCAATTTCTCTTCACAGTTGTGGGTTCCCTGACCTTTTCGTGCTCGTTGAACAAATTGCATAACATCAGAAACTCTGTACTCAGTGTGGCGCTTTTCTTCTTTGTCACTGGAGCGTTTATGGCATCATTCGTGGGAACATGGCTACACATTGATCATAGAGCCGCAAACGACGGTAGCGCTGGACGCTGTCGAATTTTCTCCATACTTTGCGGTTCGGCGTTGCCAGGACTGGTTATGATTAGCACCCAACTTCTAAACTGGATTGTTTGGGCGAATGAATCGTCGCATGCGTTGCCCTTCCGCACCATTGTTCTATTTGTCTCGATCTATTTCGTCATTTGCATCCCCCTGAGCTTGCTCGGCGGCGAAGCATCTCATCGCGTTTATCGCAGGCACTCTAACTCTTTCCCAATATTGTCCTCTCTAGGTCCGAAATTCAACAAGTCCCACAGGAAGTCTCCCGGAGTGGTTTCTGGAAGGGCCTCTGATCGGTTCACTATTGATTGCGCCACCATCCTGGCCTGTGGATTTTTGCCTTTTGCCGTTATCTACGTGGAGTTGCAGTACCTCTACAAGTCGGTCTGGCTGCAAAAGACAGATTTCTACTCCTTGTATGGTTTTTTGCTAGCAAACATCATCCTACTATGCGTAGTCGTCTGCGAAGTTTCGTTTCTCGGCTGTTACGTGATGATGCGCAGGCATAAGAAGGTTGTCACAGGTGCAAGCTGGCGCTGGAAATGTTTTATGATGGGCACAAGCTGCGCATGGTACATGGAAATTTATTCGCTTTACTACATCCTCCACACTCTAAAGATGACCGGATTTCCCTCGATTTTCATCTCTGTGTCGTACAGCCTAATTTTCAACATAATGTGCGGTTGCGGGATGGGCTCGCTCGGGTATCTGACATCTTGTTGGTTGGTGAACAGGGCCTACTGCACTAAATACAACGCATTAGAAAAGTAGATTATATTACACGGTATAGAATTAGAATTCGATGTTCGCATTACTCGAATCCCTCTGCGACTTGTGTTGCTGAACAAACCCGCCCATACCACTGCCGCCGGCTGGTCTTTGTGAGTTTTCATAACGATTTTGGTAAGGCCGACGTCCACCGCCGCTCTGGTTGTTGAAGTTCCTGCTGTTCTGGTTCCCACGCCTGAAATTCCCGCCGGATCCAAACTTGTTTCCTCTTCTATAATTCCCTCCGGTATTACTACTAGATCCGCTGTTATTACTTATCTGCTGCTTCACTTGGTCGATAACATTGTCCTGCAGCTTGATGTACTTGATGTAGGTACCTCTCAGATAGACTTCCTGAGATTTGACAATCTCCTTCTGATATGCAATATTACCGCTATTTCCAATGGTATCCTGCTGGCTTACATTGCAGAGAGTGAGATTCATCCAGTTGTCGACATTCGTGAGCACACCTTCGACGATCTCGCCGTTTTTGAGCTCAACGCTCACCTGTTGCCCCTTGGCGTTTGTTAGCAAATAAAGGGGGAGCATTGGGACGATATCAGGATACTCTAGCACCAAGACTATCGCTTCTAGCCTGTGTCTAATGAAGGTGCTCACGGTTCTCAGTGGTAACAGTAGTACCTTTGAGAACTTTTCAAATTACCCGGTCTTACCACCTATCCCGTTACCCGACTTAACAAATACCCGTCACGTGAATATCACATGTCATTTTTTGACCATGCCTTACCCGGCTCGGTCCGCTCCCACCTTTACGCGTCTCATTTTCGCGACGCGTAAACCCAACGCCTCACCAGATCTCTTTTCTCCTCATTGGGGAATCTCGGCAAGGGTTGGCTCCGGGTTATGGTAGATAGACTAGCTACTAGGTGTAGGGTAGGTAGAGAATCACCAGTAAGACGCCAAAGTGGATCGCCTTTAACTGTCTAGGGTGGATAGGAAGCTAGGTGATTGGGATCAAGTGGAGTTTGTTTGTGTGTGTTTCAAGGTGTTCGTGTGTGTGTGTGTGAATGGTGTCTAGCACTGGTATGAAAGGTTCCAATGAGGCAGATGGAGCAGAAGCAACAGCTTCGGGATCAGGCTCGGCGGGCTTGGTGCCTGTGATAGAAATCGCAACCTATGCGGAGACAGATGTCTATGAATGCTACATCCGGGGGTTTGAGTCGCGTATCGTTATGAGAAGAACAGCGGATGATTGGGTAAATATCACACAGGTGTTCAAGATCGCGCAGTTTTCCAAGACCCAACGGACAAAAGTTCTGGAGAAAGAATCGAACGAAATGCGGCATGAAAAAGTTCAGGGTGGATATGGGCGGTTCCAGGGGACGTGGATTCCGTTGGAAAATGCCAAGTATATGGTTTCGAAGTACAACATCCGGGACCCTGTGGTGAATACGATAATCGGATTTCAGCTGGATCCTCAGAATCCGCCTGTGAAGCGAAGTAAGAATAGCGTTTTGAAGAGATCTTCGCCCAACGGCAGGATCACGTCCCCCTCTAGTTACAACAAAACGCCAAAGAAGAAACTGCTTGCGGCATCCGCGATGAGGAAGTCGAAGAAGAATGGGGGGGTGTCACAGCCGAATCCCAGTCCCTTGCAAAATTTGGTGTTCCAGACGCCGCAACAGGCCCATTTGGCGGGGCAGAATGCCAACTCCACCGTATCGCAGGCTGCTAACGAGAAGGAGAACCCTGTGACAATGGGGTATTCGGCTACGCAGAAACCGCTGCAGTTCTATCCTGTCCCCACATCGCTCTCACATTCTCAGAGTATCCCCCGTAACAGCCACCACAGTAACGCCAATTTCCATAATGGTACGGATTCACAATCGTTCTTGACCTTCATACCTGAGGGCCCCAGTCAGGGAATTTTCTCTACACAGGATCACAGTGATCAGTCAGTGCCGAATATAGCGATTAATGGCAACCTAAAACAACCACCAAAGAGGCGTAGGAAAGACAGCAATATTGACCCTATGATGAAGGGTGAGGCTTTCCTCAATCAGGATAAGACCCAACAGAACTTTAAGATTATGAAGCAGCAGATGTGGCATAACATGCACACAAAGCAACATGTGCCGCAGAACTCGCCGAAAACAATTTATCCGATAGCCGCTAGCAACACAGCCCATTCGAACACTTCATCCATGGAGATGTTTTCTGCTCAGGACAACCCAACTCCGATGTCGTCGAGATCTTCCACGCCACAACCGTCGCAACCGTTCAGTGGGATTCCTACAGCACCTGCTACAGCAGTGGAAACTGATGACTCAGCGCAGCAGGAAATGGAGCAGATGTCAGTAGAGCAGTATAAGGAAACCATACTTCAAGTTTTATCTTCAGAGGATGGCTCTGATAAGGACTATCAACTGCCGCCTCAAATGTATCATCCTCCACCCAATCTCGATATCAATTTCCAGATCGATGACCAGGGTCACACGCCGTTGCATTGGGCCACGGCAATGGCCAATATTCCACTGATCAAACTCCTAATAGCATTGAACGGTAATGCTTTGCAGTGTAATGCCAAGGGTTTCAACGGTATCACCAAGTCCGTCTTCTATAATAACTGTTTCAAGGCTGGCACCTTCCCCGAGATCGTTTCTCTGTTGAGAATATGTCTCATTACACCAGATTCCAATGGCAGGCTTCCACTGCATTACCTCGTGGAGTTGAGTGTTAATAAATCCAAAGATCCTGCGGTGATCAATTATTACATGGATACCATCATTCAGAACCTTGGGCAGGATGATTTTACTCTTCTGCGAATGTCGCTGAACTTTCAGGACAATCTGGGGAATACGGTGCTTCATCTAGCTGCTCTAAATTTGAACTTAGAGCTCTGCAACAAGCTATGCTACCTTGGTTCCTCAATGGACATTACCAACTACGAGAATGAAACCCCATCTTCTATCTTAGCAAAGTTCAATCTGGTGCCACCCACGTCAATTACTCAACCTTTCAGCCCACAAGCAATGGTTAAAGGCTCTCCCTATTTTGAACCATTGACCGCAACCTTGGCAAACCCCGCTAAAACTGCGCCAAAGAACTCACAGGAAAAGGATCACCTCATCACGTCGCCTGGCGACAGCGATCCTCTTGCCAGGGCTCCCCAGATAAAACTGACCCCCGCAGTGCCGACAAAGAAGCTGACAGGCAGAAACTTCCTGTCCGGTGCTGATCCTACAACTTTCAACACGCTGATGGACGACCTATCGAATATCGATTCCTTCGTCACCTCATCAGCTATCCGGGACGTTAAAGCGACTCCATCAAAATTGCTACAGGGCTCACCAATTCTGCACAAGAAAAGGCCGAGCGTGGGAAGTATGCTTCCTCCTCCTAGTCTTAAGAAATTTGTTAATCTGGCGGAAGCCATAGAGTCACCACTGGGCCCCGTCATGGTGTCTCCGCGCGCAGCTCTACCAAAAGTGAAGGAGCTGGGTGAAGTGGTCTCGCTGGCGGGCAAACTAAAGGACATCTCTAATAACCTGGTCTTTTCCCTCAACACGCAGGCTAACTCGATTGCCATGGAGATGAAAACTACCGAGAAAGGAATAACACTAGTCAAGAGAAATCTGGAGAAAGTAAAGCTCGGGGAAAAGGAGCTTTTCGCACAATTTGACGCTTCAGAGGGGATTGAAACAATCGATGACCTCGGCAGGGCAACAGAAGAACTACGACACACCACCAATCACGGCAGATCAGCTTTTATCCAGAGCATAGAAAAATCACAGGCCTTAAGCCTGGCCTCTTTGGTACAAGAAGAAGAATCAAAAGTTGATGAAAACACTTCGGCCTCACCCGCACCAGATAAGACGCAAGTAGAGGAAACTCTAAAACTGGCCACCAAGCTCGCATTCCTGCAGTTCAAGAGACGTGGTTTACTGGCAAAGATAACTGAAGGAAAGTGCAACATCAACACCTCCAATAAGATCAGTAAGTACAGGCGCCTGATTGGCATCACGGTAGACAACATCGACACGAAGCTCGATGAAATAGAGACTGATTTACGGGCTAATGCATGAATCATACCATGCAAACTACAGCCCATCTGGACCTTACGTATCTAATAGCATATCTTAATATCTAATCATCCACCATGGTTTACACGTGATGATCTTAGGACCTCTCTTAAGAGTCCCTTCTCGTGTTGATGAAAAATTTTTTGATGCGATGAGCTTCTCGATGCGATGAGATGCGATGAGATAGGTTTATTTAGTTGAGAAACTCTTACTCTCATTCCAAATTTTGAGTTATAGAGCTCTGTAGAGCGTTTGGATAACGAGAATTGGTGAGCTTGTAGTCGATTTCTACTTTGCAAAAGGTCGGAGTTCCCAGAAATTACAATTTTTTTCGTTTAATTGGAGGCAATTGAAAATAACAACCTACTAGGACGTTTGTTCTGCGAGTTCAACTGAATCCCTGTTATAATAGCTGTATATTGATCTGATAACATCTAGGTATGGATCAACAGTATTTGGCTCAACTTGAGCAGACTTTGGGTGCAATCGTTCACCCCAATGCCAATGGACTGAAAGAAGCCACTAAGACTTTACAATCACAGTTCTACAAACAGACTTCTAGTCTTCCTGCATTGATCCATATTTTGCAAAACTCGTCGGATGACGCTCTGAAACAACTGGCAGGTGTTGAAGCCAGAAAGCTGGTGCCCAAGCATTGGGCTTCTCTGGATGCCGCTACTAAGACGCAAATCAAGCAGAGTTTGCTGCAGACAGCTTTCAGTGAGCCAAAGGAGTTGATTCGTCACTCCAATGCCCGTGCGATTGCCGCAATTGGCACTGAGGAGATGGAAGAAAACCAATGGCCCGATTTGGTTCCAAATCTGATTCAAGCTGCTTCAGGTGAGGATGCTCAAACTAGATTGACCTCTTCATTCATTCTACTTTCGCTATTGGAAGACTTTACTCCTTCTTTGACTGTTTACATCGACGATCTGCTCGATCTGTTCAGTAAGACGATTAACGATACCGCCTCGTTAGAGACCAGATCTCTGGCGGCTCAAGCTCTGAATCACGTCTCCGGTTTGATCCAGGAGCAAGAAGAAGTAAATCCTCAACAGGCTGCCAAGTTCGCTGCCTTGATTCCTTCCGTTGTCAACGTGCTGCAAGACGTCATCAAGGCTGACGATGCTGTCAACTCCAAGTTGATTTTCAACTGTTTGAACGATTTCCTGCTACTGGAATCTCAGTTGACTAACAACTCGATCCCAGATCTGGTCAAGCTGGCCATTCAGATTGCTGTCAACACCGAAATCGACGAAGATGTCAGAGTTTTCGCTGTGCAGTTCATGATCTCTGCCCTTTCTTACAGAAAGTCGAAGATATCGCAAGCCAAGTTGGGTCCAGAAATTACTATGGCCGCTCTTAAAGTCGCTTCTGAAGAGATCGATGTTGACGAAGAGCTTAACAACGAGGATGAAACCGCTGAAAATGAGGAGAACACTCCTTCTTTGACCGCGATCAGATTGTTGGCTTTCGCATCTTCAGAATTGCCTCCCTCTCAAGTTGCCTCAGTCATCGTCGAACACCTCCCAGCTATGCTTCAATCATCTAACTCCTTTGAGAGAAGAGGTATCCTATTGGCTATTTCTGTCGCTGTTACAGGCTCACCTGACTACATTCTGTCTCAATTTGACAAGATCATTCCAGCTACCATCACTGGTTTGAAGGACAATGAGCCAATTGTCAAATTGGCTGCCTTGAAATGCGTTCACCACTTAACCAGTGATTTGCAGGACGAAGTGGCCAAGTTCCATGACGAGTATCTGCCACTGATCATCGATATCATCGACACTGCCAAGTTTGTGGTTATCTACAATTATGCCACCGTCGCTTTAGATGGGCTGTTGGAGTTCATTGCTTATGAAGCTATCTCCAAATACTTGGAGCCACTAATGAACAAGCTATTTTACATGTTAGAGAGTAACAAATCTTCCAAACTGAGATGTGCCGTCGTTTCGGCCATTGGTTCCGCAGCTTTTGCTGCTGGTGCAGCTTTCGTTCCATACTTCAAGACTAGCGTTCAGTACCTCGGCCAATTTATTGAAAACTGCTCGCAAATTGAAGGCATGAGCGATGACGACATCGAGCTAAGAGCGTTGACCTTCGAAAACATCTCCACAATGGCCAGAGCCGTCAGATCTGACACCTTCGCTGAGTATGCTGAACCTTTGGTCAACTCCGCTTACGAAGCTATCAAGACTGAGTCTGCAAGATTAAGAGAGTCAGGGTATGCGTTTATCGCTAACTTGGCTAAAGTTTACGGTGAGAACTTCTCACCGTTCTTGAAGACCATTCTTCCGGAAATCTTCAAAACGTTGCAGCTCGATGAATATCAATTCAATTTTGATGGTGATGCCGAAGACTTGGCCGCTTTTGCTGATGGTGCTAACGAGGAGGAGTTACAGAATAAGTTCACTGTCAATACTGGTATTTCTTACGAAAAGGAAGTGGCCGCTGCCGCTTTATCTGAACTGGCTTTGGGTACAAAAGAGCACTTCCTTCCTTTTGTCGAGGAATCCCTCAAAGTTCTGAGCGAGCAAGTCGAGGAGTCATATGGTCTAAAGGAAACTGCTTTGAACACCATTTGGAACGTCGTAAAAGCCGTACTTTTGGCTTCGAAGTTCGTACCTGAGTCCTACCCTAAAGGAATTCCATCTGGCTCCTACGTTGACGCCAACGTTCTTGCAGTCATTCAGACCGCTAGGGAAATTACTTTGACTGGTCTAGCTGACGAGTTTGAAACTTCCATGCTTATTACCGTGATGGAAGACATGGCTAATATGATTAAGCAATTTGGTAGTATCATCATTATGGAGAATGGAGATGCAACGGCCCTGGAAAATCTTTGCGTCCAAGTCTTGAGTGTTTTGAAAGGCACCCATACCTGTCAAACAATCGATCTAGAGGAAGATATTCCAAAGGACGAGGAATTGGATGCTTCTGAGACCGAAGCTACTCTACAGGATGTCGCTCTGGAAGTTCTTGTCAGTCTTTCATACGCCCTTGAGGGAGACTTTGCTAAGGTTTTCGAAAACTTCAAACCTGTGTTGCTTTCCTTGTTCGAGGCTACATCCAAGAACAAGAGGTCATCGGCTGTTGGTGCCGCATCTGAGATTTCCATGGGTATGAAGGGTCAAAACCCATTCATTCAGGAAATGTTGGAAGCCCTGGTCATTAGACTCACCTCTGACAAGTCTTTAGAAGTCAGAGGTAACGCTGCCTATGGTGTCGGAGTCCTTTGCGAGTTCGCCAACTTTGACGTGTCATCTATCTACGAACTAGTGTTGAAGGCAATGTATCAATTGCTGACAACTGCCGATCAGAAGGCTTTGACCGCTGAAGATGACGAAGCCACCAGAGAGATCGTGGATAGGGCTTATGCTAATGCTAGCGGTTGCGTGGCAAGGATGACTTTGAAGCACGAGAACTTCGTCCCACTGGAGCAAACCATTCCAGCACTATTAGCCCACCTACCCTTGAATACTGGTTTTGAGGAATACAATCCAATTTTCGAGCTAATAATGAAGCTATACCAGGATAACAACTCGGTAATTGCTAGCGCAACACCCAAGATTATTGAGCTCTTCACTGTCGTCTTCACCAAAGAAGATGAGAGGCTGAAGCTAGAGCAAGAATCGACATTGGGTAGGGAAGAGAACATGGAAAGATTGAAGCAATTCCAAAGCGACGAGATGAGAGAGAAGGTCATCGCACTATTGAAGTACTTGAACAGTACCTACGATGGCTTGGTGGCCCAAAGTCCTGTCCTTGCAAGAGTCATTGCTTAGAAGTACACCAGACTGGTTTGGTTATCGAATATCCGCGTACGGATTGCAATTTTAACTATTATATTATGTATTTTACTTTATAACGAAACTTTTTGAATCGTATCAGCTTGTAAGACCAATTAAAAAACAGTCAGCTTAAGACTGCCAGCCGACAGGTACTGAATGGATGGGCAATGGTAAAGAGAATTGAGGAAAAGAAGGAGTTTGTCAGGCCACCCGTGAGCTTATGGCAAGATGTCAAAGATGCCATACGATTTATCTGCTTCAACCCGCGAGGGAATAGTATCATCATGCCAATACTACTAGTTGTCGAGTCCTTGGCCCTCAAGATGATCTGCGCGTCTGTACCATACACTGAGATCGATTACAAGGCTTACATGGAACAAATCGAGATGATTGAGATGGATCATGTACTTGATTTTTCGCAAATTAGAGGAGGCACCGGTCCATTGGTATACCCTGCAGGCCATGTTTTGTTGTATAAGCTGATGTACAAAATTACAGATGGAATGAATCGGTTGGAGGAAGGTCAAAACATATTTAGGTATCTCTACATCGGTACTTTGGCTATTCAGATGATCATTTACCATCAACTGGAGCTACCGCCCTGGTGCGCCGTACTAGCCTGTCTCTCGAAGAGACTGCACTCCATCTATGTTCTTCGGTTATTCAATGACTGCTTTACCACATTTTTCATGGTTTTAACTGTATTCCTCATAATGCAAGCAGCAAAAAGACGAAATGCCATACTTTCAGCACTCTCGTCACTAACCTACAGTGTGGCTATCAGCATCAAGATGAACGCGCTGTTGTATCTCCCCGCCTTCGTCGTTTCCGTATACCTGGCAAACGAAGGAAATTTAGCGAAAACTATCTTGTGTGCTGCAATAGGTGTCTCATGGCAGTTAGCAGTCGCGCTCCCATTTTTGAAAACATACCCAAGGGAATACATCAGGTGTGCTTTCGACTTTGGTCGTAGCTTCATGTTTAAATGGAGCGTTAACTGGCAAATGATAGACGAGGACGGATTTGATAGTCCTGTTTTCCATAAGGCTCTATTGTTAAGCCAGTTCGTAGGAATCATGACCGTCATTTTATTCGCATACCCATCCTTTCCCAAGGACTTGATCGTGTCAGTGAAGAACCCATTCACAAAATCCATCCCCAAAATTAAACTGGCAGATGCGGTTCCCTTCCTCCTTATAACAACAAACTACATCGGTGTTGTATTTTCCAGGTCCCTACATTACCAATTTCTTACGTGGTATCATTGGACAGTTCCCATTTTAATGTTTTACTCTAAGATGCCCTGGTTTCTCGGGCCCATGTGGTACATTTTGCACGAGTATTGCTGGAATTCCTATCCACCTAATTCCCAAGCCAGTACCCTTCTCCTAGCGCTGAACTGTGTCCTGCTTTTGTTAGTAGTCAGGATCAGACTGCGCCGGTTGGTCTACAAAGAGGCAGCTCACAAAAAAATAGAGTGACTTACAGGAGTTAATTAATCGCCTGGGAGAATCCACAAGGGGCTTACAACGTGCTAACGCACGAAAGGGCCAGGACCCATCGTGGCGAGTCGACCATTTCCTCCACTTGGAGCAGATGAAATGGAAGACCCAAGAAAGTTGTATAAAAGAGTAAGTTCAAATTGTGTTTCATCTGAGTGTGAAGCTCTCCGCCTATCGGTAGTTTTGAGATTAGATTACTGGGGGATGACGGAGAATCCCAGAAGCAGGCTCGAGAATCCGACAAGCTTTTACCATGACCGTAGGCCCATCGTCATGGAAACTGATGAGCTTGTAGATGAGCTTGTTGATGAGCTTACCCGGATTCTGGTGAGTCAGGATAAACAGGATAAACACCATCTATAATGAAGTTGACAGTAAGAAGACAGCTTAAAAGTGGCTGTACTACCGTTACAGGCCCCTAATAGTGATTTCTCTATTGCTGAGTGGTTTAGCAAATTGTTGTACTTGAAGATTGCTTGTTAAAGTTCGTGCCATTAGCAGGGTATTAGAAAGGCGCGATTAGTGGAACTAAGCCGTGAAAATTAAGGTCATACGAAAACGGTCAGGCACTAGTCGCTTTCTAGGTCCCATTTCCCAGCCATTGACTGAATATATTGGGATGGACGACCTCTATGTGGGTGGACAATTGCCATATGGTAAACAGCAGACTCGATATAATCAACGACAGCAATTTGAAAGAGAGACTGGATTCTCTACCAAGCAAATGCTAGATGCTTACATTTACGATTTCCTTTCTAAATCTTCGCTCAAGAATAGTGCGGCTGCTTTTTGCCGAGAGGCCGGCCTAGTGGGTTCGGATGGGGTCCCTAATTCACCATCAGTCCTAGATGAGGTGAAGGATGCACCACAGGGTTTTATCTACGAGTGGTGGCAGATTTTCTGGGATCTGTTTAACGCAAGAACGCACAAGGAGGGCTCCACTGTTGCGAAGGAATATACGAAGATTTTGTCCGACAAACAAAAGCAAGAATACGCATACAGATCGCGCGCTGTACAGGCTGCCAGGTTGCAGCATATGGCTGTTCACGGCAATGAGCCTTCTACGAGCCCCGATTTCTCGCCATTAATGAGTCCTGTGGCTGGAATGCACCCGTCATCGAGTTACCATAACATTACCAATCTACCTGCGATGAGTGAAATGAATTGCAATACGCGTGAGTACAACGTAAGCGCTCCTTTGCAACACGCACCACCCGCTTTGGGGTCAGAAGCTCCTGGCTGGCCAGGCTATCCAAATCAAGTATCTCCGTTCTCGAACAACCAACCCTATGGCGCCCGCCTTGATCAATACTGCCCGATTCCTCCCGCTAATCCGCAGTCCAGTGGGCCTAAATCCAAAGCTAGCAGACCTCCTTCAACGAAGCACGGCGCTGCGGTAGACGTTCCAGGTTCTCCAAGTCATACTTCACCTCTGGGCTCATACAAGGGATCAGGTAGCAGCCTTGCCGGACGAATCTCAGTGATGGAAGGTTTACATAACTACCAAAGACAAATGATAATGTCGGAGATAGAGTACAACAATCAAAATAGGAAAGGTAATTCGACCGTCGCAGCAAATGGAGCCACATATTCTAAGAAACGTATGCTGCGGCCTCCTGCTTGCCTACCACCCCAAAATGGCCCTTCTACGACGGAAAGCTGCTCTAACCTGAACCTGATGAGCAACTCAAGGCCCAAACCAGTTAGAAGGAGATCCGCCAATAGCAATATGGGTCCCGTCAACAAGTCGATGCAGACTTCTTACTCTGAAGGTCCTTCAACACCTATCAGTGCAGGTCATGCGGGGACTGCAAATGACACCAATGAACGGGTCAATTTGCCCAATTCCTTATCAACGGTATCAGAGAATGCTCCCTCATCCGGCAGTGAATTGACCGATTCTTCCAAGAAGACTGGTAAAAAAATACGAAAGCAAAAGAAAGCGCTGGCAATTACCTTTAGCAATAATGGTTTCAGCTTTGTTCCGCCAAACTCTGTTCCCACGCCGCCTAATGAAGCGCAACAAAAGTCGCAATTCAGAGTGCTGGGCAAGAACCATGTCAAGAAGTCACAAAATGCGCGATCGAACAACAAGTTGTCTTCTAAAGGCTCGGCAGAAGCAAGCCCCCGGGTTATGGGCGACGAAAGTTCGATGACTACTCCGACGTTCGTCAACACCATGTGGCAGAACAGCGGTAAGATGCAATCAACTCCACACTCTAACTTTACGTTCGTTGGCGAAAGCGTTGATTTGAACAACACTGCCGACGGCCCATCAAACACAAACTCTGGGATCGCCAGCGGCAGTGGGACCTCGTACCAGTATAACGAGGCCGATCCAGATGATCTGCTTTCAATAAAGTCAATGCTTTCGATGTCCGATGTCACTGGTATAAAAGGAGAAGTCGAACCTAACCAAGTTCTACCGAGTACAGAGTCAGCTACAAGTTTACCAGAGGGCGGTCAGCACGAGTTCAACCTAGACTTATTAGAGCCGGGAGAGCCTTCCTTCAACTTTTTGAGCCCGCGAAATTAATAGGCGTGTAAATGTATAATATGAGAATCATTAATGGGGAATCTACGACTCGTTGGACCGGAGGAGGGACCATTATCCCGATTCCACTAGCTGCCAGGGCCTTGGTTGCCCATGTCCTAGTAGAACGTCGCTCTAGACGGATCTTAATGTTAAACATGGAAAGTCTTGAAAGATGTTCATCTCAAACAACCCAAAGAGCTGTTGAACTCGCCATATTCCCCCGTTGGCTAGTTGAATGGTCAATTAATTCATCTGAATAGTAGCAATGGCGTTTTTTTCCTCTGGATCGGCTGGTAACTCAGGGGTCTCGACTACCATGGCGAGCGAAAAGGACTTGGCAAATGATATTATCATAAATAACCCAGCTGAGGACTCGATTTCGGATATTGCATTCTCCCCACAGCACGATTTTATGTTCAGTGTCAGTTCATGGGACAATAAGGTTCGTATTTGGGATGTTCAAAATGGAGTTCCCCAGGGTCGCGCACAATACGATCATGCGGGACCGGTGCTGTGCACTAGATGGACCACAGACGGTACGAAAGTGGTATCAGGTGGCTGCGACAATATAGTGAAGGTTTATGATGTGGCCAGCGGGCAATCTCAGGATTTGGGATCACACGCGGCACCCGTTAAAGCCCTGCGCTACCTGGCCTTTGGAGCCAGTAACACAGAAGTGCTCGTGACAGGTTCATGGGATAAAACTCTAAAGTACTGGGACTTGAGGCAGCCGCAACCGATATCCACAGTGATGATGCCCGAGAGAGTCTACACTTTGGACAGCAAGCAGCAACTGCTGGTTGTCGGTACTGCAGAAAGACACATTGCCGTAATCGACCTCAGTAACCCAACCACAATCTTCAAGACCACACAGTCCCCGTTGAAATGGCAGACTCGAGCAGTGGCATGCTACAACGAGGGTGATGGGTATGCCGTCGGCTCCATCGAGGGAAGATGTGCCATCAGATACGTAGACGATGAACAACAAAGAAAATCCGGCTTTTCCTTCAAATGCCACCGTCAAACAAACAACAACCGAGCCGCAGGGACCCAGGCCCAATCTCTAGTATACGCTGTAAACAGCATCGCGTTCCACCCCATCTACGGTACTTTTGTCACTGTTGGTGGTGACGGGTCGTTCCATTTCTGGGACAAAAACCAAAGACACAGGCTCAGGGGGTATCCTTCCCTCCAGGCTTCAATTCCAGTTTGTAATTTCAACAGACAGGGTACAGTACTGGCCTACGCGCTAAGTTACGACTGGCATCAGGGCCACATGGGCAACAGACCGGACTATCCAAATGTCATCAGACTGCATCCAACAACCGATGAAGAGGTAAAGGAGAAGAAAAAGAGGTAACCAACATTGAAGAACGGTCTCAAACCGCCATTCAGCATTCAATATCCATAGACAACCCATGTAATATCTAAGTAATCAACCATTATTGTAGTTCTGGTGCGGTTTCACGTGGGTTTCACGTGGTTTTTAAAGCTTTTGCCTAATTTGAAAATTTTTCAGATCTCTAGTAGGTTGAAAAAGTTGCAAGCTGCGAGATCTCGTATGGCTCATAGCGACGACATACAAGTCATCTTGGAATAATATCCAGGGTCTAAATTGCCCAATTTTAGGCCTTTGGTAGATTTCTCTAGCGTAGGATTAAAGTGCTGCAAATTTTGCAGGGATTTTTCAAGGAAAGTATATCAATTGGGAACAAGAACGTGTTTGGGACCCTTCAACTCGCACTTTTTGCCGCTTCAATTCTTAAAGAATAGCTATAAAGCTTGTATTGAGGCCCAAGTCTAGTATGCCGGGCAAAATCGAAAGTATTCCCTTTCTTTCACAGCTCGAAGATGTTGACAAATACCTGTTAGAGTACAGAAGCTTGAAGTTGTCCTCTCCGGGACCTAGCAACGGGTACAACAATCACCACCATGCGCATGCGCAAATCAGACACAATCACAGCAACGGAAATGGTGGTTTGAATAAAGAGTACGGCGAAAACATGAAGATGGGAATTAACGGAAAAGCACTGTCATTGAATGGTTATAATGTTAGCGGTAACAATGTCGTTTTTGGTAGTGGTTCCAAGGTTTCTATGGGTAATTCTCCTGTCACAGGAGTGATGGGTCAGAACAGGAAAAAGGCTCTCGGAGACGCAGGCCAGGGCTACAGATACAGTAACAACAACTCAGGCTTGAAGTTCAGCCCTCAGTATCAAGCCACCAAACAACCACAACAACAGCACCAGCACCAGTATCCTACAAGTTTTGCGACAAACTCAACGATCACAAATCATTTAAAACAGATCTACCCTCAAATGGGCTATAACGCTGGCGGCAGCAACAGTAACCTTGCTTTAGATCAATTGAGTACTTCTTTCATTGTGCCAAACCAGCAGAATTCTTCACAGCACCAACAAACCGAAGGTTTGCCATCCAGCAATTCTTCTCCTTCCCCGGTTCCCGCTTTGGCTGACACGGCCTTAACCGGCAACTCATCAATGTCATCGTTTGGCAGTAACATTGGCTACGAATTGCCCTCCAATTCTGGCAGAATTAACCCACAATTTGGGCCACAGGCCCCATTCTCGAATTATTTGGATACAGGACTGATTTCTACCGCTTCAATAGTCCCTGGAAATTCCAACGGTTCAAATATCTCTGCCCCGTTAGGAACAGATATGGTGAGCCGGTATCCCACGACTGCACTGGCTAATGATACTGGAAATACTGCTGGCTCAACATTTAACTTCGACTCGACTATCTCGGCGACGACTCTCATTCCTGAAACGGTTTCGGAGCAAGTGGCGCCTCGTACAAGAGAAAGCACGTTGGCCAGTTTCGATGGTTCCGCCGGAAGCATCAACAATTCGGGAAGTAGCTTGCTCATGAACGATTACTCGGTTGGATGGGGCTCTAACCATGCGAATTCATCGTCAAATGCTGGCGGATCTTTTGGTATTTGGAATAATGACATGAGCGTTTGGAGTTAGGACATAATTGAGGGTGGACCTCAGTTGTATGATATTTTTTTTTGTTTACTGTTCATGCAAACGGGAGAGACGGTTTTAATATGCATTGTTTTATCATAGGCATTATTTTTTATCAAGTCTGTACAAATTATTTATGAGATGGGTTGTTTCTTGGATCGCAAATTCAGATTTAAATCATTTCCTATGAACAATAATGGTCGAAAGTCGAATATTTAGGCGTTGATCGCTTATTTACATGACTCTATTCCGCTTGTTTGCAAAGTAGGCTCTCGAACATCTCTTCAAACTGCTGCGGCTGGATTCTTCCCTGCGACGACCTCATACCTTGACCTACCAAAAACTTGATAGATTTTTTCTTCTTGCCAGTGACTATACCTCTTATCATTTTGGGGTCAGCCGCATTTATTATTTCCTGACAGATTTCCTTAAGCTCTGTTTTGTCTACTTCACCGATAGTTTGCAAATCGTATTCTTCAATTAGCTGCTTGAAATTAGCTTGCTCTCTACGTGATAGCCCATTGGCTTTAAACTCTTCAAGAACGTGAAATAACAGCAGCTTGCCACTGGCGCTAGATATTTGTTTGCTGTGTATTATTGTCACGAACTCGGCGAAAGTTTTAGAATTTAGAACATTTAGAGCTTTCCCTAATGGGATTTGTAGTTTGTTTAAGTCGCCGAGAAGTTCGTGGATTATCCAATTCGTTGGGAGCTTGTGATTGATTTTACCGAGTCCTTCTTTTTTGACCGTTTCCGAATAAATTTTGAATGCATCAACGTAAAACTTTAACAGCTCCTCTTGTGAGTAGAT
Source organism: Torulaspora franciscae (assembly GCA_003705175.3). Taxonomy (NCBI): domain Eukaryota; kingdom Fungi; phylum Ascomycota; class Saccharomycetes; order Saccharomycetales; family Saccharomycetaceae; genus Torulaspora; species Torulaspora franciscae. The sequence continues at coordinate 172,665 of PPHX03000005.1, forward strand.
GCCACTCTGGCTATTCCCGCTGACTGTCAAAATTTTCGCATCCTTCAGGGACAGATGATAAGGCTCGGTCATTAAACTACTCAACACCTCATCAGGCGAAGGAGGAAGAGACTTCTTCACCCTCTCAATCACATCGGGTGACAGGGATATAACAGGCAGCTCTGGGTCAGGCATATATCTATAGTCAATTGTGGTCTCTTTACTCCTCAACTTCACGGTGCATTCCCCATTCCATGACCTTGTTTCTGAATGTGACAAAAGTTCCTCGCCCCTTCCATCCTCTAATATTTTAACTTGTCTTTGGTACTCGAACTTTATTGCATTCATGATAGAGCTGGTGTTCGGCAGATTTTTTAGCTCCACCCTAGCAAAATTATTAACCGATAAATTCACATCCACTCTCATGGCACCTGTCTCTAAGTCACCCGTGGAGATATTTAGATGCCGGACCAAATTTTGATACCTTTTGATGAAGGCCCTTATTTGCCTCAGGTCGCTGAAATCGGGCTGTGTGACCATCTCTATCAGTGGGACATTACTTCTGTTCAAATCAATTAAAGTTCTGTTCTCTACCCCTTTGTAAACAGATCTGCCCGTATCCTGTTCAATCTGCAGCTGTATCAGGTTGATCTGTTTTTCTTTGCTGTCTATACCATCCACATCTTTGCGTAGAATCACTTTACCACCAGAGGCAAACGGTAAATAGTGCTGTGTAATTTGGTAACCCAAAGGCTGGTCTCCGTAAAAGTAGTGCTTACGATCAAATTGGGACCGAAGATTCACCTTAGCACCCAGTGCTACCGACAATCTAAGGGCATATAATACAGCTTCATAGTTCAATACTGGCTGGGTGCCAGGAAGGGCAACATCAAAATAAGATGTATGCATGTTCGGGGTGTTTAGGGAATGAAATGGGTCATTGATAGACTGCGAGAACAGCTTCTTCTTTGTATCCAACTGGGTGTGAATTTCGAGTCCACATGTGAGCTTATATCGCGGGAGAAGGTTGAACTTGGATGCCTCGAGTCTATTCACACTATAACATCGCTTAAGCCGTAGCATCGTCATTCTGTTTGTATGATCACTCAGTGATGCTTTGCTAGTGTAGTAAACTTTTTATTTAATTTAAGACGAAAAGGCTGTAAACGATGTCAAACAAAGCACAATGAAAGCCATGATATTAACGCCATCAGATCAAACGTGCACATAGTCAAATATTGGCCAAGCAATGGCAAATCAATTTTATATGCTTATAGCGATTGACGCCTTTGGTTGTGTTTATGTTTAGTGACCAAATCCCAACTTTAGCCATCGCCTTGAACTATCAGCTTATGAGAAAAAGCCATATACTAGAAAACAGAGCTTATTAACTACAAAGTCTTATACATGCCACTAAAACGTACATATTTTCAAACCTTCCACACCTTGTCTTCAGCAATCATCAAGTTGTTCCTAGTAGCCATAATCTCAAGTCCCGTAGTATACTCAAGGTATGAAAACTTCTCTTCATCCGGTAACTCCTCATTTATTCTCTCGAACAACGCGGCTACTGGATATACTTCATCTTCAAATAAGTCCGTTTGCATTAAGCGAGCAACAATACTAGAAAGTAGAGACAGTCTACCAGTTGATATACTTCCCGGTCCGCTGTCGTCAATGGCGCTTGTGGGTTGCTCCATGTCACTTTCGTCCTGTCCAGCAGTAGAAAGATTTGGTGTTCTCTGGGTCCCAGAAACCTCGGTAAGTGGCCCTCCTGACACAGGAGCCTGTACTTGACGACGAGGCGATACCCTCAGACCCTGCTGCAACCTTCTTTGTAAATCCTCCTCCTCGTCGTGAGGTAATGGTGACATCACTTTACTCGGTTCTTCTATGACTTGCTCAGGTTCCTCCTCCTCATCCTCATCGTCAACAAAGGTGAGCTTCCTGCGTGACCTTGTGAGAGATGGCGTCCCACTTCTGGAGGATAAGTTGGCACTTCTGGCGGGTGTTTTCATTTTTGTGGGAGATGAGGAGATATCATTCCTTTGCCTAGTCCTTTGCTTCTTCTTTGGCGACTTCTTTGGAGAGATCTTTTGTGATACTTCTTCCTCACTCTCATCTTCGTAATAGATGTCGCTCCCTACATCTTCGCCCAGCAACGCAAATCTCAATAGATTTGAAGCTACGAGAGCATCACGCCTATTAACCGTCTTCGAAAGCCTTACCTTGGCGTGAGCTGTGGCCAATCTAATTAGTGTTTCCAGCGTTCTTGCTGTAATCGGCGATTTCTTCGTATTTTCGTCGTTTCTCAAATCTGCGTAGTTCTTAACAATGACATCGATTGCCTCTTGCGTTAGCTGCGGCTGGACTCTTTCCTTAGCATATTGAACATATTTCCTTAGAAACGGGATTGTGACAATGCTAGGAATCTCGTTACCGTTATGATTACCTCTATTTTTGGCCAATTTAGCTCCTGCCTGTAACAACGGGTTAAATTTCTCGAATACAGAATCCTCTTCATCAACGTCCCCATCCTTGTGGTTTGGGTTCTCGATATTATCCCCCTCTTCATCGTCAGCACCTACCGATAGGGAAAGATTCAAAGACTCGCGAATAGGCTCACCTTCCAAATATCCTGGGGGTAAATACCTGTGAGTTCTCAAGACATGTTCACTAATGGCCCTATCTCTTATTTCATTGATGTCATCGGTGACAACGAACAACAAATCAAAACGCGACAACAAGGAATCGGGTAAAGCGATGTTTTGATGAGGGTCTCTATTAACGTCGTATTGACCAAACACCGGGTTGGCTGCGGCTATGACACTACAACGGGCATTAAGTGTCGTGTGAATCCCTGCCTTGGCGATTGTAACGGTTTGCTGCTCCATAACTTCGTGGATGGCCACCCTGTCTACATCTGTCATCTTATCAAACTCATCAATGCAAACTATACCGCGATCAGCCAGAACCATCGCACCTGCCTCCAACCTTCTTTCGCCAGTTTCTCTGTCAGTTGTCACTGCTGCTGTAAGACCTACACCGGAGGAGCCTCTACCTGTTGTGGCAATGGCTAAAGAGGCCGTATTTAGAACAAATCTCAGCATCTGAGACTTGGCCGTAGACGGATCACCGACCATCAGAATATTAATATCACCTCTCAAATGAGATCCGTTTTCCAAATTCTTTTCCACACCGCCCATCAACATCAAAAGGACGGCCCTCTTGATATGCTCATGACCGTAAATAGAGGGAGCCAAAGATTGGGCGAGGACGTCGAAAATATCCATCCGCTTGGAAAGCTTATTGATGTTTCTGATATCGAAATCTGTCAAATTCTGCCTGGCAGAAACGCCGGTAGATCTCGCATGCAAGGGGTAGACGGTGTTACCTATAATTAAGGTCCTAAACCCATTCAATGCATTCGAATCGTTCTGGTTGAGACCACCAGCTCCAAGAGACTTGAAGACACCAACAACGTTAATTCTATCACCGGGTTTCGTTTTATCGACCAAATCGTCATCGAGAATGACGTCGACGGACCGAGGCAACTGGCCAGCGGGCGCCTTCTCAGGCATCTCCTGCACGGTGATCCGCTGATGGTCTAGGTACGTAGAGTATCCGTACTCGGTAGTAAGCTTGTTACCGTCCTGATCTTCAGTCGGGTATATAGCGGGTGTTGGGATCCGCGTGGTGAGTGTGGTTGTAGAGTCTGTATAGTCTCTGTAATGGAATCTGCCTGTCTTTTCGGCGAAGTGAACGGATCTCACGATCTTAGGTCTGACAAGCGAAGTTCTAGTTACAATCCCCTCCAATGAAACCAACTTGTTGAGGAAATGGGAATTCAAAGTACGAGGTGAGAGGGCATGCGCACCGAAGGAACCTTTAAAAGACAAACGCCAGGGCCTTTTTGCAGAGAGGGAAGTTCTTGTCGAATGGTTCGCGGGAATATCATTGATTGAAATGGCCAACTCGGTCAGAGCTTTTTCTGCTGGTGGGATGAAATGGGCAGGCGCATTCAGCACGCCAGTCCAAAACGACCTATCGAACTCGCGTAAATCGTCCAAAGAAATGGTAATCCTCTGGAGAAGCACATCAAAATCACTACTTTTTTTCTCAGATCCAGTCTCAACTGCGCTGTTATACAGCTGGATGGATCTCACCGCGTCTCTGTAAACAGTAAAAGTGTCTAAGAACTCTTGGAACCTACGGACTCTATCGGAGAAAACGGCATCTGGAACAAAGTTGTAGTCTCCATCAGCGTCTACACCACCTAGATCCATACTAAACGTTTCCAGATAACTGGTTGGGACAGAAGGCAAGAATAGTGTATCGCCGGAGGAAGATGTCGTCTCATATATGATGGCTAGGTGAAGAGATGGGCATAATTTCCTAAAACGGTAAAAAATCAAAAAAAATAGATGTACCGACAACTGCAGGACTCGAACCTGCGCGGGCAGAGCCCAAAAGATTTCTAATCTTTCGCCTTAACCACTCGGCCAAGTTGCCATATAAATTCAGTGAAATACAAAAGCTGCTGACCTCCCAACACCTAGGCTCGCGGACCACGCCTATTAATGTAATGGATGTAGTTATAGGTTTAGAATAGATATAATAAGTTAAAGAAAACTAATATAACAGGATTAAAGATGAGTTTGAATGCAATATACTGATATTCTCACCCCGTAGCTTAATCGGACTTAGGAGCTTCTTTGAAAGAGATTGCGGCCTCTTCACCCATGGCAGAGATGATGGTAACGTTCAAGTCCTTGCCCTCGTCGAAAGCGGCTTGCATAGACTCACCCAACTCGCCCTCAGGAGCTCTGACGTCATCCTTGGTCTCACCGTCCATCGTCATCAACGACAAGAAACCGTCATCGATGTCCAACAACTGGTATTCGGTTCTCTTGACGAATGGCACTTCCATGTTGTGAGTAGATGGAGACAAATCTTCCAACTTCTTACCGGTGAAGATATCTAAAGCGACCAAGTGCACTTTGGCGTGACCGTGCTTACCGGTCTTGGAAGTAGACATGTCGACAATCTTACAAGGTCTACCTTTGATGTTGACGAACCCGTTCTTTCTCAAAGCAGAACATTGCAATGGGTAGGTCAACGAGGAGCCAGCATCAGCAGTTTCAAAAACGTGTTCTTCTTCAGCCATTTTCTTGGTCTTGCTATAATAAAAATCCGGTAGTAAGTTGGATAGATGGGAGTTAGATACTAATTAATAACAACCAACAAAAAAAAAAAAAACTGGAAAGAAATTTCACTTAAAATCGATGAATAAGACAGTATTTATAACAAGCAAAGAGCAGAAAGGAACACGAAGACGAAGGCGAAAGAGAGAGAAGAGAGGGATACTCGCTGAGAGACTACAAGAGATAGGAATGCACAGAGGTCGGCGACGACGACGACGAAGAGAGAAGAAGGGAATTAAGACGAAAAAAATTTCTTTCATGCATTAGGTGGGCGAAGACCGTTAAACTGGCATGAAATTTTTTCACATCGTTCCAAACAAGGCAATAACAGGGAAAAGCCACCGACGTGCAAGGTGACCACAGCGCCGTTACCCTGGCGTGCCGGACAGACCGGGCCTGCCCGGACGGATCGGACAACCGCCCGAATGTGTCGTATAGGAGACGCCACGTATAGCATGGCGAAGTGGTTGGCCAGAGGTGAGCTCCTCGTGGAGGCGCTATCATCGTAGAGTGAGAGTTGTGTCGGCTGACGGAGATTAGGGAGTTAGGATCTTGGCGTTTGCGGCGAAGTTCCACGGTGCTTGGTAGTGCTGTCCGTTAGATAGAGAGGAGGCGAGGAGCACAGCAATCTCCAGACCATTGTTCTTGGGATATGTACGACATTGTAAATTCGACATCGTAGGGAAAGTGAGGACATGTGGCGCTACCATGTTTAGGAAGAGGGCTTACCCGTCCTGCGTAGTTGGTGAAAAAGCGTGAAAGGTAAATAAAAGAGTGCTCCAATGGTACAAGTAGACGGCTAACGAGTAGCCATTGCGTGATTCCCATGCGGTTCAAGAGTTTTGCGAACTTTTCAACAACGGTCAGCGCGTGTGGCACGTTGCTGGCGCTCTGGGTGCTCTTCAGGCTTCTTTTTTCGTCTTCAAGCTCGCTGTTGGGCCCCGTTCTGCACTCGCTGCCGTTCTTCAAGCCGTTCGTGCCCAATTTCAAGAATGTGCCTGGGGTAGAGTATTACGATCTGCGAAATTACCAGGGTGACAAGGACGGGTGGCAGAGGGACAACCGGATCCTGTTTTTAGTGCCTCTGAGAGACGCCGCACAGCATTTGCCCCGGTTCTTCGGTCATATGAGCCAGCTGACGTACCCACACAACCTGATAGACATGTCGTTTCTGGTCAGCGACTCCTCGGACGACACCATGGGCGAACTGCTGCAGCATCTGAAGATCGCGCAGTCTCAGAAGGACAAGACGAAGCGGTTCGGCAACATCGAGATTTACGAAAAAGACTTTGGCCAGGTCATAGGGCAGTCGTTTTCCGACAGACACGGTTTTGCTGCGCAGGGGCCCAGGCGGAAGCTTATGGCGCGGGCCCGTAACTGGCTGGGGTCTGTAGCGCTGAAGCCGTACCACTCGTGGGTGTACTGGAGAGATGTCGACGTCGAGATCGCTCCCTCGTCGATCATGGAGGACCTGATGCACCACGATAGAGACGTCATTGTCCCCAACGTGTGGAGACCGCTGCCGGACTGGCTGGGGAACATCCAGCCCTACGATCTGAACTCGTGGAAGGAGTCGGAGGCCGGCATCCAGCTGGCAAACGCACTTGACGACGAGGACTCCGTGATCGTCGAGGGGTACCCTGAGTTTGCCACTTGGAGAACGCATCTGGCCTACATGCGGGACCCCAGCGGAGACCCTGAGGACGAGATGGAACTGGACGGCATCGGCGGTGTTTCCATCCTAGCAAAGGCCAAGGTCTTCAGAACCGGCTCGCATTTCCCAGCGTTCTCTTTCGAAAAGCATGCCGAAACCGAGGCGTTCGGTAAACTGTCCCGCAGAATGAACTACAACGTCGTCGGACTACCCCACTACGTTATATGGCACATATACGAGCCCTCCACCGAGGATCTCAAGCACATGGCGTGGATGGCCGAAGAAGAGAAGAGGATCCTCGAGGAGACAAAGTTGCGCGAGTTCTACGACAGAATATGGGAAGTGGGCTTCGAAGACGTCAGAATGGACTGGTCTGACGAAAGGCAATCTATCCTCAAGAACCTAGAGCACACCGAGGCCTACGAAGACAAGATTGTCGTTGACTGGTCTGATAATGACGAATCGGACCAGAAGCAAGATGATAACAAGAACCCTGCTCCCTCAGACGAAAACAGGGCAGACGAATACCCAATTGACGAGGTTCCATTAGACTTTGATCCAGACCATAATTGATAATTCTTCCTATGCATTTTGTATAATATACATAATAGAGCGCGTTACCCTCAACAGACTTGCTCGGCAGAAAAATTATAAGCTCTAAAGCGGTTGGAAGGGTGGCGCTCAGTTGAGCTTGGACCCGTTAATCAACAGGTCGTAGTCCAGTCATCCAGTACATCGGGTTTCTTACTCCTTTACAAGTATGGTCAGCATAACTTTCAAAGATTTCAAGAAAGAAAAAATTCCGTTGGACCTGGAGCTCTCCACTACGGTTTTGGATGCAAAGACGCAGTTGGCGCAGAAGAAAGAGTGTGATGAATCACAGATCAAGTTGATATACTCTGGTAAAGTGCTCCAAGATGCCAAAACGTTGCAGGAATTTGGGCTCAAAGAAGGGGATCAGGTGATATTCATGATTTCAAAGAAGAAATCTACCGCCACGACAGTCACAGAGCCTCAAAGCAAGGAAGCATCTGTACCAGCATCCCAGTCACCAGCACCACAGACGTCTACTACCAGCGCTCCAGCTGCAGAGACTCAGCAGCAGCCGGCCTCTTCGGACCCGGGATTTGTTGTTGGAGCACAAAGAAATGAAGCCGTGGAGCGGATCATGGAAATGGGCTACGAAAGAGAGCAAGTAGATCGCGCCCTGAGGGCCGCGTTTAACAACCCAGATAGGGCGGTGGAGTACCTGCTCATGGGTATTCCTGAAAACTTACAACGGCAGCAACAGGCACAACCGCAAGAACAGCAAGAATCAGCGCAGGCAGAACCGGAAGCACACACCGAGCCCGCCGGTGAAGCAGCTGGCGAAGATCTTTTTGCCCAGGCTGCCCAGCGTGGTGCTGCAAGCGGCGGTGAGGCTGGTGGCGAAAGCGCGGGAGCCAGCGGCGCGGCTCCAGGATCTATAGGTTTGACTATGGAAGATCTGCTGGCTCTAAGGCAGGTGGTCTCGGGGAACCCTGAAGCGCTGGCCCCATTGTTGGAGAACCTAAGCAACAGATACCCCCAGCTCCGCGAGCAAATCATGGCTAACCCGGAGGTGTTTGTGTCGATGTTGCTCGAGGCCGTGGGTGAGAACCTGGAGGACGCAATGACAGGGCTCGACGAGGCTGGAGGCCCGGAGGCGGGCGCGGCTGCTGCTGGGCAACCGGGCGAAGAGACCAACGTCGAGGTGTCCGAAAGTGACGAGCAGGCCATTGCGCGTCTCTGTGAGTTGGGCTTCGAACGCGCGCTAGTAATGCAGGTATATTTTGCATGCGGCAAGAATGAAGAAATCGCAGCCAATATGCTATTTAACGAGTTTGGAGAATGAATAACGCCCCAGACGCACTGCGTATGTACACATGTCAATACCAACATTTTAGAATCACAGCGTAGAGTAATCCGTCAGGACGGTATATCCCCTGGTGTCTTCCACCGGCGGGTTGCCGGGTCTCACCGCCAGGATTGTCGCCAAGCCCGCTTCGCGAGCCGCGTCTAACTCAAGTACGTTATCGCTAATGAACAAGACATCGTCCGGGCGCTCTCCGATATCCTGGACGATCCGGCAGTAAGATAGCGCTTCCGTCTTCTTCCCGGACGTGTTGATATCAAAGAACCCGGCAATAAAAGGCAGCAGATCTACAGACTGCCCACTAGCCCGGTCCTCCACGTGACCAAACAGCAACTTCTGCGCCTTGACGGACCCACTGGAGTAGATGAACACCTTGGGCGTTCTCTTGATCAGTTTAACGGCGTCTTCGTAAACGGGGGCCTTTATGTCCCCGTTGTAGTATCCTTGCGCCCACACATGACCTTGCAATTGTTTCAACACGGGCTCTTTTACATCGTTTGCCACCAGTCCCAAAATATGCTCTTGCAAACGGCATTGCACTTCAGCCGGGAACTGCGCCAGCACTTTTTTCACTTCCGGATCCTCGGATTGTAGTAGCTCAGGTACCTTGGCGCTGAAAAACGGGAACAGAACATCCTTGACAAAAGCAATCGGGCAAACCGTACCCTCAATGTCCAGCAACAAAGCCTTAAACGACATAACAAAAGAACTCAAAAGTACTCAACCACTTTGCTATTATCCTTAGCCCCATCCCACTGTCAGCCCAACTTATGCTGAAAAACCACCTCAACAGAGCCTAATTAACCCAAAGTGTCACAATCCGTGACGCTGACACTTTGCTCTGAACAAATAAATAAATAATAAATAATTAAATAATTAAATATTCTTTTTCACGGACCAATGATTTTCCTCGAATTTCCAAAGCGTGGGATCCGCGTGGGGAGGGGATCCCCATTAGGGCTTGGGGGCTAAATGAGAGGGAAAATTAGGGCTATGATAAATTACCCTCGGTGTTACTGGATTTAAGGAAACCGTTCCGGAGGAAAAGCGTAATAACGATATGATATCAAAGAATTTTTCACCTTGGGAAACTGTAATATAAAGTAGACTGGAAAGACGTTCAAATCTTGTTGTGTGTCAATCTCTTTTTTCTTGTTTGTTGTTTGGTTTAGTTCAAAGATCAGTCTAACTATCACATACAAATAAATTAAAATGCCAGCTCCATACAAACCAGGTTCCGCTAAGAAGGGTGCTACTCTTTTCAAAACCAGATGTCTACAATGTCATACCACTGAGGAAGGCGGTCCTCACAAGGTGGGTCCAAACCTACACGGTGTCTTTGGCCGTCACTCCGGTCAAGCTGAGGGTTACTCTTACACCGATGCCAACATCAAGAAAAACATCTTGTGGGACGAACAAAAGATGTCGGACTACTTGGAAAACCCAAAGAAGTACATTCCAGGTACCAAGATGGCGTTCGGTGGTTTGAAGAAGGAAAAGGACAGAAACGATTTGGTCACTTACTTGGCCAAGGCTTGTAAATAGACAGTTTTCGTTTCCCTCCGTCCCATTATAGAGACTGTCATGTGTCATTTTTCCATATAAAAGCAGGAGCAAGCACACTCTGTTGATATCATTGTGCTCAGTAAATAGCGATGACTTTATTTACGTCTATTTAATTATTTATTCATTGAAGGATTACTCGAATTATTGCTTGTCGATACTATACCTGTAGTCTTCCAGAGCTCTACAAGAAGGATACCAGCAAGCGGCATGCCGATGGGTAGGGCGCTAGCACCGTTGTCCACAAAGATATAGGACCATCCTAATGAGTAAATGGCTGTCGTGTTTATTTACAGTTGTTTAATCATTAAATTATTTGTCTATACTACACATTTTACCTTACAGAGCCCTACAAGAAGTAGCCGAGTAGGAGACCAGCAAGTGGCATGCCGATAGGCAGCGCATTCGCGCCGTTGGAGGCCGAAGATGCAGAATGGGTCTTGCCTTGGCTGCTCTGGCTCCTAGAGTTGATGTTTTGCACAAAGCCGGTGCTCTGTTCTGGGGTCAACGAGGTAGTCTTGGATTGTGCGGCAGATGTCTCCTGCGTGGTTTGAGCGGCGGCTACAGAGGTTGTAGCAGACTTTGCGTTCGCGGAACTGGTGCCCGAAACGCTGGTGGAGGTTTTAGACGACGTCTTGGAGGATGAAGATGAGGTTGAAGATGAAGATGAAGATGAGGATGAGGATGAGGACGACGAAGTTGAAGACGAAGACGACTTGCCCTCGTCTCGGTCGAGGCCGGATCCCTTGTCGGAGTACAAGATCGTTTCGTCGTCAGTAATGGCAACGTCCTCGCTCATGAAACTGTCATCCTTAGTGTATACGTAGGCATTGGTACCGTTGGTCTTGGCATAGCTGGGTGGGTCATAGCACGTGACGTTAACTTCCTTGACGGCAGCATAGTAGTAGCCGGGGTCTTTGATGTCGTCGGCGTCCCAGTCGATCAAACCACCACCCCAAGCAATGGTACCTGGGGGGTTGGTCGAGTTACCAGCGGGCCAGATGGACAATTGAACTCTGGAAGGGGTCTGTGGGAACTCGTACTTCTGAGAAGTCTCGTTATAAGTCTCGTTTCTTAGCAGAGTTCTTCCAACCACACCATCAACAGACCATTGGATGTAATCCTCGCGCCAGTCGACTTCGTAATCGTGGTATGTCTCGAAGGTGTTGCTGGTGCTGATGTTTCTGCTTTGGTTGTAGTTCAAGACACCTTCGAAATACAAGTTAGTTTGAACGGTCCCCAGATCGGCTCCAACAAATTCATAATCGATCTCGTCCTGGACGTTAGAGAACAGAATGAATGCAGTAACGACACCACCCAAGTGAGAAGATCTAACTCTGGCGGAAACCTTCCCGTACCACAGATAGTTTGTAGATGAAAGAACTGTACCAGCAGAGTATTTAGGCATAGCCAGCAGCATACTTTCCTCATCTTCGTAGTCATACAGATAGCCAGAATAGATCCAATCAGCCTCGCTGGCATTCCCGAAGTATTTTTCGTGGCTTACCACTTTGGAAGAGTAATCGTCAAAGACAGTGTGCAGGTCTTTACATGCTGGCATGGGCATACAAGCCTGTGGCTTGTAGGAGAACAGAGGATTACATCCACCCAGACAGAGAGTACCGGTACCACATTCACCAAATTGCGAACAACAAGGCAGCTCTTCAGGGCATGCCTGGGTGGCATTACACGTCACGGCCTCAGCCACTGTGATGTATCTAATGAACCCCAGTAAAAACACAGCCCAAATCATTGTTGTTTCTGACAACTGTTTCAACAAATATAGGACAAGGAATGCTGATAATATTAGAAAAGTCTCGAGCCAGAACCCATCATTAAATACCAATTGAAGCCACTTCCATTATTCGAGTTCGTCGTTCGATCGATGCTTTATCCTGGTTACCGGCTCACTTTTACCCGTTTTGGGAAAATGATAAACTACACCGCCTAAAAGGGCTAAATTAGTTCGCGCTCGAAGAAAAAAACCTTCTAAATTGGCACTCATCTTGCAGAACTTTTCGAGTCCTTACCGTAGTAGGCCAAGTAGGTCCCAAAGGATGGTCAATTGATGCCTTTTCTGTTTGTTGCTAGTAGCATGGTATACAGAAAGGTTCATATAGTGCGCCAATCGCAGCCCGATTAGAAAAAAAAAAAGTTGGATAATGGTTGTCTGTCCTCTCTCTCAGATGGTGAAGTTTGCCTGGGGAGCTCGTTGCTGGTCAACTGACTTACTCTTCGGGCTTACAGGAGTTACGCTGGTGTCGTCCTCTAGGGCATCTTCATCCTCATCGTTAGTGTCTTCATCGGTGGTTTCGTCGAGTCTGAACCTTCGGGCCTTCTTATTCTTGTCTATTATGATCTCTTCGACTTCCTCATCGTCTGCCAATGCATTTCCTGCATCGCTAGCGTATTTTTCCTGGTTCTTGCGCGAGAGCATGTGTGTGAAAGACCGCTGTTGTTCGCGCGCATTCCAGTTCAAAGTTCGGCTGATACTGTCTATGAATTCGGTCGGGTGGGACTCTACGGTGGGGAATGAGTACGGACTGGCCTGGATTGTAATGTAGTCACCTTTCTTGAGTTCCAGGCGGCCCTTACCATCGAAAGCTGCCCAGGCAGTTGCTCTTGATTTCATAGAGACTCTGACCTTGAGGTTCATGCTTTCCGGCAGGATGATTGGCCTGAAACTCAAGGTATGAGGGCAGATGGGAGTTACAGCGATGGCGTTCACACTGGGGTATACCAGAGAACCGCCTGCGCTCAGGGAGTACGCGGTGGAGCCAGTCGGAGTCGCTATGATGAGACCATCCGCCTGGGCCATTGTGAAGAGTGAGTGGTCCCCGTACAACTCCAACATGGAGATGAAAGGGCTAGGCCCTCTATCTATGGTTAGCTCGTTGAGCACCTGATGCTGTGAAACCAACTCGGTAACGCATGTTTTCTTCCCGGTATTAGGATCCGTAATTGGTGGGTGTCTGCGGTACGCTTTACATTCTAGTCTCATCCTCAAGTTGGTCTTTATTCTCTTATTCAGGACCGCTGCAAGATCCTCCTTGAAATTTTCGAACTGGAAATTGGTCAAGAACCCCAGAGATCCCAGCGAAAAGGATAAAACTGGCGGCACATGCCTCTGGAATATCGAGGACACAAATAGCACTGTACCATCACCGCCTAACGTTACAATCAGGTCGAAAAGGTTATCGTTTTCGTCGACAAATTTAGGGTTCCAGTACTTTATTCTTCTATCCTCACATCTACTGTCCTTACACAGGTCCGCAGCGCTGAACTTCTTGGAATTCTTCATATCTTCTCCAACATGAACTGTAATTTTGGGGAAGTTTATTAACAACCACTCTACCAGTTCTCTGGTCAAGTAAATTAAGGACAAATCATGGGTTTTGGTTACAATCATCAGATTCTCCACATTAAGCTCTACCTTCGCGTTTGACAGATCCTTAGATAGCATTCTAACGCCATAAGCTGTAGAAGATAGCTGGAAGTGTGATTTCGTCGCAGTCACTTTAGATGGATGGCTTTCACCGGACAACCTTCTTATCATCGCCTTGGCCTCATCCAAATCCTTGATCCGCTCCTTTCTTTTATCATCATCGATATAATCAAGTTCTTTGCAGAAACCTAGAGATGGATCCGAACGGTGGGTTGTTGATTTACGTCTCTGCTTACCGTGGCCAGTTTGTTTCTCTCCGGCAACCTTTTCACCTGCCTTCGATGCCTTCTTGAAGTTATCGTATACACGAGCTGCGCATTCCTCGGTCGACTTTGGAACTGACATCCTCTTCAGCTTCTCTTCAGATTACCTCTAGCAAGTGATTCAATCTCAGTCTGCTAGTTCAGTTGCTTAGTAACGATTAAGATATCACTTTTTTATCCCTGGCGAGAACTCTTCTGACTGCACGATGTAGGACAAACTTAAAGAAACCTACACCTTAGATGTCTACTACTTTACAATGATACTGGAAACAGACTAATAATATCTATATTTGATATGGCTAGATCACTTTGTCAACTTTACATTTCCAGGTGTCCGCTTCGAGCAAAGGCAAAGATGCACCTAAACACCAACCTAGTTCGTTATCAGCTATCGTCTTGGCCGTTCTTAGCTCTCTGTGCAGTGGTATATCGTACCCAGTGTGTAACAACGACACTTGGAACGACAAGTCGATACACCATCTTGGATCATTCTTCAATTTTTCAACGGACCCTTCGACTCCACTGAAGACGCTCTCCCATACGTCTTCTCCATTACAGACCATTCTTGCAAGGTCCACCAGTTCGTCCAGCTTGAAAGAGAGAGGCAGCCCCAAAGGTTGGGTTCTATCGTAGAAGTATGAGAAAACATAGAGATCATTTGTTTCCTTGAAGGTTCTGACAAGGGAAGGCTGATGGACCCCATTGAACGAGCATGGTTGCACTACGCACTTGGCATCCTTGTTCAAAATTTTATCGGCCAAATACCTACATTGGGCGCCAGCTGGTTGGGCAGGGCCAGTAAAATCGATTGTATATTCTGTCTCATCATCCAACTTGACTTTTTGCTTGGAGGCAACAGTGTTTGGAGGCAAACAGGGGGAAGATAGTTTGTGAGTAGTCTTGGTATCACCTTCTTCGATCTTCCCGTCGGCAATCGCGGTTTCCACAATCAAAGCATTAATCTTGTTTCTACCCTCATTCAAGCCATAGCCAAGATGGGAAAACTGGTACAAAGTGTATTTTTCACCACCAAAAGTAAGTTCGTATTTGTGTTCTCCATCAACCATTTTCTCATTTGGAGGAAACGTAGGTTCAAAGACAATTTGAGTGGAGCCACCACCAAGATCGAAAACAGCACTGGTTGCAACCTTAGAGCCGGCCCCAATGTTGCCCAAAAGGTAATTAGTTGTGATCCAGGCGTACACACCTTCCTCATCACCACCCATAATAGAGATCCCGTCACCCTCCACCACGGGGAATGGATAATCGTTTTCAAGATGGCTACGCACGGCTGACAGAATTTTGTCAGCCTTTCCGTCCTTAAGTAACCTCAAGCCTGCTGTCGCTTTCACAGCAACTGGGCTGCATCCTCTCTTGTCCTTTGGAACCGTCTCCATGGCAACTTTCAGCAGAGGATCCAACGACTTGGCTGCTCCTGTAGCATCTGAGCCGTAGGAGGACAAACCTGGCTCCAACATCTCAAAGGTTTCCTCGATCAGAGTTGGAGGCTGCGTGCAAACGTCAAACTCGTAGACGTGGATTCGCGATCCGGAAGAACCGGCATCAACCATCAAAACAAACTGGTGGTCCTTATCACACTTCTTGCTAGTTGAGTATTGCGCAGGATCAGCGCCAGCACTAGCCTGGACAGTTGATTTTGCAGCAGACTGAACTGCAGAGGCCTGTTGTTTGACAGCATCAGCAACGCCGGGATTATTGTTTTCGGTCTTTTCATCCGCGACATACCCAGGTTTGTCATTAATTGGAAGGGTGCTAATATCTTGAGGAACGTCAGGTCTATTAGCAGTTGGGGATACGACTCTAACGAAATCACTGGCTGATTTAACGGAAGTGGACGATTTGATTAGCGCAAGTAGCATTATAGCTACGAAAGCGAATATGATGAATCTGTAGTTTCTTACCATCATATCCTGCTAGATCCACTGAGTAGTTTCGGCAAATCTGGGAGAACCAAGAACCTTTTCTAGTGCTCATCATCGTTGACTTTTCCAATGGTCTCGAGGATGGCTATAGACGTGAAGTTTCACGAAGATGGAATCATCCATAACGGACAATACTAAGAATCAAAGTCATCTTTCAGCAGATCAAACGTCAAAGGCTCTCCTATATAGTGGATCGAATAACGGGTTGTAAGTGATGAGTCGAAACGTTGACAAGGCCAACTCAGTACTGGTGCGATACCAGGAACTTCAAGCGGAAGAAAACAGTGGTTATAGGGATTATTCGAGATACCAGAGGCCTACAAAGCTGTCATCGGTAAAATCTCTCAACGAAGCACAACAATGGAGTAGGCAGATTATCAGGGAAATAAATGAGAAAACTACCAGAATATATGATCATTCTTTGAACGAAATCCAGATACAAGAACTTAATGATGATTTGAACGAACTTATAGCAGAACAAAGCCGATGGGATTGGTATATGTCGAAAGTACTGGGCGGAAAGCGTCCCAACAAGAGAAGGAGGGAAGATCTAGTTGGTGGGAAACTGATAGACGGAAAACGTTATTTTGGGCGAGCACTCGAGCTTCCTGCAGTCCAGGAATTGCTGAAGAAACAGCGTGAACAAGAGTTATACGGGAAGAACGGGAAAGGGATAATAGATACAAGACTGGTACCAAAAAACAAAAGCGCACCTTATTATGGGTCTGAAGTGATGGAAAGTGATGAGTTGAAAGAGTTTGAAAGGCAATGGACATCTGTACTACGAAGACAGGCAGATGTGCCGTCGACGGAAACTCTCGAAAGAGTCGATTTGAACGTACCTACAATACAAGAAATGGAGACTTGGTTAGTCGAGCAAAGAAAGAAAAAACTGCTAAAGGAATTAAGTATCTAAATAAGGCCATCCAATGCTATTTTTTCTCCTCATGACTGGGCAATTTGAATATGTTGTTCATACCGCTCCTGGATAATAGCCTTGACATTCTCCGACCACTGGTGTTGACTGGCGGAGTTGGATCCTTGTGAGGGGCAGAGTGATGCAACGGCGGAGGACATTGGCTTTCTTCTATGCGGTCCTCCGCTTGGGTTGCCGCTTGAGGTGACCAGTTTCTCCAGTTTAGCTTACTCCAAGTTGAGCCATTGCTACCGTTGCTAGCGGTGCTTACATTTCTGGCATGTTTTGTCCCCGGCTTGGATGGCGTGGGATTTGAAGGCGCGGGAGGATGCCACATAAAGTTGAAAGATGGCGATTGCAGACGGCCGTGAGAGTCTTGCGCCCGCTCAGAATCGAATGGAACATCTTCATTTGTCGGCAAAGGAGCATCCGACCCGTTGGGAGGGAGCGAAGTGTGTAGAAGCGTTGAGTTTATCTGATTATTGTTCGATAGGTTAGATCCAGGGCTTTCCACAACGTGAAAAGAATTAGAGTTTTTCATTGAAAGAGATGATGCTCCAAAATTAGCCATTGAGGGATCTGTCAAAGTAGCAGCTAATAAGCTCTGATTTGGCGCCAAATTTGGAGGCGTTGAAGGCGACCGAGGCTCTATCGTTGCTGGAAAGGGCATAGCAGTCGCATTATTTCCAAAGGAAGACTGGTAGCCCATCGGCTGCGATGTAACCTCATAGTTATTCACAGCCGGCGTTAAATTTGTCCAGTAATTGTCCAATTGATCGTTGGTGAAACCTTTTGAGTAATTGCTAATGCTCTCAGGGTATTCGGTTTCATCATGCATGATATTTTGTAGTCCTGAGAGAAGATGACTAGCGTTGTCGTACTCGAACGCCTGCTCCAATTCCATCTGATTTTGCTGCTGTTGCTCCCTATCCCAGGGAAACACCTGATGCATACGGTTAGCATTTGAAAGTAAGGATGCTGTGTGTGTTCGGTCCACAGGATAACTGCTGTTGGCTATATCCGAGGGTACAGGGTCTCTGTTGGCGTATGTGGAAGGATTATGCAGAACAAGATGAGGATTACCTTCCGAATTATCTACCGAGTGAGTATTCGTGATAGGGACCGTTCCAATACTATCGAGCATACTTCTGTGGCTTATAGGAGGAGAGCTGAGTTTTGCGTCGTTCTCATTCAAATTAGTCGAGGAGTTACTGCTGGAGTTGACATTGCTAGTGCTGGGAGCGGCGGCAATATTGACGTTCGAATTCGAGTTGGAGTTAGAAGGCGTACTTCTGTTTGAAGTCTCAGAGTTTTTGTTTGCATATGGCTGAATTATCAGGTTCGACCTGAGGCACCTGTTGGTCACACTAATTTCGTTGAACATGTTTTGTAAAACTTCAATTCTTTTAGCCATCTTGTTCCTCTTGCTTTTCCACTTCGAATCCAGATCCTGGTCAATTTTTACCTGATCTCTGACTAGTTTAACTGCGGGACTATTGGGGTTCAACTTCGACAGATACTCCTCACCACTACTGGTCAGTAGCCCACTCTTATCCATAGTCATTTCATTGAGCTTCTTTAGCAGGGTTGTAAGAGCCAATGAATTCTCCTGCTGTTCAGCCGATGAATTCGGTTGTTTAGGTTGAGACGAAGTGGTACTTCTCTTCAAGAAATTCAGTTCTTTGTTTCTTTCTTCTTGCACAGAAATTTCCTGCTGGCATTGGTGCACTTTTTCCGTCAAAGATTCAATCTCTTTGTTTATAAGTTTCAGTTTCTCATCATAACGTTGCTGCAATTTTGCTTTGTTCAATTGTTCCTGGTCCTGTTTTGACCAGTCTTCCATGTCTCTTTCCATCTTGTGTATCTTTGTATTGGCTTGCTCGATATTCTTGTTGATTTTTTCCAACTTGAGGTCAGACAAAAGTTTCGAGTTTTCGAGAGACTTTATGTTAGACCTCAAAGACTTCCTTAGGTCGATCTCGTGGGACCAGTAGTTTTTCAAGTTGTCGACTTCGAGATCCAGCTGCATCTTGGACTCTTGAAAATCTTGCAACAGCGACGACTGCTGAGACAAAACTTCGTGCAAGTCTTCCTGGGCACACACCAGGATCCGCTTCAAGTCCTCAATGGAGTAAGACTCCAGATCCTTCAGGGACGTCAAGTTCGCATACGCGGGTGTCGAAGAACTCGTGGCTGATTCGTTCAAGCTTGCGCTTGCCGTCAAAGTGTTCTTCCTCCACTTTCCGTTTTTCTTGCCGTTGGAAGAGGATGGCGAAGAAACCGCCTTGGTCATACAGTAAAGGGAAGGCAGCTTATTGATGAACCCCATGTTGTTAACGGTAATAAAGTCAAGCTGATACTCCTTCCCGCTCTCCAAACCAGTAATACAACAACAAGTGTAGAGATAGTTGGGCGAATTGGGGAAGATCGCCACTTGCAAATTGTTCACATACAACAAAAAATGCGAAATATCCTCAGAATGACGCTTCCCGCGCTTCCTCGTAACCGGCTCATTCTCCCAATGTATCGTAATGGACCCATCGGTCACCTTGTCGATCGAAACCTTTGTAGCGGGCGGCGTACCGACTTTCAGAGTGGTCACGATCTTGATCACCGGGATCGTGACAAACTTGTACAGTCGAAAGCACAGCCAAGCGACTGCTACGAACGTGCACAACGTGTACAGCACCATCGATATCACCCTCAACCGTTCTTCTTCGTTGTCGATTCGAACTCCATTGAGAATTTTTAAGCGCTGTTAACCTATAGTACCATATTTAGAGGCCCATCGCAGGGTTACCCGCCCCAGACCGCTGACTATTTAAGCACAAAGTTGTCCCCCCTCAGCTTTAGATACTCTTGGTCCACCCCGGAAGCCATCGGCTTGACCACCAACTGGTAGATTTCCGAGTTGTGGTACCGAATGTTGTTCACAGGCGACTTGTAATTACCCTTAAGACCCGTTATATCACAGTATTTCTTGCTGGGACGCAGCGAGGGCGGAGCGTTCACATTGAAAAAGGTAACCTTCGGTACCGGTTTCACCTCCGCCTTTGGGTCCTGTAAAAACGACGAGATCCGTTTCGACTCGTCGGCAATCAGCTGTCTGCACGACTTGTGTCTTCTCGACGGCTTCCTGTACCCATTTTTCTTGAATCTCGACGGAGCAGGTATCAGATTAACATGGTGCACCTTCCTCAAGAACTCCAGCCTATCATTTGAACCGTTCATTTCAATCCTGCTCCCACCTCTGTCCCTCTCGAAACGAACTACATCACCGTCTACCTACTGGAAGCCAGAACATGTATAAGATGCTGGCCGACCTACCTCCGTACACCTCCACATCGCCCACATCGCCCACTAAGACCACTTGCCAACTACATCACATGACCACATCATCATCATTCACCCCAGTACACCACGAACCTTCCAATAAAAAAATGCTTGGCCTGGCCTTCGAGGCCGAGGGGCTTGCAGCGTGCTCGGCCACTGCCCTAAACGGCATTCGTCGTCTGGCAAACGCATTCATCTCTATGACTACAGAGTGCGATGTAGATTACTTGATGGACAGTAAGCGCTTACTAAGTCAGTGACTCGTAACGAAAAATGTGGAAAGAAATCCGATGCATTATTGTGCGAGCCTAGATCCCAAAGATATTACAAAATTTCTCACAAAGACAAAGTCCGAACGTGACGAATTATGGAGAGTGTTTCAGATGAGACACAATTGTGAACTTCTTTGGATCTTGAAACAACATGGAACAGTTATTATGGAGAGTGCATGGTACTCCGCATTCAGTGTTCGCTATTGAGTGTGTTTCAGATCTGGTGGCTTTGGTACATCGAAAGGTATAAAAGGAGGACTATTTCTCATGAACTTGCCCAATTCTCATTGATTCAAAATACTCATCCTAGACTCAACTCCGCCAAAGTACATAGCTGTATAAAGTGCTCCTCGGTTTCAACGCAGCAAACATATGCTCAGGTATATCTATGAGCATCTGATGGCAAGTGGAGGAAATGGTCGACTCGCTACGATGGGTCCTGGCCCCTTCGTGCGTTAGCACGTTGTAAGTCCCTCGTGGATTCTCCCAGGCGCATACTGAGCTTGGCGGCGCCTTCTTGGCTCACTCGCTTACTCAGCAAAAAAAGAAATCCAAAGGTTATGCCTTTTCTTTCGAACGGGTTTTTCTCTTTTCCCTATCGCATTGCTTTGTTTATTTTATTTAATAGTCGTATATAACTAGACTGCAGCCTGGGTACGTTGGCCATATAAGTAGTAGTTATTTTCAGGTAGTGGTTAGTTAGATTCTTGGAAGAAGCCAGAAGAGAGCTTATTCCTTCTTAAAAATAGACCAATCGCAATAATGACAGAACATTCGCCGCTTGCTTACACTTCGGCGTCCAATGATTTGCGTTCGGATACGTTTACCACCCCAACTGCAGAGATGATTGAGGCCGCCATGACGGCCTCAATCGGTGACTCGGTTTACCAAGAAGATGTGGATACCTGCCGTTTGGAAAGTTTGGTGGCCAACTTGGCCGGTAAGGAGCAGAGTTTATTCTGTGTCTCTGGTACTCTTTCGAACCAGATTGCGTTGCGTACGCATCTGTTACAGCCTCCGTACTCTATTTTGTGCGACTACAGGGCGCACGTCTACACGAACGAGGCGGCCGGTTTGGCGATCCTGTCGCAAGCCATGGTTGTGCCAGTGAGACCTGCAAACGGGAACTACCTGACGCTGGAGGACATCATTGCAAACTACGTGCCCGACGATGGGGATGTGCATGGCGCGCCCACCAAGGTTCTATCGCTGGAGAACACTTTGCATGGTATAGTGTATCCGCTGGAGGAGCTTCAGCGCATCAGAGAGTGGTGCACTCTGAACAACATCAAGCTGCACTGCGATGGTGCGCGTATCTGGAATGCCGCTGTTGCTTCCGGCGTGTCTTTGAAGCAGTATGGGGAGGTGTTCGACTCGATTTCCATCTGTCTGTCCAAGTCGATGGGTGCGCCCATTGGTTCGATTCTCGTCGGGGACGCCAAGTTCATCAAGAAGGCCAACCATTTCAGAAAACAACAGGGTGGTGGTATCAGACAATCCGGTATGATGGCGAAAATGGCCACGGTGGCTATAAATGGAGACTGGAAGGCCAAGATCTTGTACTCGCATCGTTTGGCTAGTGATCTGGCCCTTTTCTGCCAAGAAAACGGGATTCCACTGAGCTCTCCAGCGGACACTAACTTTGTCTTTTTGGATTTACCCAAAGCTAAGATGGACCCAGATGTCCTAGTGAAAAAAGGTTTAAAATACGGAATTAAACTGATGGGAGGGAGAATCTCGTTCCATTACCAGGTGAGCCAAGAGGCTCTAGAAAAGGCCAAGTGCGCGATCCTAGAAGCTTTTGAGCACGCGAAGAAAAATCCTTTCAACCAGGTGGGTCCAAACAAGATTTACGGTAGCGAATCGGTCGACAAGATCGATACCGACGGTAACTAGATTCATGGAATCAAGACTTACAAAAACTGATGGATTTAGGTTCTTTTTCCACAAACATTTTAATGGCACTTTATTCACGGAATTTTGTTTTTTACTTTATCATATCAAATGGGTTTCAATGAACATTTGAGGATCAATGGTTTCTCATCTTTACACTGAGGAACCACCCTATTGGCGAGGGACGAAAAGTGGTCAAAATACGCCTCACCCGGCGGGTTTGGTCGACTGAAAAGGTTTGATTCCTTTGGTTATGTTACGAACGCTTCAAAGCATTTATAATCTGAAGAGTTGCAGATACATGCATCTCAAGAATGGGCTGTTTAATTTTTCTTGTCTATATCTCCTCTATAGGTTTGATGCAAGGCGGTTGTCGTTTACTCGAGAAGTTATATGTTCGTTTAAAGGTCGCACGGCTTTCCACCATTCAAGTGGTATGACTGACTGGAGGAAACTTTAGAAGGAAAATTTATAGGAAGGGTTATATGTCTTATTTGTCAATCTTCTGTGCTTGCTGAGTTGTTATGCTAAAGTCCAGAAGATTGATTGTCTACCTGATTATCGGTTTTCTAATACTCATAGGCAGAAATTGGTCAAAAGGTCCCTCTCAAATGGCTACCAAATCTCCAGTGGTAATTATTGGTTCCGGTTTGGCTGGTTTGGCCACCGGTAACCAGCTGGTTAGCAAATACAAGATTCCCATCATACTTCTTGACAAAGCAGCATCTATTGGTGGTAACTCGATCAAGGCATCTAGTGGTATCAATGGTGCATTCACTTCTACTCAAAGTGCTCTGAACGTAGAGGACTCTCCAGGGAGTTTCTTTCGTGATACGGTCGCATCTGCCAAAGGCCGGGGAGTCGAACCCTTGATGAATAAGCTGGTACAGGACTCCAGTTCTGCTATCCAGTGGTTGCAACAAGAGTTCGGTTTGAAACTGGATCTCTTGGCCCAGCTTGGTGGCCATTCGGCACCAAGAACGCACAGATCTTCTGGAAAACTCCCTCCAGGTTTTGAGATTGTGCAAAGTTTGAAGAAGAATCTCGAATCAATTGCTGAAAAGGATCCCAGCCTCGTCCAGATTCTTTTGAATTCCAAGGTCGTAGATATTGCGGTAGATTCTAATTCCAGGGTTTCCAGTATTGAATACATAGATTCCGAAGGCGGTAAGAAGACAATAAAGACAAACAATGTCGTTTTTTGCTCCGGTGGCTTTTCTTTCTCGAAGGAAATGTTGAAAGAGTATGCGCCAGAGTTGGTTGATTTGCCAACCACTAATGGGCAACAAGCCACCGGGGACGGTCAAAAAATACTTCAGAAGATTGGTGCCGAGTTGATTGACATGAATCAAGTTCAAGTGCACCCAACTGGGTTTATTGATCCAAATGATCGCAGCAGTCAGTGGAAATTTCTTGCCGCAGAGGCCCTAAGAGGCCTAGGTGGTATATTGTTAAACCCCGCCGATGGTAAGAGATTCGTCGACGAGTTGCAAAGAAGGGACTTTGTGACAGAGGCAATTCAAAGCAAATGCCCCAAGGACGAGAACAGAGCGTTCCTTGTAATGAGTGAAAAGCTGTACGAGAATTACAAGAACAACATGGATTTCTACATTTTCAAGAAGCTGGTCAGGAAGCTAAGTGTTGAGGAATTTGTGTCTGATTATAAAGTCCCAATCTCGTCATCAGAGCTAGCAAGCGATTTGCAAGGTTATTCCACTGCGAATTCCGACCAGTTCGGCCGCAGATCCGTCTTGAATACCTTTGGTGAGACAGTCACTCCAGAAACCGAGATTTACGTTGGTGAAATCACTCCAGTGGTGCATTTTACCATGGGGGGTGCAAAAATTAATGGCAATTCACAGGTTGTTGGTAAGGACGGTAAACCTCTGGCTACTGGCTTGTACGCAGCAGGGGAAGTCTCCGGCGGTGTACATGGCTCCAACAGGCTAGGTGGGTCTAGTCTCTTAGAATGTGTTGTCTTTGGTAGAACGGCAGCCAACAGTATTGCCAAAAGTTACGCTTAATCATGGGCTCATATGGATTAGAGTGTTATATAGGTGATACGTTATCGAATTCGACATTTTATTAGCTGAACGTTGTTGTGTCACTAGTTATGAAAAATGCGTTAAACTATATAAGCCGATGCTCAAACTCACATAAATATAGAGGAAAAAAGATGACACTTCCCCCATGCTTCGTAGCACTGGTCGATGATTCAAATAGACCTCTGTTAGTTTTCATTCCTCCATCTGAGTCGGAGGATGTCAATCGCGTTCTGAAGTACAATGTCCTGTCGAATGTCTCGTTAGACTACTTCGACAATGAGTTATTTGACTGGTCCTCTCTAGAAACCCAGCCTGACATCAAGATGTTATTCGATGTAGAAGGCGTCGCAGTTTACGGAATGCTCATCAAACAAACAGGTCTCAAGATAATTGCTGGATTCTCAATTGAGGACAACATCGAAGAATTAAATGACATCGATATTAGTGAAGTATTTACAAAGGTTAAAAAGATTTATCTGAGAGCCAAACTTAACCCTTTTGTGACCGCTGGCAATTCTGAAGACCAGAAAGAGCTAACTACTAAATTGCAAGAAAAGTTTGCAGAGGAGCTTTGACCTTCAAGCCCTACGAAATACCTTTTTGACCCAATGGTCAACAACAACTTCGCCCTCACTAAAATTGGCATCCAACTGACGAACAATTGCACATGCGTGTGCACTTGGTGTCTTACGAATGTAAATTGGGTATTTCTCCCAATTTAGCTTGTTCAACGACTTTATTATAGCCACCTGGGTGGACGGGAGATCCAAGTAAAGGTTCTCAATTAAACTCGACATTTCTTCACCATGCTTGGCAACCAATTGATCGCGAGAGTGATTTTCCAGTTCACGGATGGTAACTGCCAGTGACTTCTCATCAACCTTACTAGCGTTCGAGGGCGCTTCCTCCACGAACCCGGTATGTGTATTTTTCCTCTCAATGGCATCATAAATACTTTCAATCAGATTATCAGCTTGGTCATTCAAAGATTCCTCTAGGCCCAAATAAGCCCCGTACTCCAGGGGGAATGAATTGCTTACTCCCCTGTACGAATGAATAGATGATGTTCCACTCATAGTGGTGTGGAATGAATACAAATCGTCCAGCGTTTCGCAATCCGAATCGGGTGACGAAGCGTCCCTTGAATAGGGCGAGTCTTCGCTGGTAGTTTCCGGCTCGAGGAGTGATGGCGGGGAAGCCTCAAAGAAGTCATGAATTAGTTGATGTGAGTACTTGTTCACAAATTTGGTAACTCTGATTGCTGAAATAGTCATCTCGGCCACGGATTGGACTATTTTCCACAGAAATAGTAAAGGAGCAATGATCAACAAGTTAGTGACGACCAAAATCCACCTACCAAGTTTATTCATCCAGTAATTGAAGAAGTAAAAATCGTTGGCCAAATGGTGATCATTGGCCTCTGCTGACTCCTCGTCTGAATCGTCTTTTTGAGCTTCGATTTGGGAGCCTTCTTCATGGGAAGATGATTCTGTCACTTTAGCAATGATTATCAACTCATCACGATCCAGAACAACGGTCGCAAACCCATCGATATACTTGAACACATCAACACCATTATCCTCATTGATGTTAAAGAAGGGATCGTTAAGCGAAATGCCTGAGGTCCACCAAGCAGTTCTCTTGTCGTTGATGATGTTTGCATATAGACTCTTGTATTTGAAGCTTTCCAAAGCTCCATAGAAGACGGTGTTCTCTAAACTCATGAGTTGAATCAGTGGCATTCCCTTGTTGGGCTTACCTGCTCCATCACATGCAACTTTATCCTTGAGAAACATTTGCCTGCCAGTATTGCCCAGCAGCCATGGTACCGTGAAATTGAATACCTTGACAGCCACATTACGACCAGGTGCCAACACACCTACATGAGGCGTACAAAAAGTTACAAAGTTAATGAGCTGTATTTCTCTCTTCTTAAAAAACTGCTTTTGGTATAACAGGCCCATGGCATATCTTGATATTAATCCACCTAATGAGTAGCCAACTATGGAGAATTTTGTGATCCGATCCTTAAAACTAGTATTCTCTAAATTTTCTATCAAACCTGCAATTTCCTGGGCAACCCTGAAACCACAAACGTCAATTCCATCGTAAGTCTTGTATCCTTCGTTGAGGGTAGTGGTATGAACCAATAACTCTTCACTGTGGTTCTCGTACCCATGGTTCCTCACATGCTCTTTCAAAGCATTAGAAATATAATCAAAATGGGATGCATTACCCCAAAGTCCATGTACCAGCACAACCAAATGATACTCAGTCATACAGCTTCAAGTCTGCAAGCGTTATCTAGTCCCGTCTTTCTCTTCAAAACGTACAGTAGCGATGGCGGATAGGAGGCTGTTATAACCGATAGCTATAGTCAAATAAAACGTTCAGCTCGAAGTGAATCAAAGGGTCGATGGTTTGTTTCTTTGCGTGAGAATTTTTGTAACCTTATATTGTTCAAGCGAGGCGTTGCAAGATATGATCAAAGATAAGCAAGATAAGACCCCCCCTGGTTCGCAGAAGATTCGTCCCGCCTTCTGGATTTTTAACGGTATTTTACTTGAACGAACTTAGAGGTGCAACACTCTTAAGTATCGCTCCTGTTCGCTTATTTTTTTTTTTTCACATGCATTCAGCCTATGTAGTCGCACCATGGAGTTACCAAGTGTCAGAGATAATTTATATAGCCATACAGTTATCTATTCCAACAGGACGAGTATGGTACTTCCCATCCTATACAGCCTCCGGTCCAGGAGCTATGTTTATTACAAGAATTTTGTCTCTGACGAAAACAATTCAACCCCTCGTCGCGCTGGGGACTATGTGAGGAAGTAAGATATTCCGGACCTATGGGGTAATTGTAATACTGTTGATAAACTTCTTGTTCGTTTTTCAATACCAATTCATATTCGTTAGCCGTTGTAACCTGGGGCGGATATGAAAACGGTACCACCCCATCCAGCCACGGACTACTAACCGCACCGAATTGACCCATCTCTTCATTATCAAAATTAAGAGAAAAGGAGTCGCTATCCGTGGGCACACTTTGCGATCTCACCCTCCTCCACCAATGGCCTATAGGTTTGAGAATAATATTGGTCTCACGGGTAGCCACAGCTCTCCTTCCATACGCAACAGCAGGTTTTCCTCTAACAATCTGTACCTCCATATTTTTATTTTCCGCCCTAATCTCCTTCTTGCTGTTAACCATATCACGAACCTTCTGTACATTTTTGTGCGGCATAAACTGTTTCTTGGTCAAATCGAATGTCGGTTGGCATCGGGGTATCCCCGTGCTACAGGGACTTAAATCCAGTGGCATTTTAGAGAATTTAAAAGAACTCAAATTTGATACTCACAGCACTCACAGCACTTCCCGCAAAAAACTCCTAGCATTGCCGGTATCTTTTGCACTCTATTTAATTCTTTATTAGTTCTGGCGGCGTCACAATTAAAATTTGTGACACTTCGAAATGACGTCTGGAGCGATAAGTGCGAATTTTACCCGCCCTTGAGGTTAATGAAAAGTTTTGACAAAACAAAAAAGGGAACGGCAGCTGGGGGAAGTGTCGAACCTTTTGAGGGCAATAAGATAGGTCTTGAAATCAAGATAAGCGGTTGAATCAGAAGTATAGTGATCTGTGGACGATTGAATTGCGCAAAGGCGTGTGTGTATTTTACTATTTCTATTATTCGGGAGAATTTTTTTAAGGCTGTTTCTCTTTTCGCCAAGGATACAGACAGTCTGCTTAGAGAAAATAACGAAAAAACTGTCGAGTACCCATTTAGTCTCAGTCAGAAGGTGTCTTTAAGATTGATTTTGTGAATTGCTCTTCAAGTTTCTTTTGAACCATCATTTTGAGATCATAAGATCTCTCGTAGAATAATTTTGAGAGAGTGGCGAGGACAATTTAATAGCTCTGGGTCTGTTATTACATCATGGATTTGGATTTAGATGTTCCGATGCATGACGCCAGTGAAGACCAACCGGTCACTCAGGCTATGGACAAGAATATTGAGAACGACAACGAATTGGTCGCGACAACGACTAGTGTCGACGACGACGAGGAGAAAGGTGATTTCAAACCTGGATCGTCTGGTATAGCGGATCACAAGTCCGCTAAGCCCCTGGAATTGAACAATTCGAATATCAACCAGCTGGATCAGTGGATTGATTACCTGGGAAAGTGTCAGATACTTTCGGAAGATGATGTGGCTAGGTTATGTAAGATGGCCGTGGATGTTTTACAGTTTGAAGAAAACGTTAAACCTATAAACGTGCCCGTTACGATATGCGGTGATGTTCATGGGCAATTCCATGATTTGATAGAGCTCTTTAGGATTGGTGGGCCTTGTCCGGACACGAACTATCTGTTTATGGGTGATTATGTGGACAGAGGTTACTACTCGGTAGAGACAGTATCGTATCTGGTGGCAATGAAAGTAAGATACCCCCACAGAATAACGATACTGAGAGGTAACCATGAGTCAAGACAGATCACGCAGGTTTACGGGTTTTACGATGAATGTTTAAGAAAGTACGGTAGTGCTACCGTTTGGAAGATGTTCACCGATCTTTTCGACTATTTCCCGATCACCGCTCTGGTAGATAACAAGGTCTTTTGTTTGCATGGTGGTTTGTCTCCAATGATCGAAACCATCGACCAGGTGAGAGAGTTGAATAGAATACAGGAAGTTCCCCACGAAGGGCCAATGTGTGATTTGTTGTGGTCAGATCCAGACGACAGGGGAGGTTGGGGTATTAGTCCCAGAGGTGCAGGTTTCACTTTTGGTCAAGATATCAGCGAGCAGTTTAACCATACAAATGATTTATCTCTTATTGCAAGAGCCCACCAACTGGTCATGGAAGGGTACGCTTGGTCCCATCAACAAAATGTTGTTACCATCTTCAGCGCCCCAAACTACTGTTATAGATGTGGTAATCAAGCTGCTATCATGGAGATGGATGAAAATCATAATAGACAATTCCTACAATACGATCCATCGGTTAGACCTGGTGAGCCTACCGTCAGTCGGAAGACGCCAGACTACTTTTTGTGATTCCCCGAACTTTTTTTCTGAGTATGAACGCCTCACCACAGTTAGCTCATCTTTCTCTCGATAATGATAGCATCTTTTTCCTAGAACGAAAGAAAAGATATATACACAAATAATTACAACCCAAGGAAGACCACGTAATTGACCAAGTTGTCAAAATACTAGTACTTACTTACCAGAGATACATCTTCAAGCTTGCTTACGCGATCATGTGCAATGGCACAGAGTTCATTTATAGCTGCCCGTACCTCTTCGAACCAGGAATTTCCAGAGTCTATCCTTTGCTGCATTATCCTTATAATCTCGGGTCTGGATCTGCCATTAACAAAAACCACAAATTTAAGGCCAGGATACACTTTTTCGTATTTGTGATTCAATTCCACGAGCTTTTCTTGTATCTCAGCCGAGTCATTGTTCCCTCGGAGGTTTTTCTGTTCTTCCTTCGAATGCACGGAAAGTTGCTTAGGTGGTTCCCCGAGGCGCGGGTGTGCTGAAACAATGTCAGCTAAATGGTCGACATCTCTTGAACTGGATCCTATTTCTTCGGTCTTGTTACAAATTTCCAATAGTCTTGTGCGCACTAGCTCTATGAACTCCGTAAAATCTCTTGCACGTCTTTGCGCAATTTGCATGAACTCCTTATCACGCACAGTAAATCTCAGAATAGAGTGACTGGGTTCGAATAGATCATTAATAACTTCGGTCTGTTTTGCCAAATCCCCAGATTTAATAAAGCTGTAAAACTCAAGGATGGGCATTTTTCAGGTAGTTACGTTTGTCTGTAAATTCTGTAAATTCAAGCAGGTTTGATGGCTTGGCAGTTATAACACTAAGAGTAACACTAAGAGTAATGTGAAAGAGGGCTCAAGTAGTTCCAATTAGTCTGATTAACTACTATTATATGAGTGTCTTTATCTGTCTTCAACGGACTTGGCCGATCGTGCGCAGTTATCAGTGTTTTCACTATAACAATGGAAGTTACTGTCGCATTCATGTTGTTAAGACGAATCAGTCACAGCCTTATAGGGTACTAGCCGCTCAAAGATTCTTAAACATCGATTGTATCTCATCCCACATCTTATTTCTCTATAATGAGTGAAGAAAGTGAGTTTCAACAATTAGAAACTGAGCAGGATGCCGACAATTACCAGGTAAAGGCCAAAAAAACCGTTGACGAATATAGGAAGCTGGATGCTGAGGATCAATCGCTTGCCAAATGGAAGGAGTCTTTGGGGCTTGGATCTGACGTCTTGCCCTTAGAGTTTGCGGGAGATAAAAGAAAGGTCGTGATCCAAAAAATACAGTTGCTGGTGAACACCGAGCCGCAGCCCATTACCTTTGACTTGACAAATGAACAAACTATCAAGGAATTGGCTTCCAAGCGGTATAAGATCAAAGAAAAATCGATCTACAAACTTAGGATCATGTTCAAAGTCCAGCACGAAATCATTACCGGCCTCAGATACGTTCAGTACATTAAGAAAGCAGGGATTGCAGTTGATAAAATCGACGACCACCTCGGCTCGTATGCTCCCAGCACGAAGACTAAGCCTTTCTACGAAGTAGAATTGCCGGAAAGTGAGGCTCCTAGCGGATTCCTGGCTAGAGGTAACTACAGCGCAGTGTCAAAATTCATTGATGACGACAAGACTGTTCATCTGACCTTGAACTGGGGTGTAGAGATCACTAAATCGTGAACTTTTCTGAAACTTCCCTCTTAGATTGCCCTTCGGCGCCCCATATATACGGATACATATAGTTGCATATACTTCTCATCAAAGAGATATCAAACAGAAAGATTGTTAAAGCCTTCCACAGTGTTATCTATATCCGTAGCGATATCCACATCTCGGTTGCTAACTGATGAGACGGATCCTTGCTCAACCATTTCTATCTGTGCTTTATGCTGCGGAGATGCGCTATGTTGTCTGGTGTGATGACCCTTCGAACTAGAAAAATCTGAACTGGATCTGGACCTGCTGTTTCGCGAAGGGGGTTGCCCATGCGGCCGGCGTGGTGCACTGCGATTCTGATGATGATAGCTTGGCGGTCCAAACTGATAGGGGAATGGGTATGGTAAAAATCCAGGAGGTAAGGATCGCTCAAGATCACCACCGTTCATGGGCTCACACATGAAAGGAGGCATGAACCCGTTGCTACCGTCCATTGGAAACGGCGGGGGATACAGCATGGAGAACTGTGATGACTTCAAAGGACCAGGAGCCATGGGCGGTGTAGGGTACATCATATAGCCGACGTTATAAGGGCCAGGGGACGTATCGGTGTAGTTGTAGTTGAAATTGCTATCGTTAAAGTATGGGCCCCTTTTATCCTTGTTTCCGTCACCATTATTTTTTTTCCTAGTTCTGTTGTTATGACTATAGGGAGGAGGTGGTGGAGGCGGTGAGCTATCTATATGATGAAGCTGATAGCGAGAGGTCTCAAACTGGCTAGGTTGCGGAGAAGAATCATCCCCATCCTTTGGAAAAAACTCCTTCTTTGTTGGGGTGCTGAAGATCTCTTGTTTTTTCTGTTCATATTCCCTTTCCCTCTCTAATTTCTGTAGCTCTAAATTGGCCTCATATTCGTCCGAATCAGTTCGTGAGTCCGTATTTGGGTCACCGTTTACCTCATGCAAAGATACTGAACCACTTCTCGGACCTTCTTGTCTTTTCAAAATCCTGTACCTAACTTCGCTTTTCACCGATGGATGCTCATCACTTTGCGCAGATCCCAAATACTCATCAGAGCCCGCCGGTGCTGGTTCCAACTCCCGTAAAAGTCGTCTGTTTTTTGTCTTTTTGAACTGGTTACCTTTGAATATTATGACACAGTTGTCATGAGCCCGCGCCAATGCATGTTTTAAATCATGAAACTCTGCGATCTGGTGCGACAGCAATCTGTAGTACGAGTTCATAGGTCTCAATTGGTAGGATTCGGCATTAGATTCGATAAACGAGAGTATCGAATTCTCTAGATCAATAATAAATTGACGATCATGAGGCTTTTGGAAAAGAGCAGTCCTCATAGCTGGAGACAAGTTTAATTCATCATATTCAACGTCTACAGCATCCATACTCCTACCATCCTGTAGAAATTGATAGCACGTTAGTAAGTTTCATTCGGAACATGTCATAACACAAAATGGTCGCATATCAATTCGAGGCGGCAAAAATACCCTCTGCAAGCCTACAAACCTGGCGGACCATTTAACTGCGCTTGCACTTCAACATACCATTTGATCAACCATTCTTTGATCCTTCGTAACCTGGATATGTACGCTTCAAGGTCCCCGAACAACCTTACCGGAACGTCCCAGCTCGGTACAACCCAAATTTTGAGCGAAAACCCCCGAAAGAATTCCCAAACCTAGCAGATGGCAGTTCTCCGTTCAATCGATAGCTCTAAAGGCTCGATCTGGTGCTTTCAACGCTTGACACTGTGGAACTAGGCAACCGCTTCCTTGACCATTAATACTAGTTGATAATAACATCATGCGCTACGGGCTGGCCCTTATAGAGGCTCCTTCTAGTGATAGTTCACCAAGAACACGAGCTCAAACACGAAGACTACGGTTTATCAGTCCTTTTCATCGTTAATCAGGCTAGTCTGAATCTGTTTGAGCCAGTGTTTTCGCATCTCTAGAGTTTTGTTCCCGATCAAAAATCCTTAAGCATGTCTACTTTGCAGGATATCTTCCAAGTGACTGCGGATCCTGCTGATTCTCGCGGACTACCGTTCGTAGAATCCGAAGAGCTAAAGCAAGCCGTTATTAAGAACGATATTGATGCTCTTTTGCTGTACCAGCTGACTGAGAACTTCAAAATTGAGAAACCCTTCACATATTTGAACGAGTGCTTCCTCCGTTGTCAACAACAGAAGCGCCTTTTGAAGGGGACGAGCTCGATCACATCCATGCAGCCATTGTTTGAGGAAATTGATCGGTTAGTTATTGGGTATGGTTTGGTTGCGTTCCAGATCGAGAACTTTTGTCTGCATGGAAGTTTTATTGCGTACATCGAGCAAATCATAGGAAATGTGGACAATTATACCGGATTTCTTTCCCAGTTGATCCAGAGGGCAGCAGTGGAAGGGACACTTCTTGATCTGTTGGATTCTTTTTTCCCTTCTCTTTTACATTATCTTACAAAGACGTTGCCATTCTTTGATTTGAATGACTCTAACACTTATAATGCAGTGATCACAGTTTTTGAAATGTTCGTCTCTTACAAGCCTGTAGCGGCGATATTTACTCAGATTTCCAAGTTTTTCGGTGATTTCGATTGTGAGGCCAACCAATTTGAGAAGACTACCATTTTAGGACCAATATTAACTCTCTCCCCATTAAACCCAAACGTGGCTCTTCGCAACTATGGGGAGAATCTCGAGCGCACCCAACAGCAAAAGAATATAATCCACGAGTCACTGCAGGCAGAGCATAAGGTAGTAATCGAGAGGCTTTTCTTCATTGTGGACAAAATACTGAGAGGATCGCCGGACTCTCGTACCAACTTGATGTCCTATTTTGCTCAAATC
This sequence comes from Torulaspora franciscae, assembly GCA_003705175.3. NCBI lineage: Eukaryota > Fungi > Ascomycota > Saccharomycetes > Saccharomycetales > Saccharomycetaceae > Torulaspora > Torulaspora franciscae. Next base: position 206,666 of record PPHX03000005.1, read on the forward strand.
GTCAATAAAAACCACCTCAGAAGAGGTGATCATGCGAACCAAAGTAAGTTGGCTTCCAATGCATTCATGTCTAATATATCCCTCCTTTTGGTTAAGTTCTCTCAACCATTCCTTGATGTTTCTTACAAAAAGCTCGACAAGATCGATGTCAATTACTTCAATAACTTGAATCTTTTCATAGATCTATCGGGAGAAACAAGAGTCAACTCAGATTTCAAAGAGGCAGATGAGTTTTATGATAAGAATAAGAAGGACGAGGATTGTAAACCTAACTTCATCTCTGACTGTTTCTTTTTGACGCTAACTTACTTGCATTACGGTCTTGGAGGAACTTTGCTGTACGATGAAAAGATTGCACCACAGATCAAGAGGTTAAGACAGGAAATTGATCGAATCAAAAATCTGTCTCAATCACAGGACATGTTTGCGTCATTTGCTGCGATGCAGTTGAAACAGATGGAGAAATCTCTCAGGATTACACAGGGAATCAGAGATGCACTACAAGGATTTTTCTCTCACAAAGCATTGCAGCTTGAAGTTTTTGATTTTATTTGCGGGGCTTCCACTTTTTTGATAAGAGTGATTGATCCCAAACACGAATTTCCAGCCAAACCCATCAAGTTGCCTTTGATTCCAGACCAGGTTGGTGTTGAGAACGTTGATAACGCAGAGTATTTGAGAGAACACGCACCTGTGCCTTTCAAGTATTATCCAGAATTTGTGATAGAAGGACCCATCAACTATTCGTTGTACATCTCACAGTATAGCTCATCTCCAATTTTCAGGAATCCTCGTCTGCATTCTTTTGTGGAATTCGCAACAGTCATCTTGCGCTGCCCAGAACTGGTTTCTAACCCTCATTTAAAGGGTAAGCTTGTACAATTACTGAGCGTAGGTTCTATGCCACTAACAGATAACTCGCCTGGGTTCATGATGGATATCTTTGAAACTGACGAACTCGTAAATGAGAACCTACTTTACGCATTTTTGGACTTCTATGTGATTGTTGAAAAAACTGGGTCATCATCACAGTTCTACGATAAGTTCAACAGCAGATACAGCATATCAATAGTTTTGGAGCAGCTTTACGAGAGAATTCCACTCTACCGGAAACAGCTGGTCTGGCAATCCGAGAACAACGCCGATTTCTTTGTTAGATTTGTGGCCCGGATGCTGAACGATCTAACTTTCTTGCTGGATGAAGGTTTGAGCAGTTTGGCTGAGGTACACAACCTTCAGATTGAACTGGACAACAGAGCTAAAGGATTATCACCGGCTAGAGAGGAAGATGTTCAGGAGCTCCGTTCCAAATTGTCATCTGCGGAAAGACAGGCCAAGTCTTCTTGTGGTCTGGCGGACAAATCGATGACACTATTCGAAATTTACTCCAAAGACATTCCAAAAGCGTTTGTTACCCCGGAAATCGTTGATAGATTGGCCAGTATGCTTGATCACAATTTGGAGTCACTTGTTGGTCCCAAATGCGGCGAATTAAAGGTCAATAATCCTCAGAAGTACTCTTTTAATCCAAAGGCCTTGCTGAAATCTTTGACCACAGTCTACATCAACTTATCTCATGAGAGTGAATTTGTTGCGGCTGTTGCCCGCGATGGCAGATCTTTCAATAAAGAAATGTTCGAACGGGCAGTCCATATTCTCGCAAGGAAGGTTGGCTTGGTCTCTGATGACTTTTGTCAAAGACTACTGGCTTTCGCCCAGAGCGCGGAAGAACAAAGAATCGCCGAAGAGGAAGAGGACCAAAACTTTGGTGACGTACCCGAAGAATTCCTGGATCCCTTGATGTACACCATCATGAAGGACCCTGTCACATTGCCAGCTTCGAGGGTTAACATTGATAGAAGCACGATAAAGGCCCATCTCTTGAGTGATTCAACAGATCCATTCAACAGAATGCCCTTGAAATTAGAACAAGTCATCCCAAATGAGGAACTGAAGCAAAGAATCCTGGATTTCAAAATGCAGAAAAGACAAGCCCCATAGGGCAGCTGTTTAGATTCGAATATAGTATAGGTTCTAATGATGAGGTTTTCTCATACAAAAGCCAAAGGATAAAAGATTATACACTATACATTTTTATTTCGTAGTAAAGATGTGTTCCTAGAATTAAGCCTTGATAGCGTACTTTCTTTGTGGGAAAGCAATTTGCTTCTTTCTTTGCTTTTCAGTGATTCTGGAAGCCTCGAACTTGGTCAAAGCTCTTCTCAAAGCTCTAGTCTTCTTAGCTCTCAAGTCCTTTGGCTGGTACTTCTTACCCTTGTACAATTGTCTGACAGCTTCTCTTTGTTGTTGGTTCAAAACAGTCAAGACACGAGCGATGTCCTTTCTGACAGTCTTGATCTTTGGCAAGGATGGTCTTGAAAGCTTTTGGACTTTCAATTCAGCCAATTCCTTCTTCAAGTCAACTAGTTGGGATTCTAGTTGTTCCTTGTTCTTGGTTCTTAGTTCATAAGCTTTAATGCCGGCCTAAAACAATTATCCATCGTTAGTATATCCATCCACACACACAGGCACGCACATAATCACACTGTTCCCTGGAGGAACACTCGTATTCATTTCACATACCATCTTGTCTTACTGTACTTTCTCTTCAGAAGGGAACAACAAAGAGCAAAACCAACCTCTAATACGCAGGAGAGCACACGTCTAATCAAAGCTCCTACCTCCTACTAATTGACGGTATTCTTGGAAGTTCCAGGCTCAGACACAACACTCAGCTCAGCTGAGACTGACTCGGTAACGTGAAATTTCATCAAAAAAGAGTCATCATTAAAGACGACATACTAAATGTCTTTCTCATCGAGTTAATATCGATTTTTTTGGATAATTTAGAGATTTTCTTGAGGTGTGAGGGTTTACAATGTTAACATCCACGCACCACACGGAAAATAAACAGTCACTTGAAATTTAGATGGGGATTCGCATTTACAGTAACAAACTGCTGGGTTCAGGTGGACCGAGATAGATTGTGATAGATTAGATAAGATTACAATTGTTTCTAACTTTAAAATAATAAGTAATCCGCTACTGACAAATTCTCTTAAAAGAAACCTCCAATACCTTATTACGTGTCTCTTTAATCTTTATTTTCTCTACACTCTACACTAAGGGGGGATTTCCTTCTCTTAGTTGTTCTTCCTTCGTTAAGCCTAGGATTGATTCTTCAAGTTGTTGCTTAGCCACTCCAAACCTTCGTACAGACCCTCACCAGAAGTGGCGCAAGTAGCTTGGATGAACCAAGGACGGTTTCTGATGGAGTGTAATCCCAATTTCTCGGTGATTTCAGCAGCAGACATGGCTTCTGGAAGATCCTGCTTGTTAGCAAACACCAACCAGACTGCGTTTCTCAATTCGTCCTCGTTCAGCATTCTCTGCATAACTTCCCTGGCCTCGGTGATACGGGATCTGTCGTTGGAGTCGACAACAAAGATGACACCTTCGGTGTTTCTGTAATAATGTCTCCACAACGATCTGATTCTGTCCTGTCCACCGACGTCCCAGACTGTGAAGGAAATGTTCTTGTACTGCACGGTCTCGACGTTGAAACCGATCGTTGGAATTGTCGTGATCACTTCACCCAACTTCAATTTGTACAACACAGTAGTCTTACCAGCACCGTCAAGACCGACCATAAGGATACGCATCTCCTTGTTGCCGAAAAGGTTGCTGAACAACTTTGATGCAAAAAGACCCATTTTTAACTATCTCTTCAGAACTTTTCAATCTTTCTCTATCTTATCTTTACGCCTGCAAAAAGATATGTTAGTAATCCTAAGTCCTCAGACAAAAAACTATTAGAGACTGTGGGGTAAGAATCGAGATCAAATCAACCGGGAACACACTACTCCTATTCAAAGTCGATTGGATTTTTTCACCTGTTCACTTGCAAGGAAAGGAAAAAAAATAGCACAACCACATTATGTGTTAACTTCTGCTCCCGTGACAAACGACTGAATCAACAACAGGTGGCCCCCCCATAGTAAACAAGGCCAGATTAACTACCATGATACCGGTCTAGCCTGCGGCAGGGACTAGGTGTGACAAAATGGAGCTCTTCATTCCTCGGATAGATTTCTTCTCTTTCACATAGCTTCAGCAATCTCTTGCACGATTCTTCTTCCATGAGTACATACCAAGCACTAGTATCACCACACAGCCGGTTAAAGATATATTAATCTTGAGTGCAAATGATGAGCAATTGACGGTTCAGGTCCTAAGATGTCTGCTTGATCTAGTTTCTGCCACGGTAACGCCAGCTGCCAAGGGAGGGAGTGTTAAATAGGTCGGAATCGATAGAACTCGAAACGCGTTTTGCCTCCTCACAGTGTCGTGGGCAGTGATGGGCGATACGATTCGATTGATGGATAAGCTATTAGACTGTATATGTAGTTATAGAATGCATTGACCGAGCTATGGTTGTTGTTGTTGTTGTTGTTGTTGTTGTTGTTGTTAGCTAGTGCGTCGGGCATGTGGGTTTATTTCCCGACATTTATCTTGCAAGCGGAATACTTCTGTAGACCTCTTATGAACACTGCGTAGACAACGTCGTCGTTGTCCTCTTCCCAGTGGAGTTCTGTGAGACGGATGTGCCATGGGGGGAAGCCCTGCAGGTCGAGGGCGGGACCGAAATAGAGCAGTAGATCCGGCTCGGGGCCCACAAGGTGTGTGAGCTCTTTATCGACGAGTTTCATCGTGATGTTGGACAGTTTGAGCTCGTTTGACGCGCACAGATCGGCCATTGTTTTGGTCAGGTCCACTATGGTTTCTCTGCCGTCTCTGTTGGAGAGCAGGGAGATCTCTATGGCGACTTTGTGTTTTCCGTCCGCTTCTAGATCGTCCCGGTCGTTAAAATACACTTTGTTCAGATGCGGGATTCGTATGGCGTACTTGGGGATCTTTGAGGGCCCGTAATACTTCCCGAGCTTTGCACGGACCTCTCTGCGGAATTCCTGGACATTGCTCTTGAGTACACCGTCGTAGTCGTACAAGATCAGGTGTTTGATCCCTGCAGAAACCGTCCAGCAAACAAGCTCGCTGCCATCATTCATCAGACCTTTCACCCCGCCACCAACGTAACTGGCGGATTTGACCTCCAGGATTGCCGCCAATCGTTTGGGTATTTTTTTCAACTTGTTCACATCCTGGCGGATCAGCTGCGGCGTGTTAGAAGGGTTGTACATTATATTTAGCAGTCTCAGTCTCATCTTGTTATACTCATACTGAAAGTACCGATACACACCATAGGTCAGGTACATGATCATCAACAGCATTTTGTACACGAGAAATTGAATCTTGCTTGTCCTTTGATCGAACAAAGACCTTTCCTTGGATGACCGAATCAGTTTCCTTTCAACCGCCTCTTTGTCATCATTAAGTGCTACAGAACCGACTGCTGCTTTCATCATATGAACCTTTGACTTAGCAAGACCGCTTTTCAGTACACTCGCCTCAGGTGGCGGTATGCGATTCGTAGCCACAGATCTGACATCCCTGCGTCCGGGCTGCGCCTGAACCGATTCCCCAATCAAATCCATCGCTGGAATTCTTAAGAGAGCCGTTTGTCTCGACTATGTTCCTATACAAGTCTTGCAGATCCTTTAAAGATGATCATCTCTTGCCCTGGTTAAGCTAGTTCTAAGTCCGTGTTGCGTGATCCTCGTTAGACATAGATCCATTATAATACACCAGGTACTTGGATACAGTCTAGTTCCAGCCATATATGACGACCGGAGTAGGCTCTAGGCTCTATTTAGTCCTATTTTACCCTGTTTTATCCCTGCTTCTTGCACAATCTTCGCATGGCTTGTGGGCTCGTAGTCGCTTAGTCGGAATTTCTTTAATGATCATTGGAAAAAGTTCGTGGTTTGCTATGGCTCGAGTCGGACCGGCTTTCCATTAATTGGGCCATATATTCGTTGACGCTGGCCATATTTTGCGAGTCATTTGTAGTCCGATGTGAGAAGGACCCGCCCTCTGCATCTTCTTCGGCGTCACTCGAATCGCTCGGGAACGAAGGTGGACCTCTGTTGTAGGTATTTATGCCTAATCCATTCCCAAGATCGACGTAATTATTTGGTATATTCTCGTACTCCGTCTCTGAGGAGGTGTTGTAAAATCGTTCGTTGTTGTTTATCATCAACTCCGGGTCAATATCGTATTGATGCGGCAATGCGGGGATGGGTAATGAGGCGATACCCGTGCTCTGCAGGCTCCTGTTGATGGTGTTAGCTCGTTGAGTAGTCTCGCTAAGTTGGCTTTCCACTTTGTGTGGCCCTCCGAGCAGCTCGTTCATTGATCTCTCCCTAATTCGTTTGTTCCACTTGGCGGATTGTATACTGCTGGGTGATTTGCTGTATAGCTCATCAATCTCTTCCAGGGTCAAACCTCTCGTCTCATAAATGGTAAAGTACACTACAACCACGCCCAGAGCATTCAAGCTGCCCCATATGAAGAAAATTTTTGGGCCCATTGTAGATGTGTGCGATCCCGTATCCACGATGTATGGGGTCATTAGAGCACAGATGAAGTTCACGAGCCAGTTCGATGCGGCACAAATAGCCGTGCACTTAGATCTCACCCCCAATGGGTACAATTCAGCAGATATAACCCATACAGCACCGCCCCAAGTGGCCGAGAATGATGCTATAAATAGGCAGATGAATGCTATCATGACTTTGTTTGCCACAACGGAGTTGGTTGAACAGCCAACAATGGCGATGATGAAATTAGATGCAGTCATGAAAATACCGCCAAACAATAAAACTTTACGTCTGCCGACGCGGTCCACAAGAAACAGCCCAGGGATATTGAATGCCACATTAACCGCATAGGTGATGAATGAAACTAGATAGCTCTGGTGCACGCCGGTTTTATTGAAAAAATTGACCCCATAGTAAAAGATGAAATTGATACCGGAAAATTGCTGACAGGCTTGTATTGCAATACCGGAAAGCATTCTCAAAGTCTGCTTGGGCCGACTTCGGCTTGAAATGAAACAATCTAATACGCTTGAAGAGCCAAATGACGCCTCGTAATCATAAGTAGCCTTAATCTCAACCAGTTCTTCCAAAAGGCCAGCGTCCGTAATCGGCACACTTCTCAGAAATGATAGAGACTTGGCAGCTTTATCCAGCTCATCCTTCAGAACGTAAAACCGAGGGCTTTCGGGGAGGAAAAACATTCCAATAGCAAGAACCATAGCCCAAACATACTGCAGTCCGATGGGAATTCTGTAAGACGACGCATCATTCCTTGCGTGCGTACCCTGCGAAACAGCGCTTGAAACTAACAATCCCCAAGTAATAGCCCATTGATACGTGGAAATTATGGCACCTCTAAGGAACTTGTTGGCAGCCTCACCTTGGTAAAGCGGCACGACGGCTGAAATTAAACCAATACCTAAGCCTGAAACGACTCTCCCTGCAATAAGCAGGCTCACATTGTGCGCCGCCACCTGCAGAGAGTTTCCGATGAGAAACACTATCAGAGTGCTGAATATGATTGTTGCTTTCCTCCCGTAAGAATCCGATAGGATTGGAGCTGACAGGGCTCCAATAAACGTCCCGAGGGATAGGAAAGAGACAATAATCGACATATCCTTGGCAGAAAACCCTTCGTGATCTGCTGCCATATGAGTCTTGACGTAGTTCATGTCAATGATGCTATTGATCAGGCCAGTATCGTAGCCGAATAAAAACCCACCAACCGCGACAAAAACACCAACGACAATTGTCATTAGATTTGATTGGGGTTGTGGAGGCTGAGAAAAGAGTAAAGAGGCATCATCTGCCTCCGACATCTCATCGGTCAAATTCGATAATCGACGCATTTGTATATCATTAGCAGTCTCGGTCTCGGAAACTGCCGGAGTAGGTGTAGCATTCCCCTCTTCCTGTTCAGAGGAGGAACCAGGAGAAGCACGTCGCAGTGAGACTCCTTTGTTGACTTTATTGATCGCCTTTCGTAAAAAACCTCTCTTCTCCTGATCGAGGGCTTCCTCTGTGCTGATTTCTTCCTTCTGCATCCTGTATAATTCTAGATACACATGTCCTCGTATAAGCTATCTTCTAAGTGCTCTTTAGACCTGCTAATAACCTTCTGCCTAAACTCTTATTGACTTGCATTCTAATTCTCCAAATTTCACTATGCCTATTTTATTGCCGATTTTCCCTTCGAGATGGACTACGGAACTTGAAGAAAATTCCCGTGTAAGGCCATAGAAGAGCCTGATGAGCTACGATAGTACATTTGAAGTGTTCATGGGTTGTTGGCATCCATTGTCGCTTCACAATGAACTGCTCTCTGGATTTAACGTACACATGTATTTAGAACAGCTTCTACCCACATTCTAGGTGGAAGTCGCTTCAGCGATACCAATTAGCCTTTTGACACCGGTCAACCAGTTGCCACCTTCCTGGGCGTGATTAGTGGCAATATCGACATGTACTTTCATTGCCTGGGAGTAGTTCTTTTCCTTCAAAAACTGGGTCAGGTTGCGTAATTTATCAATGGTAGGTTGTGTTAGAAGATCTTGATTTTCTAGATGAGCATGTAGAATTTTTAGTCTCTTGTCACAATCCTTGAGTTGCTTAATGTATTCCTTAGGTATCAAAGGTGTCACACGAGCCAATTCTTCTTGAAGAAAGTCCATAATCGGCTTTTGGTCCTCTGGAATTTCGTGCGAGGCCGTGGCAGGTGTAGCTGCCGCGCCGGCAACAGCTGCCGACATCACAGGAGCGGTGTTGGATGGGGGGATACTAGTTGGAGGGGCTGCAGCCGCTTGCGGCCTAGTGTATGGGGAATCGGTTTTTTTCTGAACCGACTCGAGTAGGTCACTAGCGTTCTGCACCGTGGTGTAACTGTGATTTTTCTTCTTGAGACCAATTGGAGGTGGGCCTACTGGAGGTGGTCCCATGGGCGGCTTCTGAGCAGCTGAAAGCTGAGGAGGTGCTGCCGGGTTTGCAAATGAATTTGGTGCAACGGATCCCGTAATTGGACCAAGCTGAGCAGGGGGAGCGTATGGATTTGCCTGGCCAATCCTAGGAGATGAAACTGCGGGAGGAGCGTAGGGATTAGTCACTGCAGGGGCATGTGTTGCGGAAAAATCTGCTGCGTTGAGTGTTGGAGTAGATACGTTAGACCCGACTGGTGGTGCGTATGGGTTTGTAGAACCAGCCATTGGCGAACCTGATCTCATCGATCCGTTAGAAGATACGGATGCCATTCTGCTGCTTTTGACGGGAGGTGGAGGTAGTGGGGATGATAAGGAAGGTGCGGTCGAAGAAACCTTTCCAGCCAGAGGAGGACGAGAAAGTCCGTTGGCTGATACAACTGTTGATGGCGTGGCAATGTTAACAGGCGCCACCGATCCGGCCTTGGCACGAGATGGCTTCTCCTTTACCGGAAGCGGAAGATCGTTCCAACCGTCATTAGCCTTCTTGTTCAAAGAGGGCGTTTGACCTGATGCTACAGCTGGAGGAAGCGGGACGGCCGAAGGCTCAGTAGCTCCGTAAACTGCTGGTGAAGAAATGAGGTTTGGCACAGGCTTGGGGTTCAGTGGGATGTATGATGATTGACCAGCAATTGGAGCCCCTGAGACGCCTGCAGAATAAGGATTAACAGGTGGAGTAAAGGAGCTCTGTCTAGCATTTGGCACGCTTGTAGGGTAAGTATTAGGAGAACTCACAGAAGGAGCATATCTTGAGCCTAAGGCTGGAGATCCAGCTGGTGGCGCATATGGGTTCTTTTGCAAAGCGCCAACAGAACCCGCCACAGGCTGTACCTGTGGACTTCCATGAGCGTTAGTCAATACGGGGACAGGAGGAACGATTCCTGGAGTGATGGAGCCAACAGCAGAACCCGGCAAAACACCGGCAGGTGCTTTCACAGATGGTTGAACGAAAGAAGTTTTCTGTCCTGGCTTGGATCTCTTAGCTAACTTACCGGAAGCAAGTAAAACACGCTCTTTTTCCAACTGGACTTCGCGGTTTTCAGCTGGCAAAGTCTCCAATATCGAATATGCTAAGTCAAAGGTTCCGCTTGAAGAAGCCAGACTCACATATTCCATGAACTTGGAGATCAGATCTTCGTTAGTAACTTTGTTGCTTTCGCCGACAAGTCTTGCCAAAACGGTAAATCTCTCGATAAACTCAGTCAAACTCTCAGAATGCGCTTCGTAAAGTGACTCCTTGTTCTTTTGCACCTTCTCCTCCAAAGATTGAAATTCTTTGAGCCAGACTTCAGCAACTTTATCCAGCGAATTTGCGGATAAATAGAGAAGGATGGCACCTTGTCTATCACCAGAGTCTAGCAGCCTGTCAGCAAGTTTCTCCAATTTTTCAGTTTTCGATTTTGAATCATTGGCATAAAAGTTGTTGATGGCTTTTGCAACGTACTTCCACTGAGAAATTTCCAAGTTATCTATCAAATCGTCGGCTTTACCATTCGAGATTGAGAATAAGAACCTAGACAATGGAGACTTCGCACCATTCTTGGCAAAATAGTATCTTTTGACGGAGTCCTTAAGAGTTTCATCCTGGGAATCCATGGCGATGATCATAGCTTCTAATAAGAGATCGTTATCCAACGAGCTTGCAACTGCAGATTTCAGATTTCCTCCAACGAGATCCTGTGATATTTGTTTCTCCACATCATCGGATAAACTAAATTTCTCTTCTGGTTGGAAAGCAGCTTCGATACTTGCAAAAAAGTCTTCGCCTTCATCGCCCTTGCCCTTCTGTTTTCTCTCTTCCTCGTCATCAAAAGTAAATGCTTCCTTTAGAATTTCCTCTTTCCCATCCATAGAAAGTTTTTCGAGTAAGTTCCAATCCTCCTCGTTGATGTCATCGATGGTCTTTGCCAATCTACGATTGATTAAGGGCTTGAAGTCGTTATTCTTCAACGCTTGATCCAGCATAGTGTTCTCTTGAAGACCAGGAAGTGAGGGCTTAGTGACAGAGACACTTTTCCCGTCGGCACAAATGTGAACTAATTTCCCCCCAAATGCCCACTGAGCTGCTGGAGATCTGTTGCCGTACCAAGAAGGCGCCTGTAGATGAATCAAGGTTGGTTTTTCGTTGGAATCCTCCTGTGACACATTGTTCCAGAAATCGGTTTCAGACTCCTTCTGCTTCGATTCACTTTGCTCTTGATCCAGCGTGTTCACCAAGTTTTGCAAAGTCTGCACTTGTATCTTGTTGTCGAAGGATGCCGAAGCAAACAAATCAGGCGCCTCAGGTGCAAACTTGGTCTTGAAACACCAGTTGCCACGAGTCGGAAATTGAGTCAATTCCTGACCGGACTCGGGATTCCACAGGAGTATGGTGTTGTCACGGCCACTGGACAGCAATAGCTCTTCGTCCTGGGAACACCAGTCTAAAGACAGAATTCCCTTGGAGTGACCCTTCGAAAGAACTTGAAGAGGCGTGTTAGCATTTCTCAAATCCCAGACCAGGATCAAAGGCTCGCTGTCACTACCCGTAGCAGTAGCCACCCGCGTTGAATTTTTTGGATGCCACTCTACCACCGAAAGCTGTGATTTGAGACCGGTAGCTGGTGAAGCATAGCTCAAATGAATCACTTCTTTCTTTGCTTTCAGATCCCATATTGAAGCATAGCTCGTAGAACCTGCAGTGGCGAAGACGTGCGCCAACGACTGGTTCCAAGCCAAAGAATTCACCTCTTCAATGGGGGTACTTGCAGCTCCAGGGGTCAATGGGGAATAGCCTTCCGGTGTTTTCAAGCACGTATTCAGATCCCAAATGAAAATTTCACCTTTGCTTCCTCCGGACGCCAAGATGTTGTTCTGTTTGGCGTTGAATTTCACAGTCTTAGCTGCACCCTGATGCCGCTGGAAACGAGCCTCCGATTTCAACGAGTCATTCGAACTGGAATAGAGTTCCACCACACCACTATCAAGCGCACCAGCAATAATTCTATCATCGTTCGACCAGTCTAAATCGTTAAATTTTGCATCCACTGGAAGCGAATCTTTTGGTTTCGCGGCATCACTAGCTAACAAAGACCACAATTCAAGAGCGGACTCACTCGAAAAGTTTGCATCAACAGTACCAGACGCTGTCCCGGTCACCAGGGATGGTATTCTCTCGTGGGACCACGCAAATGTGGCAGTTCGCGAGTATTCGGCTAGTTTAACCATCACTCAAGTCGATTTGCCTGCAACTCGTAGAAAAGAGCCTTCCTTTAATATGATCTGGAACCGCTGATAGAGAGTTGTTTAGCCCTTTAACGTGGTTCTTTTCAACTAGATTCCCACGCAACACGTCCCCGGCCCAACAATGGTCGGGTAACGAGAACCTAAGATCACGTGATTCCTGTCTCTCCAGCTTCCAACACATATTATCTGTGCTTACGCAGCTAGCTGACGTCTCGTAATATTTGCGAGTATGTGTGCTGTAGTAGCTTGGCATGTTGCTTTATACTCCTCTGCGAATTTTTCTGATTTTTTGTCAATCATGATATTTTTATGTTTTGTTCACTAAACTAGCTATTTTCCATAGTTAGTGCTAAAAGCATCAAATCGCTACATATTAAAGGATAAACGAGTAAATGACAAAGTCCCGACTCCGATTAAGAACCATCGAGTTCATTGCTAGATTTCATCAGTATGCCTGGAACTGAACAGTCAAAATACTATCAAGAAGCTCTGGACGAGTACAAAGAGTTAACTAAGGAGACCGATCCCGATTTGTGGGATAAAAGGATATCCGAGACTGGTTGCTACGTAGAGAACCTGGCTTTACAACTCTGTCATGCAGAGACGAACGATTGGAGACAATGCATGAAAGAAATGGCTCTTTTCAGGAAGTGCTGGGACTCTAAGGGTAATAGAGATAGGGTCCACACCGTAGATCGCTAACGGTGCAGTGGAAGCGCGTTGTGCAACATCGCGCATTAAGGCAGTAAACTTGTATAAGTGTGTATATATGAGTGTTATAATGCTAAGTGACATTGGGAAAAGACAATTGGCTTATAGCGTATACCAATGAGAACCAAGGGGAAGTCTTCAAAGAAATTGGCGCTGAAGAAGCTACATGGGGCTTTAAAAAGTATGCTAGATACCTCGGAAGAGGGTGACAAGAACGGTAAGGATAGAGGGCTTGCGGAGATCATGCCGGGGTTTGAGCACAACAAGGTGAGAAAGGTAGGAAAGGTGAGACCGCGCAGGAAATCTTCACCAATTACAGTGGAGGAGAGAAACGGTGTCAAGTATATTGTTTCTCGAGAACAACAATTGATTCCAATGTTGACGGATGACGAGATCATGGAGCGCCACAGGCTTGCCGACGAAAACATGAAGACCGTTTGGACTAGTATCATTGACAAGTACGAATCAGTGGAAGACCAAGGTGATATTGTGGACTTGAGAACGGGGGAGGTTGTGGAGGACCATGGGCATCTGCGAGGTTTATCGCGAGAAAACAACAAGAATGGCACCCGGTACAAAAGCTCGCTGCTGAATCTACTAGGTGTCAAGGACGAGGACGGTTTACAAACTGATCTATGGCAGGACGGAGAGGACGATGAGGATGACGAAGATTACAACAGCGAGACCGAGGCCGCAGAAAAAGAGGACTCTGACAGTGATTCTCAGACTTCAGAATATGAAAGGGTACTGAATCTGAAGATCAAGGACTAGCACTGTTTGTTGAGCATTATCTTATGGTGATGTGCTTTCTAGAAAAATCCATTGATCTGAACGCGCGGATCGATCAGTATAAAAAGGATGAGATGGAACCTTAGATTGAACTTTAGATAACACGAAATTTGAAGCGATTAGAATCAAAGTTGGTCAAAGAATAATATCAATGGCAAGACCAAAAACCTATTTTGATATCTCTATTGGCGGTGTCTCCAAGGGCCGCATAGTCTTCGAGCTGTACAACGATGTGGTTCCCAAGACTGCTGAAAACTTCCTAAAACTATGTCAGGGAGACTCTGGTATGGCTAAGAGTAAACCTGACGTGCCATTGTCTTACAAAGGGTCAATTTTCCATAGGATTATCAAGGACTTCATGTTGCAATTCGGTGACTTCACGAACTCGGATGGGACCGGAGGGGAAAGTATCTACGGCGAAAAGTTCGAGGACGAAAACTTTACTTTGAAGCACGACAAACCTTTTCTCCTTTCCATGGCAAATGCCGGTCCTAACACGAATGGGTCGCAGGCTTTCATTACCTGTGTTCCAACCCCTCATTTGGACGGCAAACACGTTGTGTTCGGTGAAGTGATTCAAGGCAAAAGGCTAGTGCGTCTCATTGAGCACCAGCAAACTGACCAGGGCAATGATAGACCTCTGAAGGACGTCAAAATCCACGATTGTGGTGTCTTGCCCAATGACTACGAAGTGCCAGCGAATGCAGAGGAAACTCCAACTGACCAATTCGGCGACAACTACGAAGAAAACCTCAAGGATGACAGCAAAGTCGACACGAATGACGTGAAAAGTGTCTTGAAAGCCACCGAATTCGTCAAACAAATAGGCACTGAACAAGTTAAGAAGCAAAACTACCCAGTAGCGCTCGAGAAGTACCAGAAATGTGACAAATTCTTGAAAGAGTACACCCCAGATGATCTTCCTGAAGAAGATCTGAAAAAGATCAACGAGCTGAAGGTCTCTCTTCCCTTGAACATAGCTCTGTGCGCTCTCAAAACCAAGGAATACAAAAAAGTCTTGGCGGCAGCATCAGAAGTTCTCTACGCAGAAGCTGCTGACGACAAGGCAAAGGCAAAGGCTCTCTATCGCCGTGGACTTGCTTATAACGCCTTGAATGATCCTGATATGGCCCTCACAGACCTCGAAATGGCAACTACGTTCCAGCAAAACGACGCAGCTATCATCAACGCGATCAACGACACTAGATTAAAGAGAAAGCAGATAAAGGAGAAGCAAAAGAAGTCTTTGTCCAAGATGTTTTCTTGATCTCTCGGACTTTCAAGATTTTCATAGCGATATACATTTAGATAAAACAGAAGTGTAAGAGAGAACTGCACTACAACAAATACTCCTGAGCGATTCTGGCAAGAGCACACGATTGATCAGCTTGTGAAGCCCATCTAGAGCTTCTCTCAAATGAGTCCACCTCTATATCATGTGATATTTATGTGCGGGTAACAAAGCTAAAATTTGATATCCCATGGACGGTGGCAAAATTTGATAAACAAACAGAGGACGATAGCTTGAAGAGCTGCATAGTTTGGAATACAAGAGGGTAAGGTCACTGTCAACTTCGATCGGGATCTACTGGAGGAACTTAACTAGTTTAGTCCAGTGTACTTCCAGCTTAATTCCTTTGGACGCTTTTTGCTGTTCTGCATTCCCATTTCGATAAACCCTTGAGAGTTGTTTTCCACTCGGTGAATTTTGAATCAGTACACTTGAGGTCTAAACCAAGAGGAATACAGTTTGTTTCGGATACTGACACAGGACTTTCGCTATCTTAAAGAGAGATTGGCTGACTCCCCATTGATTGTTCAGTTTTGTCTTAAGCCTGTTCCGTCTGTAAAAATTTTCAAGCGCGATAATACAGGAGATAGGTTACAGTTGCTTAGCAGGGCTAGCTTCATCACGTTCGAGTACCATTCCCATCGGTGAAAAATAGACACTTGGATTGATTGCATAATACCACAAATCCCTGCACTTTGTCAATAAACTCACAGAGAACATAAGATACCTGAAAAAAAAAAGCTAAAAAAATATTATAGAATCAAGATAATACCATGGTCGCACAACAGTATTCTAGTGCTCCACTCCGTACCGTGAAGGAGGTCCAGTTTGGTCTTTTTTCACCTGAGGAGGTTAGGGCCATCAGTGTTGCAAAAATTAGATTCCCGGAAACAATGGACGAAACACAGACACGAGCCAAAATCGGCGGTTTAAATGACCCCAGGTTGGGTTCCATTGACCGTAATTTGAAGTGTCAAACTTGTCAGGAAGGCATGAATGAGTGTCCTGGTCATTTTGGCCACATCGATCTTGCAAAGCCAGTTTTCCACATCGGTTTCATCTCCAAAATCAAAAAAGTCTGCGAGTGTGTTTGTATGCATTGTGGTAAACTCCTTTTGGATGATCATAACGAGCAAATGAGACAGGCCTGTAAGATAAAGGACTCTAAGAAAAGATTTAACGCCATCTGGAGTCTCTGCAAGACTAAAATGATCTGCGAAAGTGACGTACCTTCAGAAGAAGACCCAACGAAATTAATTTCTAGAGGAGGTTGTGGTAATGCGCAACCTACCATTCGCAAAGATGGTTTAAAACTAGTAGGAAGCTGGAAGAAGGAGAAAAATACCGGTGATCCAGAAGAACCCGAGCAGAGAATTTTGACGATGGAAGAAATTTTGAATATCTTCAAACACATCTCAAAGGAAGACTCTAATAGACTGGGGTTCAATGAAGAGTTTGCTCGTCCCGAATGGATGATTCTAACCGTTCTACCTGTACCCCCACCACCGGTCAGACCTTCAATATCATTTAACGAATCTCAAAGAGGTGAAGATGACTTAACCTTCAAACTTGCCGATATTTTGAAGGCGAACATAAGTTTGGAGACTTTGGAACATAACGGTGCACCACACCACGCAATTGAGGAGGCAGAAAGCCTGCTTCAGTTTCATGTTGCTACTTACATGGACAACGATATTGCTGGTCAACCACAGGCTCTCCAGAAATCGGGTCGTCCTGTCAAATCTATTCGTGCTCGTTTAAAAGGGAAAGAAGGACGTATTAGAGGTAATTTGATGGGTAAACGTGTAGACTTCTCTGCGAGAACGGTCATTTCTGGTGATCCCAACTTAGAATTGGATCAAGTGGGTGTTCCTAAATCGATTGCCAAAACTCTTACTTACCCGGAGGTTGTCACGCCCTATAATATCGATAGATTGACGTACTTGGTGCGGAACGGTCCCAATGAACATCCTGGTGCCAAATATGTCATTCGTGATAACGGTGATCGTATCGATCTTCGTTACAGTAAGAGAGCGGGCGACATCCAACTCCAATATGGTTGGAAGGTTGAAAGACACATCATGGATGACGATCCTGTGCTTTTCAATCGTCAACCATCTCTGCATAAAATGTCGATGATGGCACACAGGGTCAAAGTTATGCCTTATTCTACTTTCAGATTAAATTTGTCTGTCACATCTCCTTATAATGCGGATTTTGACGGTGATGAAATGAACTTACATGTTCCTCAGTCTGAAGAAACAAGAGCCGAGCTTTCACAATTGTGTGCTGTTCCCCTGCAGATTGTTTCTCCGCAGTCCAATAAACCTTGTATGGGTATTGTGCAGGATACCTTATGTGGTATCCGTAAGCTGACTTTGAGGGATAATTTTATCGAACTAGATCAAGTGCTCAATATGCTTTACTGGGTCCCAGACTGGGATGGTGTTATACCAACGCCGGCAATAATAAAACCCAAACCTCTATGGACAGGGAAACAAATTCTCTCTATTGCAATTCCAAAAGGAATCCATTTGCAGCGATTTGATGAAGGTACTACGCTCCTATCACCGAAGGACAATGGTATGCTTATTATTGATGGTAAGATCATTTTTGGCGTTGTCGACAAAAAGACTGTGGGCTCATCTAGCGGCGGTTTGATTCACGTGGTCACGAGAGAGAAGGGTCCCCAGGTTTGCGCCAGATTATTTGGTAATATTCAGAAAGTTGTCAATTATTGGTTCCTTCACAATGGGTTCTCCACTGGTATCGGTGATACCATCGCTGACGGACAAACTATGAGGGAAATCACGGAAACTATCGCGGATGCTAAGAAGAAGGTAGAGGATGTCACGAAAGAGGCACAAGCTAACCTTCTTACCGCTAAGCATGGTATGACACTTCGTGAATCTTTCGAGGATAACGTTGTCAGATTCTTGAACGAGGCAAGAGATAAAGCAGGTCGTTTGGCCGAAGTCAACTTAAAAGATTTGAATAACGTCAAGCAAATGGTAAGCGCCGGGTCCAAGGGTTCCTTTATTAATATTGCACAAATGTCTGCTTGCGTTGGTCAGCAATCTGTTGAAGGTAAGCGTATTGCGTTTGGTTTTGTCGATCGTACACTGCCGCATTTTTCGAAAGATGATTATTCCCCAGAATCCAAGGGCTTTGTTGAAAATTCATATCTAAGAGGGTTGACTCCTCAGGAGTTTTTTTTCCATGCTATGGGTGGTCGTGAAGGTTTAATCGATACTGCTGTCAAAACAGCAGAAACTGGTTATATCCAGCGCCGTCTCGTCAAAGCGTTAGAGGATATTATGGTTCACTACGATAGTACAACAAGAAATTCGCTCGGAAACGTTATTCAGTTTGTTTATGGTGAAGATGGTATGGATGCCGCACACATAGAAAAACAATCAATCGATAGCATTGGTGGCTCAGATAGTGCATTTGAAAAGAGATACAGGATAGATCTTTTGAATCCTGATCATTTATTAGACCCATCTCTGTTGGAGTCTGGATCCGAGATCGTTGGCGACTTGAAGCTACAGGTTCTTTTGGATGAAGAGTACAAGCAATTGGTGGAAGATCGGGCTTTCCTACGGTCTGTCTTTGTTGATGGTGAGTCCAATTGGCCTTTACCAGTCAATATTAGACGTATAGTGCAAAACGCTCAGCAAACGTTTAGGATTGATCACACTAAACCATCCGACTTGAGTATACGAGATGTTTATTTTGCTGTGAAGAATTTGCAGGACAAACTACTTGTTTTGCGTGGAAACAGTGAGATAATCAATAACGCTCAACAAGATGCGATCTCTTTATTCTGCTGCCTAGTCCGTTCTCGTTTGGCGACGCGTAGAGTTATTGAAGAGTACCGATTGACAAAGCAAGCCTTTGACTGGGTCCTCAACAACATAGAAATTCAGTTCTTACGTTCGATTGTCCACCCTGGTGAAATGGTCGGTGTTTTGGCTGCACAATCTATTGGGGAGCCAGCAACCCAGATGACGTTGAATACCTTCCATTTTGCTGGTGTTGCCTCGAAGAAGGTTACTTCAGGTGTGCCTCGTTTGAAGGAAATTTTGAACGTGGCGAAGAACATGAAGACTCCATCGTTGACTGCCTACTTAGAAGCTGATTATGCAGCTGATCAAGAGAAGGCCAAATTGATCAGATCGGCGATTGAGCACACGACTCTGAAGAGTGTAACTGTGGCGTCAGAGATTTACTATGATCCTGATCCTCGCAGTACGGTTATACCCGAAGATGAGGAAATTATTCAACTACACTTCTCCCTGTTGGACGATGAGACTGAAAAGTCATTAGACCAACAGTCTCCTTGGTTACTGCGTCTGGAGTTGGACCGTGCAGCCATGAACGACAAGGATCTAACTATGGGTCAGGTAGGTGAGAAAATAAAGGAGACATTCAAGAATGACTTGTTTGTCATATGGTCTGAAGATAATGCGGAAAAACTAATTATACGTTGTCGTGTCGTTCGTCCAAAGTCGATGGACATTGAAACCGAGGCGGAAGAGGATCACATGTTGAAAAAGATAGAGAACACCATGTTGGAGAACATCACCTTACGTGGTGTCGAGAACATTGAGCGTGTCGTTATGATGAAGTACGATCGTAAGGTCCCAAGCGCCACAGGTGAATATCAAAAGGTGCCTGAATGGGTTTTGGAGACTGACGGTGTGAACTTATCGGAAGTTATGACGGTTCCAGGTGTTGACGCAAGAAGGATCTACACCAATTCTTTCATCGATATAATGGAGGTCCTCGGTATAGAGGCTGGTCGGGCCGCCTTATACAAAGAAGTTTACAACGTCATTGCGTCAGATGGGTCTTACGTCAACTATCGTCACATGGCGTTATTAGTCGATGTTATGACCACGCAAGGTGGCTTAACTTCCGTTACTCGTCATGGCTTCAACAGGTCGGCAACTGGTGCATTAATGAGATGTTCATTCGAAGAGACTGTTGAAATTTTGTTCGAAGCAGGTGCCTGCGCTGAGATGGATGACTGCCGTGGTGTTTCTGAAAATGTCATTCTTGGGCAAATGGCTCCAATCGGTACAGGAGCATTTGATGTCATGATTGATGAAGAATCACTAGTGAAATATATGCCAGAGCAAAAGATAACAGAATTAGAGGATGGTCAAGATGGAGGTGCTACACCTTACAGTAACGAAAGTGGTCTTGTAAATACAGAAATCGATGTGAAGGACGAGCTCATGTTCTCGCCTTTGGTGGATTCGGGTGCTTCGGATGCCATGGCTGGCGGTTTCACAGCTTACGGAGGTGCAGACTATGGTGGCGGATTTGGTGAAGCGCCAAGTTCGCCAGGTTTCGGGGGGGTCTCATCACCGGGATTTTCGCCCTCCTCTCCTGCATATTCGCCTACCTCCCCAAGCTACAGCCCCACGTCACCATCATACTCTCCTACGTCTCCAAGCTATAGTCCCACATCCCCATCCTACTCCCCAACTTCCCCAAGTTACAGCCCCACATCACCATCCTACTCTCCAACTTCCCCAAGCTATTCTCCGACTTCGCCATCTTACTCTCCTACGTCGCCAAGCTATAGTCCGACGTCGCCAAGCTATAGTCCGACGTCGCCAAGCTATAGTCCAACATCACCAAGTTACAGCCCCACGTCACCATCCTACTCTCCAACGTCACCAAGCTATAGTCCTACGTCACCAAGCTACAGTCCAACGTCACCAAGCTACAGTCCAACATCACCAAGCTATAGCCCAACCTCACCAAGCTACAGTCCAACATCACCAAGCTATAGCCCAACATCTCCTAGCTATAGTCCAACTTCACCTTCTTATTCTCCAACTTCCCCAAGCTATTCACCAACTTCTCCAAGCTATAGTCCTGGTTCGCCAACATATTCTCCAGGTGCTGCTGATAAGAAACAAGACAAAAACGATAATGACGACAACAACCCATGATGGTGCTTTGAATTATGAATTTAACGATGTTTAATTAGTTGTACTATAACCTGAAACTCTCAGCATTATCATCCAAAACTATAAACTTGTTAGCCAAACACCACCAACATAGTATATAATAGAAAATATATACGAAGCTCAATAGGCAGTTGTTAAACAGCTTTCTTTGAGATTAAACCTTTGAAAATATCAAAAGAATTTCCGTCAGGCTGTAAGTGATAGATTGAACCCGTAAATTGAGTGTTGCTTCCAGATCGTAACTCTCTGGCGACTAGGAGCCCATAATCTTCTGTAATACCAGTGATCATGGCTCGCGCATTCTGATGATCGGTTAACGTGACAATCTGATTACTATGCAACCACAAGCGGTAATACTCTGGGAGAATGGAGGATGCGCCGGAATCGACGAAATTTCTAATATGAATCTCCAAATAGTTCATGTATAACGCGTGAAGTTTCTCAACTTCCACTGGCGCCAGGCGATCCAAACGTGCAACGTCACGTTCCTGGTTAAGTATATCTATCCAGCTATTGAGAGAGGTAGTGGGCCCATCATGACTCACATTCAGTCCACATCCGAGTAACAAAGTGAACTTATCATTGAAATAAGTGGAGTTGACTAGCAAGCCAGAAATTTTGACGTATGCTGGTTCAATGTCTGTTATCGGAACTACTTGCGCCTGCGACCCCTGTCCCAAAGCTCTTCCTACTAACGAAAGTTTGTTCCTTTCATAATACTTGGGGTTTAAAACGTAGAGATCATTAGGCCACTTTATCCTGACGGGCAGATCTTCGTACCCGGGGCCATATGTTGTGATTGCTTGACAATACGCAAGCATCGACAGATACTGTACAAAGACAATCGAGACTGGCTTATTGGTTCTTGGTGAGCGTGGAGGTAATGAAACTACCGCCGTACAAGCAGAAACACCCTTCGGATTGACCCAAACATTTCCACCCCTTCCACGCCCAGACACTTGAATTGTGCCGACATGCAGCATAGAACTATCAGGAATAGATGACAATACGTTCTTATTATTGTTCAAAAAGGAGCTGGTGGATGTGACAACCTCACCATACATCAACATACTACCTATTGTGTTGCCTGGGTTCAGGTGCTCAAAATACTTAGCAACATCGTAGTTCGCAGTTAAACTCGAGTCTGGAATGTCTTCACCGTCAGCGGGGAATATTATAGTTTTCGCAATTTCATCTGGTTCCCCATGACGAAGGAAGTCAGCTGCGCTATTGTATGATTTCTCAAATCCCTCATACAGGCGAACTGTGTCATTGCCTCCGTCTATTTCCACGCAATTATCGAGTTTGTTGGAAGATGGCACGGCATGTAGATTATCCTTAAATTCCTTTACCAAATGCTGACGACCAGCCGAAGCCGTGACCAGAAGTGGCGTTAAATTTGGCGCTCTTACATTAGCAAATTCGTTGTTACAGTTGAGGCCCGCCTTAGTGAGGATGTCTTTCAAAAACTTCAATCGCTTGGGTTCATCATTTGCTAGGACGTTGACAACATTGGAAACAAAATGTTTATCGTCAGACTTCATAAGTAAACGTGGAACAAATTCCGGATGGGGACCTGTTAGTAAAGCCTTGCCCTTTCCATCGGAACATAAGACCACTGCAGCGGGACCTGATTTCTCAGTATCTGGAGACGAATCGTAATAGGAAACGTTGGGAAGCTCCTTATAACGTGCTAAAACTTCGACATTATCGTAACCGTCCGCATCAACAAAAAGTGAGCCTCCATTGAAATAAGTAACGAACTCAGTTCCGTCTTGTAATACCAAAGGTGCCGCCCTTGCTCCTTCTTCACTATTATACTTGAATCCATCATAAGCCGGACCTCGGGCAATTCCGGGGAAGAATTTCAGATCTCTGTTGCCAGTAACTTCCATAGCTATGTTTCCTTGTGAGAACTCAACACGGCCAGAACCAAAATAACCTCCAGCGCAAAATCCAATATACAAGCCACCCTGTTTTCGAACGAAATCCTTTATCCTTGGAAGTACAGCTCTACATTCTTTAACGTAGGGAAGATCGGCACCTCCGGGAAAGATAATAGCAGATGCTTTGGACATCCATGGCTCTGTCTGTAAAGCCTTAGCAGAAATCGTGCTCACAGCGTAATACGGTTCCAGGAAATGTCTCAAAGTCTCAATTGTATGCTTGACTGAGCCTGGGGTGGTACCAGGGCCATTGTAAACTAGAACGTTCATAGACGGTGTCGATGTTGTAAACTTATAGCGAGTGGATCCGACCGAAAACCTTCTGAACAATCGTTTTATAGTGTAGTTTCCTTTGGTGTAAGCCTTATTGAGGGACAGAATCGAACCATTCAACAACTTTTTGCCCAACAACTGTAATTCTAGAGTTCAACTCTAAACCTTGACGATAACGGCTTGAGTCGAGAAGGGGTGACTAATCTAGGAAGAGAGCTTCGATAAAGTATCGAGTAGATCAGTGCACTAACAGACAAGCTGACAAAGGACAAGAGAGTCTTCAGTGACTGTACTTCAGAATTTTGGAATTTGACTAGAAGTTTGGTGTTTAAGTGAAAAAAGTGCTGATCTTGCTGAATGCAAAGCTGAATACAGGAGAGTACACATTGTACTGAATATTCGTTTAAACTGTTCAATGTCATTACTACTTGGCAGGGCTGGTTTCGTGCTGAAGCCTACCGGGCTGCTCAAGATTCCTGGTACAAGCATCAACCGAATAGCTCTTCGATTATCAGCTAAGGGTATATCGGCCGGAGTTAGGCAAGCTGGTCTGAAAACTGCCGTGTTTACACTGCCCAATATGCTCACTATGACTAGAATAGGATGCACACCGTTTATCTGTCACTATATTTTGACCAATAACCTTACTCCAGCTTTGGGATTGTTTGCATATTCCTGTATTACTGACTTTCTGGATGGCTACATAGCGAGAAAATACAAACTTAAGTCTGTGGCAGGTACTATTTTGGATCCTCTTGCCGATAAGCTGCTGATGGTAGCCACTACAATATCTTTAGCTTTTCCTCCCGGTCCGCAATTGATTCCTCTACCGATAGCGGGACTAATACTAGGAAGAGACGTTTTATTGGGACTCAGCGCATTGTACTTCCGATACGCTTCGATGAGGCATAGATATCCTACAATTTCCTGGAGCACATACTGGGATTTCTTTCATTATCCAAGTGCAGAGGTCAAACCCACTCAAATTTCCAAGTACAACACTTTCTTCCAAATGATTTATCTTGGATCTGGCGTCATATTGTTGATCTTCAATAACAAAGATTCGGAAAAAGAGGAAGAACGAGAAAGCGACTCTTTCAGCCAACTGTCGCAATATTTTACTTACATGGGCTACCTAGTGGCGGCTACCACCGTCCTTAGCGGTGGTTCATACGCCTTCAGTAAAGATGCGGTGAAATTTCTCAAAAAATAATACTGAGCTCATACTCCATTTCAATATAGACTCTTTCGCATCTCATACAACAACGGTTGCGCGCTGAAACTCTTGTGTTCTTACAGTTTTTCAGTAATGGCATCTAAATTATACTAACGACTAAAGCAAATATCATCAATACGTAATATCGATTTAACACATTCAGACGCAAGCGTTATGGCGCTAGTACTCACTAGGACTGGCTGTAGAATATGCTCTTCGAATGTGTTCGCGGTTCCCGAACGCCTCACGGAAATCCCGTCATTGACTTCACCCCCCTCATGTCTCGAACGCAACTCTGTGACTACCTTGATACTGTTTAAACCTGCGTTTTCGGCTAGCGTAGTTGGAATAACCTCCAAGGCCTGGGCAAATTCCTGCCAGATGAAAGCCTCGACACCCTCCATGGCGCGGGACTCTTTGGTTAATCTACGTGAAATCTCGATTTCTGGAGCACCACCACCAGCGATGAGACCCCTTTGCTTGACCAAACAACGGATGACACAAAGAGCGTCATGTAAGGAACGTTCAGTCTCGTCGAGGATCATCTGATTAGCACCGCGAATAATCACGGAAACCGTGGGCTTAGCTTTATCGCTCTTAACGCCAGTGAATTCCACGATCTTAGAGCCGTCACTCTCAATTTCTTCCACTAGGTCCGCCGAACCTAGTCTGTCCTCTGTGAATAGATCGATATCGGAAATTGGCTTGCAACCCAGACTCTTTGATAAGAACTCAATTTCTTCCCGCTCGATATCCTTGACAACCATAATATTCAGTTTCGCGAGGAAGTGTAATGCCAGCTCATTAACGGCATCCCTCAAGATGGATTTTTGAATCAAAAGAACGTTACACTTACTCTTCTTTATCTTCTTGCAGATACTCAACAAGTACGCTCTTTCCTCTTTCAGGATCTTGTCCATTTGCCTATAGTCACTGACCACAATATTATTCTCAGTATCTGGCTTCGGGGGAGAGATCTGGAATTGAATCAAACCTATTCTGGCCTTTTCCACTCTGGTAGGACCTCCCGCGCTCTTTATCGCATTCTGCGTCAGAACCACACCATCCACCATAGCAGTGTCTTCGATGGTACCACCAACTTTTTTGATCAAACGAATATCGTTCAAGTCCACGGTGTTGGATTTTTCGCTGGAAATCTTTAGCACTGCATCCACAGCTAGCGGGGCCAAAAAGCCAGAAAACTGTGAAACGATCTTAGAACTCAACGAGGTTGATGCAGCTCTCACCAAATCATCCTTGTCTTCCAACGAAACCTTATGAGACATCTCTAACAGGATATCCACGGATCTTTGGGCTGCTCTCTGGAATGATTCTGCAATAATCGTCGGATGAATACCTTTACTTAGCAGTCGCTCGGCTGCGCCCAGGAGTGCGCCAGTTAGGATAACGACAGAAGTGGTTCCATCACCGGCTTCAGAATCCTGTGCTGCTGAGACTTCGACCAGCATCTTGGCCACAGGATGTAAAATTGCCATCTGTTTTAGAATTGTATGTCCATCATTAGAGATAATAATTTCTCCTCTAGAAGTCTTGATCATTTTATCCATACCTTTTGGACCCAATGAAGTACGAATAGCATCTGCTACAGCACGCGCAGCAATTATATTAGCTTTACGCACTTCCTGAGGTTTTTCTCTAGTTTGAAAAGTGGCATTTGAAGAGACCTTGGAAGCCATCCTTTCTGCTCCAGAATTCAAATCCAATTGGTCTTTACCTGCTCAATTCCTGCTGTACCAGAATATAGTTCAACTATAGACAGTTTACTGATTTTTCAATACGTGGTGGCAAAGTGAAAAAAAAATTGAACTAATTCAAAGCGATGAGCTAGACCGTTAGAAGCGACGGTGACAATGAGATTTACCAAATAACAGGCTCAAAGCTCTGTAACTGGACCATTCAACACTGATCTGAGCTCTCTTACTGTTATAACTATCAATGTTCAAGGAATACACTTCATTTGCGACTCTTCCGGTGAAAAAAGAGCATGTGGAAAGATGCCGGTTCTCAAACTGGAGCGGACTGTTCCCGGGACATGTTCCCAAGGCTAAGGTCATTAGGCCTCTGCCAAAGGTATTTGTCGATTATTTAGAGCAGGATGGGATTAGGCTGCCGAAATTTGAGTTGGAAAAATCCAGCTACACTGGCGGAATTGTAAGGAATGAAGAAAACGAGTACAGCGATTGGGAGGATGAAGCTGGAGTCGGAGTAGAAGGTTCAAGTTCTGAAAGTTTGGACCCGATTAAAGATTTTCCTGAGCTACATGGGCAGATACGGGATGCGATTAAAGAACTCGGATCTGTGGCCCCAAAGCTCAATTGGTCGGCGCCCCGGGACGCTACTTGGATCCTGCCAAACAATACAATGAAGTGTACAGAGACGAACGAGGTGTACCTGTTACTGAACGCCTCCAATTACACCATGTACGATCTTCAGCATGCCTTTGATGAATGCGAGGACTATTCCGGGGAGGACGGCAGACCAGAATATGAGCTGGTTCTTAGACAATGGTTCGACATCAATCCTGCACTTGAGTTCAGGGTGTTTCTGAGGGACGGGAAAGTGCTGGGTGTATCGCAACGGGACCTCAACTACTATAACTTCCTGAAGTCCCTGGTCAACGATTTCAAAGACACGATTGATGAGTTTCTTGAAGACGTCTTCCTGTCAAAATTCTCTGAGAAGTCTTGTGTGCTTGATGTCTACATTCCTAGACCGTACAACAAGTTGTTCCTCATAGACGTTAACCCATTTGCAAGAAGTACCGATTCGTTGATGTTTTCTTGGAACGAACTTCTCACAAAGGTGGTTCATGACGACACGGACTATGAACTACGGATTGTGCCAGAGAATAACGTGGCTAGGTTTGCGACCAAGGAGCACTCAGAGAACCACGTCCCTAAGGACGTCGTGGATGCCACTTTAGATCCTGACGCTATTAGAGAGTTAACCGAGAAATGGCAAGAATTGCTACGTCACCAAGAACTCGAGGATGTTAGTGACGATGAATGAAAAATATGCAATGTTTATGAACTTTAATTACTTATAAGAATGATCTCACCAGGAATAACTCTCTTCCTCGAGATCTACGCTGATCTTCAGATCGCTGCGCATGCTATTTACGACTGATTGACGGAGGTCGTCGTTGAATGAGGCGGGTCCACAGCTCAATATGGTCAAGTCTACCGATTCTTTTGAGGCTTGCTCAATTTCGGACTTGATTAGACTTTGCAGGTCGGGACGGCAGTATAGTTTTTCAACGCCTTGCTTGAACTCTTCTAATTCAACCTCAGATGATGAGGACTCCAGATCCCTATCTTCAGCCTTCGTGTACATAATCTGAACATCGCAATGCCTTTGTCTCAGCCACCTGAGCTCTTCACCAAACCACTCAAGAGAAGTCAAGTCGTTGATAATCCACACGAGTTTGTGTCTGACATTATCATTTCGCTCAAGGTTTAGAGCTTCTTTCAAGAGTGGATAGACTGCGCATATGCCTTGACCCGCGCTCATCGCGATCACTTTTTTGCCATCCTTAGCTCTCTTTGGTAAAGTTACACCGTAAGGGCCCTCTAACATAACTTTACAAGTCACCGTTTTCTTGCCGCTTTTCAAAACCTTCTTCAGCATAGCTCGTGTGACGCTCTTGTTCGCTTTGAACAAAAATACCAAATGATTGGGGTTGTCTGCATCTTCGTGAGGCTCGGTTAGAATCGTGAAGGGATGTGATTGGAAGAAGTAATACCATGAGTCGGTCGGACTCAGAAAATATATGAAAGCATATGATCCAGCGACGTATTTAAAATACCTCGGTTTCTTCATCACCATTTTAACGACCGATCTGTTGCCGCAATCCGTCAGGGTGGCAGTATGGACACCTCCACTAATCACAATTCTCACGATTCTCATAAATCTGTCGAAGCACAGAATGCCCGCCATTGCCCAGATCCAGCCCAGCCAGCCTAAATCCTTGCAATGGTAGTACATAGCAACGATGAAAATAATGTTCATGAGCTGATGCATGGTCAAGAACACTTCGTATGCAAGGTCCCTAATAATCTTCTCGCTGTGAAATACCAACAAGACAGCTAAAGTAGTGGCCGCAATTCCCCACTTCCAGTACGAATCCATAGCCCACATCTTGTAGCCACCACCGCCATGTATTGCGTAAACGGTCCAAATAATGGAATGAATGAATAGCAGCACTACGCAAGCGTAGGCACACCATTTATGGTAAAACTGGAAAGTTGAGAACGGTATACCAGAAACATAGATCAGAGGATTGTTTCTTATTCCGAACATGTAGATTACTGGAAAAAGGGAAATAGACAGTAGATCAGTCCTATAGCTTACCAATGTCAAATTTGCATACCACCTGGTTGTCAAATATGGATGTGGAAGTCTCAGGTCATATCCTACACCACATGAAATGATAGTGAGAATGATAAAAACGGCAACCACTAGGCCATTTAGACGGGTGTGAAAGTTCAAAGGTAAGATTTTGCAGAATAAATAGGTTCGCTCGCGGTAACTTTTCAGCGTTGAAGGCAGAATGATGTGCTTTTTAATCCAGTTGTTAACTAGTGGGTGACCAAGCACTCTCTTGGAGAAGTTAAACACGGTGGCAAGCCCAACAATGGTGGCCCAGTAAAAGATCAACCCCCATCCAAACCATTGGGATCTCTGAACCGAGAAAGTAAAGTCTTTGAACTTCTTGTGATACCATTCGTAATCCGTCTGATTTACCCTCAGAGTTGTGTTGACGGTAACCTTTCTGTCCTGCTCTGTAGGATCCCTTAAGTAGTGAGTCCCATTCTCTGCAAACCTGTACAGGTCGTCCATAGTATAGTGCAGATCACCTTTCTGCAGACAACGAGTCGAAAGATGCCTGAAAGCATGGTCTATAAGTCTTTTTGAGTTAGAACCATTTCTGATGCAGTTTGTCACAGAACCTAACCAATTGATATTGGCGCACCGGCAGGAATATGCCTTTTTACCGTTGCTGTGGGACTTGCAGCCCCAATCATACTGCAGCTCGTAATAGATACACGCTGACGCCAGGGTCGAGTCTATAAGTACTAAAGAGTGGCATACGCTCGAGAACGCCAGAAACAAAGAAAGTATGTATTTCAGCTTCATGCCACAAGTATATCTCACTGTTATTTTGCATCAAACAGGTCCAAAAGTCACAACTCCCTTCAAGCTTATATAGGAACTTTGATATTCTTAAAACCGTTAAGGTGAGAGCATTGAGCATTTGGAAGGTTGGTAGTCCTGATAGCTCAAATTACTCATGTCTCTGATTTGCATGATATTTTTTCTCTTGAACAAAGGTGCATATTCTGCTCATATTAGAGCCCTTCGAGGCCTCGATCGCTCATAAGACAAAAGTCAAGGGTTTTCTACTAAGGTTCAGAGCCGTTAGATCTCTCAGGATAGTCAATTGACGGTCATTATGAAGCAAGATTCGTTGACAAAAGTCATTGTGGTTGGTGCAGGTGGAGTTGGTGTGATTACGGCTGTTTCGCTATGTCATCGAGCTCGCAGTGAAGTGTCAATGGTGGTGAGATCCGATTATGAGCATGTGAGCGAGCATGGGTACGACATAGATTCCTGTGATTACGGCCATTTAACCGGGTGGAAACCTCATAACCTTTACAGAAGCGTGGAAGATGCAGCTAGAAGTGAAAATTTCTATGAGTATGTGGTCGTCACGACGAAAAATATCCCGGATGGGCCTTCTAATTCTACTGTGCCTGAAGTGATTAAGCCGATCATTGAGTCAAACCGCAAGTTGGACCCCAGTAGGCAGATCAATGTGCTTTTGGTTCAGAATGGGATTGATATTGAGATCGATATTCTTAAGGCTTTTCCTCCGGACCAATACAAGTTGGTGGTCCTGTCGGGGATTCAGTTGATCGGTTCTACTAAGATCAGTAACGGTGTTATCAGCCAAGTGGGAAAAGATCGGCTTTCCGTTGGTGCATTCGATGCCCGGGATGAGGCGGCTACGTCTGCTGCGCACAGATTTGTTGATTTGTATAACAACGAAGGTCACAATGATGTGACATTCGACCCTGCAGTGCGTTACGGCAGATGGAGAAAATTGCTTTACAATGCTGTCATAAATACCACTACAGCGCTTGTCGGGTTGGATGTGCCGCGCTGCATCCAGTTTGGTGTTGATAAGACAGGCACTGAAGAACACATCTTCAGACCAGCTATGAGAGAAATCATCGCCATTGCAGCCAGCGATGGAATAGAATTGGATGAAAAAGATATCGACTTCTTTTGCGATATCTCGAAAAAGGTAATGTTCAGACCGTCCATGTGTGTTGATTGCCAGAATGGCCAATTGATGGAACTGGAAATTATACTAGGCAATCCTTTGAAAATAGCAAAAAAGAACGGTGTTTCAACGCCCGTGCTATTCATGCTCTATCAATTGCTCTACGTGGTTCAGAATAAACTGAAAGAGAAGAACGGTTTATTGCATTTCGACGAAAAAGCGCTAGCGTAGGCCCACAAGGGGCTTGTTCTGGAACGGTTGCCGATCTTTTCACACTAGCATCCCGATCTTTTCACACTAGCATCTCGAGCACTCACATTTAAAATTATCTCGAAGCTTGATTTGGAAGGACCATTTTTTATTTTTTGTCTGTTGTCATCTTTGTGCCTGGCGCATCTAGATAGAATATAAGTGGCAGTTAATGACATTGTGTTTTCACAACACAAATGGCAGAGATATATTGCGCAACGGAGTCTAGAATTAATCCAATGCAGGGACGTTTGACAAATTTTCTAGCTGTTTTTTTGCTTGCTTCGAAGATCTGGGCTCAGGAAGACTATAGACCGTCAACACCCATAAAATGTGGCTTGTCACAAAATTGTCCCGAAGATTGGCCCTGTTGCTCTCCTTATGGTGATTGTGGAAGAGGGCCTATCTGCCTTGGTGGCTGCAATCCAAGATTTTCCTATAACGAAACTAGTTGTGCTCCATTGCCTGCGCTGGTTCCCCCAAGTGGTATTGAATATTCGGCAGCCCCGTTGACATTATCCGATGGTCATGAGAGTTTACAGCAGCTGCAGAGCAGAGGGTTTTTGCATTTCAACAAGTATCTAATTTCGAGCGACCGCGAAGAAGCTGAATCCATGCTGGACAATATCGATTTCATCTATAGTGGGCCTATCCAGCTTGACGAAACATCCGGAGACGTCATTTTGACAATGCCCAAGCATTCTAGCGGAAGTCTTTTGGCGTCTACAAAATCGTTTCTGTACGGCAAAAGCTCGGTACGCTTGAAAACAAGCAGATCCCAGGGTGTCATAACATCGGTAGTAATCATGTCTGCAGTTGGAGATGAAATTGACTTGGAGTTTAAAGGCAGCGAGCTGGACCAGGTGCAAACAAACTACTATTACCGCGGGGAACTAGTTTATGACAATATGAAGAAAGTCACGGTTTCCTCGAACACATGGGAAAACTACCATGAGTATGGAATAGATTGGTCAGAGGAGAGAATTCACTGGCTAGTCGACGGAGAAATCGTTAGGACCCTGACAAAAGCAGAGACATGGGACGAGAACCTGAAAATCCACAAGTACCCAGAGACTCCGATGAGATTAGAAGTTGCACTCTGGCCTGGCGGTTCAGAGGCTAACCATCCAGGAACAATCGACTGGGCCGGCGGCTTAATTGATTGGGAAGGATCTCCCGACATGGTCGAAAAGGGCCATTTTTCAGCTCCAGTGCAGTCCATGGAGATCGTTCCTTACAACAACAGGTACGCTCCTGCGATTCGAAGTTGCTTGGAGAAGGAAAAGCATCTTGTCTACGACTACATCAGCAAGCCCGGCGCGGCATTCGACGACACGTCATTCGCACTTTATTGCGGCATGGTGCCGAACTTAGCCGCATGGTCCCAAACCGGCTCTAGTATATCGAGAGCCTTTTTCAGTACGGCTACGTTGCCAGCTAAGGGCTTAGACCCACAGAAGGATTTCATTCAAAATGTGAACAGCTCTGATGCACTTGTTTTCAACGACACCGCAAGCTATAACAGCACAGAGCCCAATTTTCATCCAATCACTGTAGAGACTTCTGGGCAAGCGAGCCTACGACAAAGAAACATCTTCTACCAGTTGAAGAGCTTTTTATCAGTTACATTCAAAAAGTAAAAGCCAGCCATAGAAATGATAGAGCTAGAAACTCCAAAAAAAAAGGCTTTCTACAGATCTCAAGTATAAAATAATATTTGCAAGCTGTCCGGGGTTAATAGTCACCAGACAGCGTTGTTCATCCCCGTAGCGGTGTCCATCCTGGAGCTGTTCGTCCTCTAGACCTTTATATGTCTAACAACATCTAACTCTATAAGTTTGTAATTCTCGTTTATTTTCTTTCAAGACAAGAGGCGGGTAAAACGTAGGCAGTGATTGTTACCCGGAACATGACAGGTTGATGTTGCGAGAGTAATACGAAACGCCAGGTTAGCCTACGACCCAAGTAGTGTTGAAGTGAAGAAGATCGAGAATAACGGAAGGCTGTTATCTTTCTTACAAGGTCAATTGAACTACTGCCCGGTTCTTCTGTTGGTGTAGGCCTTTTGTCTCGGTAAAATCTGCGCAAGGGAAGTGAAAACTAGGACATTGTTGGCTTGTTTACCATAGTTGTAAGATCGGCAAGATGAAGATGCTTACAAAGTTCGAATCAAAGTCGACCAGGGCCAAAGGGATTGCATTTCATCCCTCCAGACCTTGGGTCCTGGTGGCTTTGTTCTCTTCCACTATTCAGTTATGGGATTACAGAATGGGTACTTTGTTACATAGATACGAAGATCACGAAGGTCCCGTTAGAGGTATTGACTTCCATCCCACTCAGCCTATATTTGTGTCTGCGGGTGATGATTATTCGATCAAAGTTTGGTCCTTGGACACTAACAAATGTCTTTACACTTTGAATGGGCATTTGGATTATGTGAGAACGGTTTTCTTTCATCGCGAGTTACCTTGGATTATCTCTGCATCCGATGATCAGACCATTAGAATCTGGAATTGGCAGAATCGTAAGGAGCTGGCGTGCCTGACAGGTCACAACCATTTCGTCATGTGCGCACAGTTCCACCCTACGGAGGATCTGGTTGTGTCTGCATCGCTTGACGAGACTGTCAGAGTCTGGGATATCTCGGGGTTGAGAAAGAGACATTCTGCCCCAGGAGCCTCCAGTTTCGAAGACCAGCTGGCTTCGCAACAAAACCTCCTAGACGCCGGATTTGGCGACTGTGTGGTGAAGTTCATCCTAGAGGGTCACACCAGAGGCGTTAACTGGGCCTCGTTTCACCCAACTTTACCGCTGATTGTTTCCGGTGGTGACGACCGTCAGGTTAAACTTTGGAGAATGAGCTCTACCAAGGCATGGGAAGTCGATACTTGCAGAGGTCATACTAACAACGTCGACAGCGTTATCTTCCACCCACACCAAAATTTGATTATCTCTGTTGGTGAAGATAAGACTTTAAGAGTATGGGATCTTGACAAAAGAACTCCAGTCAAGCAATTCAAGAGAGAAAATGACAGATTCTGGCTCGTTGCAGCTCACCCTCATATTAACCTGTTTGGTGCAGCCCACGACTCCGGTATCATGGTCTTCAAGTTGGATCGTGAAAGGCCTTGTAGTGTGACTCACCAGAATGAGTTGATATTTGTTAACAAGGAGAAGCAGGTTCAAGCTTTCGATTATAACAACAAGGTATCCTCATTGCCTTTTGTATCGCTAAAAAACCTCGGTCAGGCCTGGGATTCATTCAAAAGCATCTCGTACAACCCGTCTCAGCACTCCATATTGGTGAACGAAGGCAATGATAGATTCGCTCTAGTTCTATTACCAAAAAAGCCAACTGGCGCTGTTGAACCAAGCGGTGTCCTCGAAGATTCAGGCAGCTATGCTTTGTTCGTCGCTCGTAACAGATTCGTCGTCTACAATAAATCCACGGAATCATTGGAGGTACGCACACTTGATAATAAAGTTACCAAGACTATCAAGGTCGACGGTCTTGTCAATGATGTTGTAAATAGCGGACCCGGCTGTGTCCTTTTATTGCAGCCAAAGAGAGTTGTGTTGTTAGATGTCCAACAGGGTAAAAAACTAGCAGAGATTTCACTCAAGAACGTCAAGTACGTCTCATGGTCTTTGGACGGTCAATACGCCGCTTTGATGAGCAAGCACACCATAACTACGGTAACAAAAAGGCTTGAGTTAATCAACTCTATGCACGATACCATCAGAATCAAGAGTGCTTGTTGGGATGAAACTGGAGTTTTAGTATACTCCACATTGAATCACATTAGATACAGTTTGCTCAATGGAGAGAGGGGTATTATCAAGACTTTGGACAACACCTTGTATATTACCAAGGTTCAGGGAAAACTAATCTATGCACTGGATCGTTACGGTGAAGTCAAGATTTTAACCATCGATCCAACAGAGTATCGTTTCAAGAAAGCTTTAGCAAACAAGAATTTCCCTGAAGTTCTGCGTATTATCAAAAATTCCAACTTGGTCGGTCAAAACATCATATCTTATTTGCAGAAGTCCGGCTATCCCGAAGTCGCGCTACAATTTGTACAGGACCCTCAAACAAGGTTTGACTTGGCTTTAGAATACGGAAATCTTGATGTTGCTTTAGAGGAGGCAAAGAAGTTAAACAACAACCTCGTTTGGGACAGGTTAAGCAAAGAGGCCCTGTTACAAGGTGACACATCCCTGGTTGAAATGATTTATCAAACTCAAAAGTCTTTCGATAAGTTATCCTTCCTTTATTTGATAACGGGTGATCACGTAAAGCTTTCAAAGATGCAAGCAATTGCTGAGAACCGCGGTGATTACGCAAGTTTGATTGCCAATACATTTTTCAGTGATGCTGCTTCTCTGAGAGCGGCCACTTTCTCTAGACTTGGTTCTTTGCCGTTGGCCTATGCTCTGTCAAAAGCCAGAGGCGACGAAAATGCTGCTGCCAGTTATTTGGAGCAGGCGGGAGTGAGTGAAGAAGATGTTGTTCTTCCTGAAAACATTAGCTCCACAGGTTTTGCAAAGGTACCTGTTTTGAATGAACCTCTCAAGAAGTGGCCGCTCAAGAAAGCTGAACCTTCCTTTTTTGAGAAAGCTTTGGCAAATCACATGGATGGACTATCCTTGGAAGAGACTGAGGAACCAGAACCTGCCAATGAAGAGTCAAAGTCAGTGGGGGAGGATTTGTTCGATGACGAAGCTCTTGCTGGTGAGGGTGAGGACGGCGCCTGGGACTTGGGTGAAGAAGAGCTTGAGATAGGAGAGGAACAACAAGGTGGGGAAGAAGAAGCGAATGATGAAAGTGTGCAACTGGAAGCAAATGTTGTTGCAACATGGGTTAGAAACTCTAAGCTTCCTGCTGTCTTGATTGCTGCCGGTGCGTTCGACGCAGCTGCACAAGCACTACACAAGCAGGCTGGTATTGTCAACTTTGAGCCATTAAGATCCAATTTCATTGATATCTTCGAAGGTTGCAGAACCTATATGGCGTCCACACCTTCCGAACTACCTTCGATCATTGGATATATTTGCGAAGACGCTGAAGAGGAGGATTCAGACGCTGTACTTCCTCGTACCCCTGATGTCAATGTCGTTTCTGAGCTAATGAATGATGGTTACCGATTCTTCAAGGCAAATAAACTGGAACTGGCTATCAAATCATTCCGTCAGGCTATCTACACAATAACACTTCTGGTGGTACGCACCGACGAAGATGAGCAAACCGCAAGAAAGGCGTTGGACAAGGCAAAGGAATATATACTGGGCCTCTCAATCGAACTAAAGCGCCGCTCACTACCACCAGAAGACGTGAAACGCAACCTGGAGCTGGCAGCATATTTCACCAAGGCAA
This sequence comes from Torulaspora franciscae, assembly GCA_003705175.3. Taxonomy (NCBI): domain Eukaryota; kingdom Fungi; phylum Ascomycota; class Saccharomycetes; order Saccharomycetales; family Saccharomycetaceae; genus Torulaspora; species Torulaspora franciscae. The sequence continues at coordinate 243,005 of PPHX03000005.1, forward strand.
AGTTGTCACCCATCCACAGAAGCAACGCTTTGCAGGTGGCGATGTCTCAAAGTTTCAAGCACAAGAACTACGTTCAAGCGTCGATTTTCGCTGCTGAGCTTCTGAAGATAGTGTCTTCTGGAGCCCGTGCGGAGCAAGCTCGTAAGGTGAAGGACAAGGCTGATTCTTTAGCATACGATGCCGTCGAGATTGACTTTGATCCTTACGCTGACTTTGACATATGTGCCTCCACATTTACACCCATCTACAAAGGAACAGCTAACGTGCTTGACCCACTGACTGGTGCAAGGTACCACGCCTCCGAGAAGGGGAAGATTGACACAATTGCACTAATCTCCAAGATTGGAGCACCGGCGTCCGGACTCAGGATCCAATGATCTGTGAATATTAGATTCGATGAAAGAATAAGCGCATATAACTAGCAGTATTGAGCTATGAATAACCAAGTTGGTATCTATAATGTATCTAGCCACGTCATGAAAGTTTTGAATACAAATCATTTGTGGACCAAAATGGCAAAGCTGATAGGAAGCAGCTAAATCAGCATTAGTTAGTAAATGGTTTCAGAAATATGTGCAAGAAGCTACCATACTTTTGAGCGTGAGGTTGGAGCCGTTACTTTGAAGATAAATAATTCTTGAGTTTACATCTCATTGTTGTATAATTATTAGTGTCGCGTAAGTGATGCTCTTAGTTCACCAAAACAAACAAAGCTCATTCAGACGAGTAACATAGAAATTAAGACCTCAACCCAATGGCCGGCGAAATAATAACCATTCAAGTGGGACAATGTGGGAATCAAATAGGAAAACATTTTTGGCAACAACTGGCGAAAGAACACAATATCGATAGAGATGGTCAGGGCATAGCGAATGATGAGGAAACAAGAGATGATGACACAAATCCCTTTTTCAAAATGAATGACAGTAACAGATACACTCCAAGAGCGCTAATGCTTGACTTGGAGCCAAGTGCTATTCAGGACGTCCAGAATACTTTCCCAGGGTTTTTCAATCCCCGAAACATATGGATTTCACCAGAAGAGCTGGGTGCTGGGAACTCGTGGTCAAAGGGTTATGATTATGGATTAGTCAATCAGGAAGCTTTGATGAGTATGATAGACAGAGAAATTGATGCTACCGAGAATTTTGAAGGTTTCCAGCTACTGCATTCTGTGGCTGGGGGTACAGGATCTGGTTTGGGCTCAAGTCTTCTCGAAGCTATATCTGATAACTTTCCCAAGAAGTTTCTGACAACGTATTCAGTTTTTCCTAGTGATGAATCTGAAGTGGTCATACAGCCTTACAATACGATATTGACACTTAGACGACTGGAAGAAAACAGTGACGCGTCGATTGTGTTCGACAACAACGCTCTTCTCAACCTCACAAGCAAGGTTTTCAGAGACCCTTATACAAGTTATTTGCATACCAATCAATTAATATCTGCAGCAATGTCGGCTATCACCAACCCGATCAGATTTCCCAGCTATATGTACAATTCGCTGCCCAGTATTTTTTCCACCCTGGTACCGACACCAGAGCTTCATTTCCTTGTCCCTGCTTTTACACCTTTTACATCTGATTATGTTTCAGGCGGGAAGGAACCAAAGAGTAATACAGCGTACGACGTAATTCTCGACTTGATCGACGGTTCGAGCTCTTTGGTTTCAAATACGATTGAGAATCCAACGTACTACAATGTTTTATGTTCTTTGGTGGGACCGGTGGAACAAAATGATGTTCTGCGTGCCATAACGAAGGCCCAACAACGACTTCAGTTTGCACCTTGGTCGTTCTCATCCGTTCATGTAAATCTGGGAAGGCGATCCCCATACCTCACTGCTCAGTGTCAGCACAATCACACTAATGGTCTAATGTTGGCTAACACATCGGCAATCACATCTCTTTTTACTAAGACTTGCAAAACATTCGACAAGATCTTCTCTAAAGGTGCTTTTCTCAACACCTTCAAGGACGGAAGAATGTTCCAAAATAGCTGGGATGAATTCGTGGACTCTCGGCAGGTTGTTCAAGATCTTACCGAGGAGTACTTAGCCGCTGAGCAGGAGGCATACCTGGATGGTGTTCTCCTGGAGGACGAAAACATGGTAGGGCAAGCCGACGGTAAGCTAGATGCAGATGGTGACGACAATATTGTGTAGTCCACAGGAGGCTGATGACTTATCACTTGGCTGTATAAGTATTTATCATAATGTAACTTTAGAGCATATTATAATGCAACATGTGAATGACGGCGTGTGAATTCATCACTATTTTGCAGGTGAATTCGGTGCGCTCTGTGATATGGTTTTACAGAGTCCAAATTTCCTTGATGGGGGCAGAGGGGGAGGCGGCCTTGACTTTCTCTTCTCTAAAGACTCAGCAGAGTGTCTAGGCTCTGGATTCTTATAAAAATCTGACCGTTTGTCAATATAACTTTGGATTGTCGTTGTAGATGTGATGCCCAGCGTGCTGACACTAGACTTTCTACTGGTACTTGAGCTGGATATATCACCTTCCGCAGGGGGATATCTCAACCAGCTAATTTTGGCCAACAACTTATTGGCTAATCTCTCAGTCGTTTCGTGTTCTTTACTGACCTTATCACCGCTACAGAAGTTTTCTACCGAAGACAAATACGTCAATACTCTCTTGAGATCATCTCTTCTGTAATGTGTCTTGGACAATTCTGTATTTGCAAGGAGAGGGAAAAGTATTCTGAGGAAATAGTTTCTCAGAGTCTCTTCATTTTCTGCTATATTTTCGAGTTCCCTTAGCAGAACATCTACAAAGACGTGCAGATCGTTCAGATAGAAGAAATCCATCGCTAGAGTCCCGTCTTTTGCAGTGAGAATAAGATAGATAAGCTTGCACATCATGATTTGCAACGATTTATCCTGGACTCTGTTGAACTTTAATAGCAACAACTCTGTGAACCTGGCGCCAATCGTGTCAACCGTAAGGAACTGAAAGACTTTATTTTCTATCTCGTATTCTTTATTAAGCATCATGTACTGTTCGTTTAAGGCCAACAACAGCTTGAACTGAGCGTTATTGAAAAGGTCCGTCATAGTGTCTGATCTGAGGGATGTCATTAGAAAATAGGCAAAGAAATCGTCAACCAATTGAATATTCTTTGCCGAACATTTGCAATATTTCAGAACCTGGAACAAAAGATCCATTAATACCGTCGAAATTTGCTTCATCTCATCTACAATTTTTAGCTCGATATCAGTAAGATCAGCTGAGTCAGGATTAATGATCCTTTCCCGTGCTAAATTCTTTTCCTCACCATACTTGCTCAAGTAGGCGAACTGAGTGTACAAAGTATTGTAGAACACATTGAAACCTTGATACTCTAGCATAATTTCGAGAGAGTGTATATTGTTCTTGGATTCCCACAAAAGCACGTAGGATATAATAAACTTCATATTCATTTCCAACAAATCTATGTTCAGCAACGAGAGCAACTTACTCAGACAGAATTGCCTGTGCTCTTTAAATGCGGTCGACTCCGTCAAAGTTACTGCCATAAGGCACAGATCCCTATCGGAGTTGATAAATTTCATGTAGAAATCACAGGCGGTCTTGATATAACTCACAAGCTGCGAATTGACTTGATCATCACTTCCAGGCCCAGCCGGTATAGTCATTATTTGCTCCATCGAGTTCCAAAACTCCTTGACCTCCAATTCATCATGTTTCTCTGGGTGGGGTGAAGATGGATCCAGTATCATTTCTTTCTTAATGCCATCAAATTCTGACGATTTTATAGGTGCTTAGTGGACTCGATATTAATTCTTGAGGTCTAGGTTGAAATTTCACTTCTTGGGTGTCATTGTTTGGTTTGGCTTGCAGGTATTGTGTTGAAAGGACCAGTTACATGTGACGGTACGATAAGATACTGTTCAAGTCGTGAATAAACCACATCAAGGCCAGATTGGTGATTCATTACTGCTCAGCAAATGTTGAAATGAATGGCCTGGGAGAGGTTTGTGTGATTTCTATGCTGGATCGTTAAAGCGACCGAGTACTAACCTACGCATGCATTTGTACAAGGCATACAAATACATTGATGGGGCTGAACAGGAATCAAGGCAGGGAAACTTGGTCAAAGCATTGAGTAAGTATGAGTCTGCTTTCAAGTGTCTGAGTTCCAAAGAAGACAGCGAAGAAACCGAAAGATGGAGTCCTGAAGTGGTTGAGGCAATTAAGCTGCTAAGGCAAGACTTGCAAGAACGAGTTCGAGATATAGAGGCGTTGATTGAATTACAGCGACCTTCGACGGCGAAGAGTAATACGCTTTCGAGTTCGGTGCTTCTAACTAGGAACTCCTCTTCTCCCAACATGTCTAGCATCAGAGGCGGGAGCCATGCGATCGGGATACAGCCTGATCCCTTGCTCGTGAAGATCATGAACAAGTTGCAAAGTGACCTGGTGGCAAAGATGGAGGAAAACGGTGATAAAAAGAGTCAAAAAGTCGAGGCGATTATCAACCAACATCTGATTCAGTTTATGAAAGATTTGTCCCTCTATGAACAGAAGAAGTACAAGGAGTTCAATGCCAGGCTTGAGAAAGCAAATAATGAAAACAAAAAGCTGTCAAACCAGATTGTTAAACTACGAGAACGCTGGGATAGTTTAGTCGAAAGCGCCAAGCAGAGAAGGACAAGGCAACAAGAAAATCTGAATGAAATAAACTCTCAGTGAGGACCGTATTACTCTTTATATAGCGTGGTTCGTTTAGTACATTCTTATTTGGCCTTTAATCCATACATAATCTCTTCCTTCGTGATCAAATGCCCTATAGTCTCAATATGTTCCAATAGGTCATCGACATTTTGTGACCATTCATTCAACAATTCGCTTGAATTCTTTGGCCTTTCAAAATTGACCACCTTAGCTGGTCTATTTATCTTGGCATAGATGGTGCCTTGGTTGACTAAGTCGCTGATAAAAGTCTCTGTCTCGGCCTCGGTCAAGTCCAACAAATCATTCAACCTTGAAAGCGTAATCTTCAAATAGTACTTCGATATGACTCTCAAATTATGCTCGGTCAACCTCTTGTGCAATTCGTCCCAATGATGAGCGTTTTCTTTACCCCCAAACGCTACCTCGTCCTTGCTCAACACGGGCTCAAACTTCTCCTTGATGATTACCCATCTCATCAATTCCGGAGTGGTGAACATCTTTACAAGCGATTCCTGAGTCTCTAGTTTTTTCAAGTTGTTGTCCAGCTGAATCTTGTGGATTAAGTCATTTTGGAGGTTTCCATAAGGCGACAGAATCAGGAAGTATATCATATGTGATAAAGCAGATTTCCAAAGAGCCTCGTCCTTCTTGACAGACTCAGTTTGATATATTTCCTGGAAGTACTGTGCAACTTCGAGGTAGTCTCTCTTGTGCAGTCCGATCTTGATCAACAAGTCGTAATAGCGCAATTTCAGGGCTTCATATTTCTGATTCTTGAACGTCTTTTTCAGGATCTTTCTGGATAGCACGGTGGCCTGCGAATAGTCACCTTTCAGTATGCTCAATTCCATCTGCTCCAAGATAAACTCCATCTTCTCGGACATTTCCATCGAACCATAGGTCTCTACCTGCAATTCACACAGAATATCCGCAGCTTCTTCGATCTTACCTTGCTGTCTCCTGATATGAGCCAATTCCCGCGTAACTCTGGCCCTTTCAACTTCTACAAAAATCTTGTTTTCGGTAACAGTCCTGATACTTTCAATTGCCTTAATCTTAGTATCCAGATCAATACTTTTAGAGTCCTCCAAATGCTTCATGATCCTCTGAACCATGTACTGTATAGACAGTTTCAATTGACCATGTTTTTTTGATAATAGGGTCAACTGATCATCTAGTTCATCCCATTGATTTTTGGAAACAAGTAAATCCACGATACTCGAAAGAATCTGCTTCGAAGATGTGAGGTCTGACGCCTGTCTAGTCTTCTTCTCCAGAACCAGCAATTGATCCAGACCTCCTCTCCAGTCATTAATAGACAACCGCTCAATTTCTGGCAGTTTTTCCTTCAAAATTTCCGTATAATCTTTCTCTGCTTTTATTGGTGCGTCTCTGGACATCTTCAAAGATACTGCAATCCGTCCTCAAGCTATGAAATAACCAATTAGTTGTCTTCTAGATGGTGAAAGGCCTCTTAAGGTTCGAATTTGCCACCTTTAAGTTCACTATGGGAAGCTTCAAGAAATCGTGCTAGACGGATCTGAAAAATTTTGAGTCGATGAGCTGCGATGAGGTCCATCTATAAGCAGATTTGAGCTGTTGGGAGTGTTTTGTCTATCTTTGAGTACTGATTGAACGGTCTTGAGAGTTACGAGGATGGGCGGATCTCAATTGAAGAATTTGAAGGCCGTTTTGAAGTCACATAACCTCACGGGCCAGGCCAATGGAGGGAAAAAGAAGGGATCTAAGAGACAACCGAAACAGTACGATAAGGAGGAGAAGGAAAAGGTTATAGCTGCGATAAGAGAGCAGTTTAATCCATTTGTGGTCAAAACGGTGAGAAACAAACGTGCTGATGGCTCTCCAGATCGCAATAAAGCTGTCGGAAAACCAGGTATTTCTAAACAGGTTGGTGAGGAGCAGAGGAAGAAGGTATTTGAAGCTAAGATGGCCCACAAGAATAAGAGGAACGGGTTTATTGATAAACGTTTTGGTGAGAGAAACAAGGATCTCAGTGAGGAGGATAAGATGTTAGAGCGTTTCACTAGAGAGAGACAAAGTCAGTCCCGTGGGAAAAATAACCTTTTTGATCTGAACGATGATGAGGATGAGGAATCTGTCGATATGCTCGGTGGAGGGCTTACTCATCTCGGGGAAACACTGCACGACGATTTCGATGAAGGAGATCTAGGATTGGATGCAGAAGAGGACGATCACAGGCCTAAGCGGGCACGGTTTGAGCACGAGCAGGAAGCTCTGGGTGAAAGCGTAGAGCCTGTTAGGAAGAAGACCAAAGCAGAAGTCATGAAGGAGGTCATTGCCAAGTCCAAGTACTACAAGCAGGAGAGACAGAAGGCTCAAGAGAAACTAGAGGATCAGATTGATGAACTTGATGAGAATTTCGAGGACATTTTCTCCGAATTGAGGGCCTCAGTTCCTGCAGGATCGCCCAACGTGAATAATCAGAAGCCGCAAGACACTACTGACAAGGATTACGATATGAAAGTCAGAGAACTTACGATGGAAAGAAGGGCAGCACCAAGTGACCGAACGAAAACTGAAGAAGAGTTGAGAACAGAAGCGGAGGAAAAGAAGGCCCAGTTAGAGAAGCAAAGGCTTGAACGTATGAGTGGCATGTTAGAGGTGGAAACAGGTGAAGAAAAGGGCGTCGAGGATCTAGGAGATGAATTTTGGGCTGGCTCGGATGAAGAAGAGGCGAATGGTATTGCTGACTCTGACGATGATGTTTATTTGGGAGCAGAGGTTAGTGACGAAGAAGAAGTAACGGCAAAGCGTAACCTCCCTGAGTCTCTTCCATGTCCCGAGACGCACGAGGACCTTTTGGTCTTCCTACGTGGTTATCAACTATCTGAACAGCCAAAGCTCATAAGAAAGATTATAAATGCATACCAACCAAAATTGGCCGAAGGCAATAAAGAAAGACTAGGGCTCTTCACAGGTGTTTTACTCAGACATATTCTATTCCTTTCCAACCAAGATTACACTAAGAACACTGAGGAGTTCTCCAAAGTACAAAATTTGTTACTAAGCACTCTGAAGTCGCTGTCCGAAAAGTATAACCTAGCTTTGTCACAAGAATGCAGGAAAGTGGTCTCTGAGATGCAAGAAAGATTCAAATCCAAACAGTCGTCTGCTTTGATGCCTTCTGATTTGGTTTTTATGAGCGTTGTTGGAACGATTTTCTCTACTTCCGATCAATATCACCTGGTTGTTACGCCTAGCTCCATTCTAATTGCCGAGTTTCTAGATCAAATCAAGTATGATTCTCTCGAAGCGCTGGCGTTGGGTGCAATGTTAGCCAGAATATCTCTGCAGTTTCAACGTATCTCGAAACGTTACGTTCCTGAACTGGTGTACTTTTATGAAAAGTGCTTGGCTACACTATCACCTAAATCTGCTGAGAGCAGTACGATTCAGGTGAAGTTGGATTCTGACAAACTTCATATTCTGAATGGTAAAAGCTTGTCGGATTCTCAAACCTTTACACTTCACTTAAGTCAAGTTTTTGAGAAAAAAGACGAGAATGAAGAGCTCAAAACGACCATACTGGTGAACGTTCTTAAGTCTCTGGATACCGCAGTGTCACTTGTATGGAAAGAACTTCCAGCTTTCCGAGAAATAACCTTGAACATAGTGCCGTTGCTAAAAGCTGTAAGCAGTGGATGTTCAAAATTAAGTTTAGCCCAAGCAATACTAGAGAAAATCAACAAACTACAAAAATTCTCTGAACACACTCCATTAACGCTGCAGCATCATAGACCAATATCCATCCCATCACATGCTCCTAAATTTGAAGAGAACTTCAACCCTGATAAGAAATCTTACGATCCAGACAAGACCAGAAGCGAAATTAACAAGATGAAGAGCTTATTGAAGAAAGAACGTAAGTTTACCATGAAAGAGATTCGGAAGGATACAAGGTTCGAAGCCAGACAAAGAATTGCAAGCCAAAAGCAGTCTGCTGGTGAATATCACTCCAAGATGGCTCACATCCTCAATACAATCAGCACAGAAGAAGGTGCGGAAAAGAACAAATACGATAGAGAAAAGAGATTACGGAGCGGTAAGAAATGAACATTCATGCTTCTTTTACAGATTTCTCTTGTGTCAATCGTTTCTGATCATGATAATACCCCAAGGATTGAACAATGCCGGGGCGGAAGAAAAAAAACCGGCTTGCGTCACAAAATTAGCAGTTCAGGACTTGTTTCCTTACCATTTGTATATTATTAATGAGATAATCAATAAAAATCACGTTTTCAATGCATACTGCAATAACCCATACTATCATTCGCAAGCATCTAATCGACGGCCATTATGCGCCACTACTGAGCTAACAATCGTCTCAGACCTTCAACGCCATGTTGGTAACAACCCAAATTAACATACCTGTGCTAGAACGACAATGATCAGGTTTTTGCCTACCGTTGAAACTCAAATTTGATTCTTGTAGAATTCCTTCACGAGGCCAAGAACTCCCCGGCCTTGAACTTGCGTCCCTCCATCACGTACATTGTTTATATCATCCAGGCCGGACGGAACGGAGTTTATGAAAGACTCCTCATGGTTTCGATTACGGTCAGTGGGCTGTCTGACCCCGTCATCGTTAGAAGTTCTTCTTAGAGTCCGACCTGTTAAATTGGGCTGCGTAAGAGAAGCTCTTCTTTCCAGAGAGTGTTTACCAATCCTGAATAACTCTGGCCTCTGACCGGGTTGAAATTGCTTCTTCCAAGAGTAGCTGTTGGTAAAATCTGGAATCTTCTTTGACTCATCGTAGCGCTTCAAAGGTAGCTGATGTTTACCGACAGCGTTATCACTATTTTCGTAATCGTCAATGAAACACAGGTATGATTGCATCATTTTATTAATTGCATTTTCATCACCTTCATCATCGGAGTCATCAGGCCCCAAATCCACCGGAGCATTGTCTGAGGAATTCAGATTATTTTTCTGCCCTTGGTTCGGCCTGTCTTTTTTAGGTTGTTTCGGATCTGGAACTTCAAACATTGCGTATTTGCAAACATAGCCTAAGCCGTCAACATAAACTGATGTCTCTCGGAAGAACTCCACGATTTTATCTGCAGATTTTGGGAGCGAAAACCATAAAATGAACGGCGTCACAATAAGACTAGCAAGCTCCCTTAGTAAAATTACTAGCCTTAAGTTGTAAAGCTTACAAAATTCATTCTTTACTTCCTCGGTATGGTGTTTGCCATTCCATTCATCTGGTAGGTAGTGAGTGTAAGTAGCGAGCTCAGCAATTGTCTTTTCAGGATCAAACACATTGTAATCATCCGAAACAGTGTTTCTACATATTGTCCAAACGGCTCCCAGTAACGTGATGTAAAACAAAGCTGTTCTCTCATGAGTTATCTCGAAGTTGAAGAAGTTCTCAGGATCAAAAATGGTTAATAGTACCAGAACAGCCACAAATGACCCACATACAAAAGCAACAAATCTCAGGAAAATGTTCGTCCCTTCCTTTGGAAATTGGTTAATATATTTATCCGCCAGACTTGTACTCAAACCGACTCGCTTCTGGAAGAGATGATATAGCTCATTATACTCTCTGAATTTCCATTCAGCCATTGGAGTATACTGTCGTGCGCCTAGTGAGCCAGGAGAGGTCTTGTACTCATTGAAGTATCTAAAGAAGTACAATAGGACAAAGTATGCAACCAGGAATGGTGAGAGAATGATGTTAAGAAATCCTGCCAGCATAAATCTCTTTTGCAACTCTTCTCTTAAGTATTCTTGCTGCGAGCTCTTCAAAAAACTCTGCTTGATAAAGGATGATTCGTTAAAAGCGTAGCCCATGATGCAAAGGTTGATATTCCATTCCAGCGTTTTCGTGAGAGTACTCGTTCGATACAATGGAATTGGCAATGAAAGGTTTAACACATCATTGTTATACATCGCTATGAGATAATTCTCTTTTCTCATAATTCTGTTTGCAATATCGTGGGCATCGATCCTATTTTTGGCTTTCACTTCAACCACGTTGGCTGTCAGAGCATTCTGGTCTTTCAGGTACATGACCTGCTGTATCACATTTTGCCATGGGATTGTTTGGAGCTCTTTATCAGAGATGTTGAGAAGGTAGTTGAAAAAGTTGTGAATGTCTTTCAAATTTTGGATGTCGAAATAGAGCTGTGCAATCTTTAGAACCACAAATACGTAGAACATCCATAGCAGAAATTTCGTAATTCCCGTTATAGAGGTTGAGTAACACTGTTCAATGGTAACTTCAGATAACCTATGGCTGTTGGGTAACTTCGAATAATCAATGCAATACCCCATGTAGGTAGATAGGAAAACGACGAATATTAGTGTGGCAATGTTGAGCACCTTCTCTAGAACAACGCAAAAATAACCATTGCCCAGGTAGTAGCGATATACATCCTGAAAGAAAGTATCCAGATTTTCAACATTTGCCCATTTCCATAACGCCCTCTCTTTGGGGCTAAGAAAATTTATCCTATCAGATGGTGTGTTATTGAGAACAGATATATTGTGAAATAAATTAGGCCTCCTTAGGTTGAAGCCGTTGTCGGGTTGTCCTTTAAACTCATTGCTGCGCGCATAGCTCCGCCTATCGGATCTTCCAATTTCTAAATCAGGATTATTAAATCCATCACTTCTCGTTTTCTTATGCGCATCCTTCGAAGAAGTGAAAAGCTGTTTATCCTTTCCCCTAACTTTATCTTGCTTTAATATTCGCTGAAATAGTAGAGAATGAGAAAGCTGATCTGCCCTTCCTGGTAACTTAGGCTGTTTCCCACTAGACCGCCTTTTATTAAAGAGTGGTGAGTCGTCGGCTGGCACTTCTTCGTCACCCTCATCTATGTCCTCTTGGTATTCCTCGTCGCTGGACAGCTGTCCAACCTTCAAAGTCGAATCCTCAACAATTGACGGCCTATTTGCCTTACCGGAGTCCTCGCTATAGTTCTGAAATGCTGAGTTATCCTCCAACTCTACGTCTTCTGTGTGCAGGTCCTCCTCATCGGTGGTTGTTCCTTGGTCGGATTCCGGTATTCGCAGTTCTTCATCACCACTAGTTTCACTTTGGTCCCTGATTTCCGGGTCGCTGTGCAGAAGACGATCTGTTGAATCCTGCACCCCCTCTTCAGCGAGATTACTCATCTCCTGAGTATTGATTGACGAGTCCACCTCCTCCGACTGGAGCCCAAAGACCCGGGACAAAAACGTATCCCTCGCATTAGGATGGATTGAGGGTCTATTGCTATCCATCTAGCATGTAATATAAACCACAAAGCTGCAGTCTCGTAACTCCATGGTAGGACGTTTTTATCCGGGCGGCAAAACATTGGCTCTTTATGTACTCGCTCCCTTGAAAGAAGAGCTCTTACGTTACCCGGCTTTAAAGATAACTAATGTAACTGCTCTAATAGCCGTCAAGATAGCATTGGAAGTGCTCTTAGTTGCCATATCGTCCTCATTTCATTGTGTATATTGGTTAATTCTTCCTTGAATGTCATTCCTTCGAAGGAATTGTTACAGAGTTGTTGCAAAAGCTCGAACATAAATTAACAAGACGATACGATATGGTCCCCAATTAATCATAGTTATAGAACTTCAACCGGGGAGTCGGCAGCATAACAATCATAGAAATAATGCAATCAACACCTTAAAAAATTCTGCTTTCTAGATGCGACATAGTGGGCGGCCCAGTTGAACATAAAAAATGATCTCCGTCGCTCACGGTTAAAACTAAAGTCTTGGTTAGTGGGCGTCTGGTGTAAGACGGGTATTTGCTTGTCCCGCATCATTGCATAAGCTCTAGGTTCAATTGTCCTTGATCAATGATTTCAGTTCTAAGTTCACGCTATATGCTTGATTCGTATAAATAGCACGCTTCTATCTTAACCTTCTTTGTGTATGGAAGAAAACTCCACCTATCGCTCTCGAGATGCCAGGATGATGAATGGCAAGCTGTGCGTTCTCCTGTCACCTAACGACCAACTATCTTTTGAATTTAGTTCGTTCTCTCTTTTATACACGCTGATATAGCGAAATGACGATGTTTGAAGACGCTTTCAACAATATGTAAGTCAAGCTAATTTGCTTGACATTTTAACATGCAAAATTAGGCATATGGTTGTCGTGAATCGATGCTCCCGTAACGAACACCGGGTTTTCTGCCATGTCTAGAGCGCAGCATTGCTGAAACTCACAGAACTTTCTGTAGCCGCATCTTCCAGGAATGCTGTCATATGTGGAGGAAAACCTCGCAGGAAGACTAGTGTAGCTATTCTTTATCTCGACAGGGTAGTGGCATCAGTAAGCAGCCGCAGGCTCTTTAAGACATTCGCGACGGAAGCCACGTATTTTAGTGGCATCGACATGCCCGGTTCAAGCGAGCTAAATTTTTAGTTGTAAAGCATTAGCGACCTCGATGTAGCGAAGATGCAAGTCTGCTTTTTTTCCCCTTCATTGTCACTAGAATCTTGGTGTGACAACTATACGTCCATCAACTCTTCCAAGAGCTTCAATTGATGGGGTATCTCCCGCGTTATTCAGCGCAATTACGTCCTGCAAAAACGTCGTTTCCGCACCCCTGCATGCATCCATTATAGTATTTCCGATCTTCACTGATATTTTGCCCGACTTGTGGATTCTTATAGAGCCGATATTCCCAAGCAAGGATTCCTGTGAAACAATAATAGGTCCTTCCTTCTTGTTTGAGCTCGAATCGGCCTTCGCAGATGGCTTTTTGGAGCGACTCTCTTTCTCTTCTAAGTTATCAACGGCTTCTGCCATTGGTTCGTCTTCACCCTCATTGGCTTTTGGTGCCGTATCCTCAAAATCTGGAAGCTTGGACGGCAACTGAAAGAGAATAAATCTATTTGGCTTGTTGTTAAGTTTGTTTAGCTTTTTTGATATTGACAACTGGTCTGCGGCCAAGGACTTCATTTCTAGGATTGTTTCATTCTCATCCAAAGACTGGAACTGGCTTTCGAGTTTTAGGTTCTTGAGTTTGTCCTTCAACGCCGTTTCGTTCTGCATCACAATTTCCTTTAGCTCGGAGTATCCCTCGGTCTCTTCTCTCTTTACTCCATGTGCAGGAGTTACTTCACGAGACGTAGCGTCTGACAGCGTTTCTTGGACCTTCTTCTCTACAACTTCCAGATCTTCATGTCTGATGCGGAGCGGTCTAACGGGGAAAAGTTCTTCAACCCTTTTCGCCTGAAGCGCCTCTTCATCCAGTTCGCCACTATTATCACTTTCAACTTCATCATCATTGTCGGCTATCTCGTGAACAACATATTCTCTCCCCATATTGAACTTTGATTTTCCTTTAGCTCCGTGTTCTTTATCTTTGTCTTCGTCATCATCGTCATCCGACACTGTGTCTCCATTATCCAAATTCCGTAGTCCAGTTTGCACTAGTGATGACATACCACCTTCACTCTTGATAAAACCTCTTCTCATGTCACTGCCCTTCTCACTGACAAAATTGCCCGCCGCGAGCGGCCCTGATGAAATAACATGTGTATTGTTCAAAAATTTAGCTAATCTTCTTTGCTGGTTACTTGTACCATTGGTTCTGCGGTTATCTCTCTTTTTGTCGTGAAATGGCTTTGGGGTCTCCTCAGCTTTGATCTTTGGTGCAGACGCTTCCCTTTCCTCCTTTGTCCTCCTCGCTACGGCCTTTGGCTTAAATTTTAAAGCTGGCTTACCACCTGAAGAATTCAACGAGGGTAATCTTCCTGACCCACTTTCACCACTCATCTTAAGTATGTGTTCATCATCATCAAGATTAGTTAGTGTTGATCTTAAGGCTCATCGCCTTGAAATTAGGTTAAGAATTAATGGCGAAAAATTTTTCAGCCCTAGGTAGTTGAAAAATGAAAAATGTACAAGCTCATCGGAAGCCATCTCATTGCCAGGTTCCAAGTAAGTGATCATTCTGGCTCTTAGTAATCCAGAGCTGTATTTGTTGGACGAAGAAGACCATAATGGCCAAGAAAACAGGCAGGAGATCTAATCAAAGACGTCCTGTAAGTGATGACCACGAAACCGGTGATTCGTATGGGTTAAATGAAGTAGACGACTTTGCCTCTAAGCGGGATCAAGTACTTTTGGAGCATTCGAGCCTTGGCTCTGCTGAGTCTGAACAGTATGAATATAACCCAGATGATGAAGAGGAAGAAGTCATGGCAATGAGTGATGAAGACGAGGAAGAAGAAGACGAGGACGAGCAGGACAGTGGGGACGAACAATTGGATGGTGAGCAAGCATACAGAAAAGTTTTTGGTAGAAAACTAAATTTAAATCAGGACGCAGCTGAAGAGGATGAAGGTATGCTAGGCAATGACCGTGCATGGGGCAGTACTAAAGGTGAATACTACGGAGCAGACGATATCGAGGATGAGGAAACCGCTAAAGAAGTAGAGCATGAAGCTCTTCGTCAGAAGAAAAAGCATCTGGAGGAGCTGAATATGAATGACTATCTGGATGAGGAAGTCGAAGAGGAATGGTCCAAAAGTGCGAAGCAGTTCGACGTAGGGGAGTTCAAGGACTCCACTAAACAGGATGAAAAAGTCACTTCAATCAAGGATATACTGAATATGGATTCTGAGGAGAAAGAGAGTCATCTGCAAACTCTTTTCCCAGAATTCATACCTCTGAGCAAGGAAATGGCTCAGCTTTCAGATAAACTAGAAGAACTCAAGTCACAGGAAGAGACAGAAGTCACAAAGCTCAAGATTTGTGCACTATCGAGTTACCTTGGAACGTTGTCTTCCTACTTTGGAATATTATTGCATGAGCTGCATAATAACGACGGTTTCACCACGATGAGGGATCATCCGGTAATGGAGATGATACTGACGTCGAAAGAAGTCTGGAGACAGGCAAGCTCTCTGCCTCAAGACCTAGGAGAAGCTGAGGGCCTACAGGATGAAGACAGCATTAAAGATGGTTCCGATCTAGAAGAATTTGACGAGAGCAAGCTTGATGACTTGAAGGGCAGCGAAAGCCCAAAAGACACCGAGAATAGTGAAAATAGTGAACAGGAGCAAGTACGGGCGAACAAGGAGAATCAAGACGGTAAGCATGATAGCAGCGGAAGTAGCGAAGATGATGATGTCGACTTGGACGATTTCGAAGAGTACGTGGCCCAGTCTCGTATAGGTAAGAGAAAGTCCAATGGAAAATTGGCTCCTTCTGGCGGGGACGATTATGTAGAAGGTGAGATGGCTGACGTGGATTCTCAAGAGAAGAAAGCCCGTAAAAGGACTCTGCGTTTCTACACCTCAAAGATTGATCAGAGCGAAAACAAGAAGACCGACAGGTTTAAAGGAGATGACGATATTCCTTACAAAGAGCGTCTCTTTGAGAGGCAACAAAGGCTGCTTGAAGAGGCACGCAAAAGGGGTCAGCAGGGTCCCAGTGAAGCAGATCTTGATAACAAAGATTACAGCTCCGGTGACGAAGCAACTTCTACTGCTATGAATAACGACTCCGAGAAGGACTACTTTGAGCTGACTCAGAGAAGGAGGCAGGAGAGGAAAGGCGCTCGACAGCAAGCTCATAAGGATGCCGTCAAAGCTGCTAGGGAAGGCAAGTTGGCTGAGTTGGCCGAAACGGTCGGTGAGGATGGTAAGCGTGCAATCAACTACCAAATTCTGAAGAACAAGGGTCTAACGCCAAAGAGGAAGAAGGACAATAGGAATTCTCGTGTCAAGAAGAGAAAGAAGTTCGAAAAAGCACAAAAGAAGCTCAAATCTGTTCGCGCTGTGTACTCTGGTGGTCAATCAGGTGTGTATGAGGGTGAAAAGACAGGTATCAAGAAGAATTTGACCAAATCTGTCAAGTTCAAAAATTAACGTGAATAGTACTTCTTTGCATTGTAAAGAATTAATAGATCATAAATAGCATTTACATATGATTAAAAGGAGGGACATTTATATTTTCTCTCGAAGGTTTAACATATATTTACGCTTTCGTCTCACACCATGGCCAATAATATAGAAACCGTTTGTTCTGGATAGCTACAGTAGGTCTGGATTCGCCGAATAAGCTGTTTGCTGATTCTTCTTGAATCTCGTGGATTCAAACAGCGAGGGTGACAATAAGTATCCAAGAAACTCATTGTGGTATAGGACCGCATGCTAAAGCAGTCAACACTATCTTTGAAAGCTGATGAAAATGCGTATGAGCTGAGACTTTAGGAGAGCATTCTCATTACATTAGGCTTCAAAATTGACCCAAAAAGAGGCTGACATCTATAGCGCCAGTTCCTTTTCCGACCTCAATCAGAAAGATCATTTCTCTTCCTGTCAACATGGGCAAGCATTACGTCAATAGCTGTAAATCGAAAGTAAAACATCCCTATCTCTCGATACAGTTTCTCTACTTTATACTCTTGTTGACCACTATCAGCTAGACCAATCTTAGGCTTCAGACCAGCTTTTGATTCTTTTCTTCAAACAGCTCGCCAGAGAAAAGAGCATATGAGGTAAGTTAAATTAACCTATTTGAAACTGACCAACCTCTTAGTCACATCAGAGAATCCGTCCACAGTCTTTTGTAAGTTATTGAAAAAGCCTACGCCTGTTTTATCAGTTAAAGTCCTAGTAATTTTATACCACTTTCCAATGAGATCGTATTCAAAGTGCATCAAACATCCATTTCTCAAGCAGACATTTTGCTACATCCGACGCAAGTTCATTAAACATTCCAAATATTCTTAGTGGTTCCCCTTTCAGCATGTAATGCTGTGAAGCTCCTTAGTGCCAGAGGAATATCTAGCGAGTCAAGCATGTTAAGGTCCATGAAAACTCTGGTGTTTACTTGAAGTATTTCAGTGGGCAACAGAATACCCGTGGGCAACAGAATATCCCTCACGTCTGAATATTGGGGAGAGGCAGAAAAAATGTACAACCTTGTACAAGTGGGGCACTTCGATGGCTTTCTCTCAGCTCTCATTTAGATATTCCCAAACTATACTCCAAGTGAATGTTTCTCTCGGTTTTACGATCGACGGCCATAACTGTCGCTTGTAATCTCCCTCGTTAGCAGCATTTGCATCACAAAAAGTACCTGGCATCTCAAGTGGCTTTTGCTACCTTGTATTGACTTTGTTGGTATGTATCGAGTTACAGTGTTTTAGCCGCCGAAGGAAAGGATGAGCTTCGCATATGATTGTAACAATAACAAATGCCTTCGATTATCGATGGATCTATAGATTATCCCTAATTGCCAATTTACGCCATTGACTGATCCACTTTCTTTTCTGCTAACGTAATCCACTTGGCAACTACCTGCGCAGAACGATGTTGACGACGTTCAGAATACTTTTTCCATATTGCCTGATGACGACTCTGAGCGTGTCGGCAATTCTCCAAAATTACTGTTGCTAGGGAAAAGATCTGTTCTTGTGTATATCCAGAGTAATATATGTGCTTGGTCGTCCAGTCATTTGAGCCCAATATCACTTTACTCAAAAAATAGGCTCCCGATGCCAGCCAACTGGGAGGTGCTCCTGCTAGTTTGGCATCCATTATAGTTGTTTCTAAGAGATATTTCGCCAACGTTCTGATGTCGTATTCGTAATCATCCGCTTTGCTTATCCTCCTGAGAAATGACATTGGTCCTGGCCAACCAATCTCGAACTCTAAAGTGTCAATCATAAATTTTTCAGCCTTAATGATGTCGTCTCGCGAGTAGGCATTATCGAGCATATAAACAATATCTTTTAGAGTCGGGCAATTGATTTCTTCGAACTTTGCGGCGATGAACAAAGCGGCGGCTCCAACCAGTTGAAACCGATTTAGCGTTACTGCCTTCTTTGACAGAAACCTGTCAATGATATTAACTGTAAGATAAAGTGTCTCAGGTAGTAACTGAAACCTGGAGTGTACCTGTACAATCCAGTCTATCAAAGTACTTCTGTAGGACCATTTCAATTCGGGCTGAGAATCCATGTAATTGGCACTCGGTCTGTATTTCAACTCAAGCTTTCGCATATACTGGAAAATTTCTGCGCTTAGCTCCACTACCATCACAACGTCATATGTGTCGTCATCCATGGGATCAGGGGTATCCCTGTGCCACTCTTTATACGCCTGGTCTAGTATTCTCCGAGATTTCGAGTCGAAAATTGGCGATAAAGGCTCCTCAAATTCCTCGTCACTTTTATCCTCCAAGTCATCCTCATTGAGGCCATCTTCCTCGGCCTGCATTTCCCCATTTACTTCCTCATCAGGCTGGTCTCTGGGCCCCGCTTGTTTTTTCTGCATACTTTCATCAGTAAAATAGGTCTCATTCCTCATCATACTCCGGGGTTTCAGCTGCCCATTATCGAGAGCGGATGTGAATTCACATTTATTGGACCCAGTGTGTAATTTATTGGAGATTTGCGAGGTAACATCACTAAGTGCGACTCTGTGTTGCTGAAAACTTCTTTCCCGATTCAACTTATCCTTAATATTCCCATACCCAGCAAAATTCTCATCAGCATCATTCCTAACATCCTTGGAAAACTCCGATCCTACAGCAGAATTCATCGAGCGAGATGAGTAGTGCATATTATTCGATCTGACTTATATCGGTTCGATCTGAACAGTGTCTAAACCAAATTAATGAGCTTTCTTAAGAGTCTCAGATGACAGATACTTGTACCAGTTACAGAGTGACTGGTAAACACTCGACTGGAAATGAATGTTCGGCAGTTGTGCCCGTCTTTTAGACTAAATACTTTGAATTGTTTATTATTTCCTGGGTATGTTTCAAAGAAAAACAAACACAAACAATGGCTACTTTGAAGAGAAGAGAACAAAAATAATGGCCCATCGATTAAGATCTTTTCATACGTAGTTACTATCAATTGATTCGAGGTTTATTAAAGAATGGCTCTATACAGAGATGGTGGGCTTGGCCCCTGATGTCTTATGTCCCTGTTGTCTCATGTTTCCTCTTCTTTAGCTTCTTGTTCATCTGTAAACAGAAAAACTTTACCGCTTGAATTACCTCCGGCGATCCAGTTCTGTAGAGGATGCCATCCCAATACTGCTGGCACAGTTGCTGTGGTCAGATGGGCTAGTTGCTCGCCTTGACTGTTGTAGATGTCTATTGCCCTCTTCATGTTGGCGATAGCAAAGACGTTTTTGTTTGGCTTGAACTTTGCCTTAAGTATGCTGGTCCATCTTCCGCTTTGGCAGTTGTGCTTCAAAGTTAGCCTGGGTTCGAGTGACTCTGGTAGTTCGTCTGTGCCAACATCGAAGAGGTTTATGGTGTCATCATAGCCGTTGCACACAAGTGAGTTGTCTGTAGGGGAGAATGAAACTGCTGAGACGCTTAGCCGCGAATCGTAGGTGGATAGTATGTGGCAGCTGGGAAAGTCTTCGTACTGAGACCATTCCGGCTTTGCGACGGTTTTTCGTATATCCCAAATCCTGAGAGTCCTATCCAAAGAGCCCGTTGCTATTTGGTAGGGTTTGGCAGGGTTTATGCTAAATGACCCGATCTTTTTGTCTGACAGTCTTTTCAGCTCGCATTTGCTGGGCTTCAGCCTGACGTCCATAGCAGTGAACTCTCCCGTTAGAGTTGTCATGTAAAGCACCTGGGGATCGTCATAGCTAAACTGACAGTCGCTGACGCCCAACGGTTCCCCGTAATCGTTGCTGAGGGCCAGCAGCTGGTCGCTTTTCAATGTGTTCAGATCAATTGATCGAATAAATCCGTCGTACGATATGGCAAGAATCTTGCTAGTTTCTGATGGGAAACAGTCGATCCGCCCAACGTTCTTTGTGAATAGCTGGACCCTTGTAATGTCGGGTTCCTCGAGGTCATCAGCACCGTTTTCGGCCAGCGGTTCATCGCGAACGTTCCATAAACCAATGTTTCCAGAAGTGTCGCCTCCTATTATAAGCTTCTTGTCCACTGTCGGATGGAAGTACATTGAAGTTATACGATCGTGTGTAATTTTGATTTCATTCGGCTGGAACACCTCGTACTGCTGTAAGTCAAAATCATTTCGTTGCTGATCCAATTGAGGCTCCGAATTAGCTTGATGCTTTCTGATCTCTTCGAAAAAGTCACCAGACGAGAAGTTTCTGTCAGCATACATTTTGAACTTATTGACCAGTTCATCCTCATCTTCTCCTTTTAGTAGGTCGCTCAGCTTAACGTCTCCAATAATTTTCGTGTCTTTGATCTCCTCAACTAAAGACTGATCCGGAGAGTTACTCCTTCCCATCCTCATTAAATTTGTATCACTGACATTGGGCACGCCATTTCCCTCGGCGGCCTCTCCTCTCAGCCTGCTCGAGCGTCGAGTGGGGCCCTTGGGCACCCCGGGAGAAACGCTCTTTTTCTTAGCTGGCTTTCGAGCAGCTTTCTTCTTTTTGACCTGACGAAATTCATCCACTCCGGCTTCTCTCTTGATCTTGGTAGCAGCACCTGTCAGGTTCAATTTCTTCAACAGATCATTGTTCCTCTTGATATTCTCCAGACGTCTCTTCTGAAACTCGGAGAGCTCACTCATTAAAGCGCACGAAGAGCTGTGGACAACCAACAATTACGAATATGTAAGCCAGCACCTCTTGGATCGACAATTGAATCAACCGAAGGTGCCTCAGACTTTCGTAGGTATATGAATATTGTGAGTCGCGCGTCGTCTAGAAGCGATGCGATCCTTACTTACCACTAAGAAGCTTCAACTGAGTAGCCCAAATCATGTCCAGCAATATCGCATCTGTGTTCAATCCACCCCAACAGCGGACTTTGAGCGATGAAGAAACCATGGACTGTGTTCCATGCCAGGTAATGGCAACAGCGTTTTCACTGGGGTTCGGTGGGTACCTGGCATCTGGCCAGCCTTTTAAGTATACTGACAATGAGCGTAAAAAGGGTATAACCATGGAACAATTCGAGAGACAGAATCCTAAATGGTGGAAAAATGGACTACGTGGTTTTGGTGGAGCACTCATCGTCTTTGGGCTATTTAGAGGTACCGAGGGTTGGCTATGGAATAAGAGTAAAGAGTACAAGAAATTTTGAAATCTAGTAGTAAACAACATCGAATTCTAATGACTATAGTATTTGTATTTATTGAGTTCTGTCTTTTTAAGTATATTACCTTCTCGCAGTAGCAGCAGCTTCTGCAGCTTTCTGCAGCTGTTTCTTCTCCAGCTTTGCTCGTTCATTATCTTCACGCCTTATCTCTTTGTCCTCTTTCAGACAGAACTTCACCTTTTTGCACCAATGGCGGAAGTCCTTGTCTCTTGACTTGTACTTGTCGATAAAGTCGTGACATAGCAGCTCGCTGATCGAAGACCTCTCGTTCTCGTCTTTGACACAGCAGCGGTTGACAAAATCAATCATTTCCCTTGAAAAATTGTAGTCTTTACCAGACGGAAGTCGTGGGGATGGCTCGTTGACAATTCGCTGCAGTAGATCCAGGATACCGCTAGAGGTGTCATTCCTACCGCCAAGGGGAAAATCGCCAGTGACTAATTCGATGATCATGAGTCCCAGAGACCAAACATCTCCTTTTGTAGAGTAGACATTTCCCTGTATACGCTCTGGAGACATGTAAGTGGAAGTTCCCACAAACGTATCAGCTATAGAGTTGATCAACTTCTTTGAAACCCCAAAATCGCAGATTTTCACTTGGCCTCTGCTGTTGATGAGAACATTTGAAGGTTTGATGTCACGGTGAATGATCTTATACTTCTCGTACAGATACGACAGTCCGCTGAGAACGGCGTACGAGATCTTAGAGACCACCAGTCCATTGAACCATGGTTCCTCTCTATGACCCTGCCGTCTTTGGCAATACCGTCCATACACAGACAGGATCTTATCCAAAGAGCCACAGTTCATGTACTCCATCAAAATGACGATCTCGTTGCTTCCAGAATGAGTGTAATACGCCCCATAGAACGATACTATATTGTCGTGCGCCTGAACGCTCTTCATTATTGTCAATTCTCTGACCAGTTGGTTCACCACCAGATGGTTGTTATTCTCCACGGGGATAACTTTCTTGGCCACGATTTTAGAATCCGGCACATGTAGCGCCTTGATAACAGTTCCAGAGTTTCCCGAGCCGATTTTACCCAACTGCACAAGGTCCTGAAGCTGTATCGAACTATTGATCGTCATCGGCTCGACATTTCGCATAACCCCGTTCACAGAGCTGTCACCCTCACCCAAAGCCTTCTGGCCGCTGTCGTCTTCCATGGGCGTGAACACCTGCGTCAGACTGGTCGAAGTCGATGGGGACGAGTTTGTCGGGCTACTCACGACAAAGGATTGCTGCTGAGGCGCAACCAGATTCTCAGCACTAGAGGCCTTTTCAAAAGTACCCACTGGGGCAGCCGTAGACTGGCTGTCCAAATTGAGTTGCTTCTTGAACCCCCTTCGGAGGTATAGATTGCTAGGGTCATTTTTTGGCAAACTTAGATTCGTAGACCCTGCGGTCGTGCATACCTCATTTGTCGGTTCCAAACTCTCGCTCCTCTTTTTCTGCACTTCTACATTCGCCAGACTCAATTGCTTGAAATTTCGCTTCTGCAAAGACTTCCCTTGAAAGGCGCTCGAAACATCATGCTTCATCATGCCCACAGGATATAACTACCCTTTAAAACCCTCTGCAAAAGTTAAGTCAGAACTAGAGATAATGTTTAACTACACAGCTGAACCTTCCAACTGAACCTCCAAATACATATACGATCCTCGACTCCCAATCACGCACAAGTTAGACGAGTCCCTCTTCCGGCAGTCACCTACTAGACCCATTAAGTCCTTGATAACCTGTATATGCATCGAGAAAGGTCCAGGTATTACCGGTCAGGCCAGAACTAGCATATTAGCCCTGTCCGACATATCACCGGTTGCCGGACAACCGTTTGGTTTATCCGGTTCTACCACGGTTATCTCGGACACTGGCCGTTAATAGTGACTTTGACTAATGTTGTCGGGTAACCCCAAAGTATAATATCAGGGTAACCTTTCTTTTCGTTTTTCCGCTACTTTTATGGAGGGTAGTATAATGTCGGTAAATAAAGGAGAAAATTAGTGGACATTCATGACAACAATCGCCAATCACAGCAGATTTCACCAAACTTCGAAAAGCAGTACTAATAGTGCGTCTGAACCTTACGCCGGACCCCTGCTCTTAACGACCCTTTCAGTCTCTTCACTATTCCTCTCGCGAAAACTTTGTGTTATTCGCCAGTGATATAACATCGTACTACGAACATCATAACAGTTCGAAACAATGAGTGACGACCAATCTTGGAAAGCACAGTTAAACCTTCCCAAGAAGGACACCAGACCGCAGACCGATGATGTACTCAACACTAAGGGTAATACTTTTGAAGATTTCTATCTAAAGAGAGAGCTTTTGATGGGTATTTTCGAAGCTGGTTTCGAAAAACCTTCGCCAATTCAAGAAGAATCGATCCCTGTTGCTATTGCTGGAAGAGATATTCTGGCTAGGGCAAAAAATGGTACCGGAAAGACTGCAGCTTTTGTTATTCCTACACTAGAAAAGGTTAAACCAAAAATCAACAAGATACAGGCTCTAATTATGGTCCCAACAAGAGAGCTGGCCTTGCAAACCTCTCAGGTGGTACGTACATTGGGTAAGCATTGTGGAGCTTCATGTATGGTGACCACTGGTGGTACTAACTTGAAGGACGATATCATGAGACTGAACGAAACGGTGCACATCCTGGTCGGAACTCCCGGAAGAGTGCTCGATTTGGCTTCCAGAAAAGTGGCGGACTTGAGCGAGTGCTCGCTTTTCGTTATGGACGAAGCGGATAAGATGCTTTCTCGTGATTTCAAGACAATCATCGAACAAATTCTGATTTTCCTACCTCAATCGCACCAATCTTTGCTATTCAGTGCCACCTTCCCGCTGACGGTTAAGGAGTTCATGGTAAAACATCTGCATAAACCTTATGAGATCAATTTGATGGAAGAGCTGACTTTGAAGGGTATAACCCAGTACTACGCCTTTGTTGAGGAGAGACAAAAATTACACTGTCTCAACACGTTATTCTCCAAGCTACAAATCAATCAGGCCATCATCTTCTGTAACTCCACCAACCGTGTCGAACTTTTGGCCAAGAAAATTACAGATCTAGGCTACTCGTGCTACTACTCGCATGCCAGGATGAGACAACAGGAGAGAAACAAAGTTTTCCACGAGTTCCGTCAAGGTAAGGTTCGCACTTTAGTATGTTCTGATCTGTTGACCCGTGGCATTGATATTCAAGCAGTCAACGTGGTCATAAATTTTGATTTCCCCAAGACCGCCGAGACCTATCTGCACAGAATCGGTAGATCCGGTAGATTTGGCCATTTGGGTTTGGCAATCAACTTAATCAACTGGAACGATCGCTTCAACTTGTACAAAATTGAACAAGAACTAGGAACAGAAATTGCTGCTATTCCAGCCACTATCGACAAATCCCTTTACGTCTCAGATACATCAGCAGTTCCAGTGCCATTTCCAATACAGCAACAGCCACAAGGACACGAACAGCAATTCAATCATCATCCACAAAATCAACAAGCCCTTCCACCACAGAACGGATATCCTATACAAGGAATTCAACAACAAAGCCTTCCTCAAGGTATACCACCACCCCAAATGCAAGCCCATTTCACTGCTCAACCTCAGTATTAAGTATTTGTGATTATGAGTTGACAACCTTTTTTTTTCTTCCCATTGATGGGTGACAGTCAAGGATTTCAATCACCCCACACTGTATTTTGCACCATTTTTGTTATGTTATCAACCTTTCTCCAATGGATATAATGTTCATTTCTCATTTTCAACTACCTGATAATTCTGTGATTGCATGAACAGGATCCTACATTAAAATCTCACTACCATCTTCAGCAACGTCGAACCATCTGTTTTTGTTTTTTTTTGGACTTGGATAAGGTATCATCCTAGCCAAGAACTTTTTTTTTTTTTTCGAGGTTTGAGCTAACTAGTGGCCTATTTCAACCGATTCAGCTCATGGGCAGACGCCTCACATTGAATCAAGTAATTTAGACATCGTCTAGATGACGGCATACCCACTACTACTTTTCTTTCAATTTTTTTTTTTTTTTTTTGGTTTTTTTGACGTCGAGAAAGGATCGTGTATACCTTCAGTAAGTAACGAATGAACTTTTTAGCGGTCGATCCCTTTATGCCGCAATGTCAATCAGGATCACCTAGACGATCCATTCTCTCTTAGCATATACATGTATCTTAGTAGCATATCTTTTGTCGCCTCGCGCTAGGACGTGAAAAGGGCAGTTATACGTAATTATCGAGATCTTAGAAGCTTCGAGGAAGAGATCAGCGCGGAATTGAAGGATATCTCAATGAGCGGTTTCGACATCGATGAGCAGCGGCAACTGATCAGTAATGCTACTGATTATCTTAGAGGCAGGTTGTGCGAGCATTTTAAGAACTTTGGGGATTTCAAACCGAGAACTCTAATCATTTGCGGATCCGGTCTGGGTGGTATCTCGACAAGGTTGGCTACTTCAAATCCCGAGCCTCTGGCTATCACTTACGGGGAAATTCCAGGCTTCAAGAAGAGTACCGTGGAGGGCCACACCGGTACTTTAATCTTTGGTTTAATGAAAGGTTCGCCTGTGGTTTTGATGAATGGGCGTCTCCACACATATGAAGGCCATACTATGCATGAAGCAACTATTCCTATTAGGGTTTTGAACCATATGGGCGATGTGAAGACTTTGATCGTGACCAATGCTGCTGGTGGGCTGAACCCCGCTTTCAATTCGGCTGATCTCATGTGCATTAACGATCATATCAATATTCCGGGTTTTGCTGGCCTGCATCCGTTGAAAGGTCCCAATTTTGACGAGGTTGGTCCTCGGTTTCTTCCAATGAGTGACGCCTATGATTTAGAGCTGAGGAGACTATTATTTAGAAAGAAGAGAGAACTTAAGATTGAAAGACCAGTGCACGAAGGGGCTTACGTCTTTGTGTCTGGGCCTACGTTTGAAACAAGAGCTGAAAGTCGCATGCTCAGAGCCATCGGGGCCGATGCTGTTGGTATGAGCACCGTGCCAGAAGTTATCATTGCCAGACATTGCGGTTGGAGAGTTCTTGCTTTGAGTTTGATCACTAACAACTGTGTCATGGAAAAACCGCCAGGCGCCGACGAGGAAGATCCAAAGCCAATGGATGAGGGAATTGCTTCCCACGAAGAGGTTCTTCAAAACGGAAAGAAAGCGTCCCTGGATGTCGAGAAGCTGATCGAGGGTGTCGTTGCCGAATTGTGAGGACTCCTAGTATCCTTGATATTTTATATTACGACTGATGTACTTCTACATACAAGGCTTAGCGTATAGTTGGAGTCGATTTTTTCCAGATATGGCTATCCTGTAGCGATGCTTCTTATTCTTGTACTTCACCAGCTGGTTCCCACTTACCTTGCAGGTCTTCCTTCCAAAGTGTTATCTTGTTATCGCCTCCAGAGAGGGCCAGGATATTACCAGACAGGGACCAGCTGGCTCTCCACAAAACGTCCGGAAATTTTTCTTGCTGAAGTAGGCTTTTCTTCCATGGGCCACCGTCGTGCTCCTGCGACCAGATGATGCACGTACGGTCCTGAGAAACAGACGCTATATAGGAACACAGCAAAACCGATGGAGACCATGCAACGTCTCTTACCCAGTCTGAATGTCCCTCCAGCGTGTCTTCAAGGGCGTAAGTTTGAGCGTCATGATTGTACTTCCAAATCTTTACCAAGTTATCGGCACCTCCAGTGACAAACCGGCGTAGCTGCTGTGACCCGGGACCCTCCTGAATAGTTGAAGGTGCCCAACTAGCCGCATTGACACCAATTGCATGTGCGTCGATCACCAGGGGAGCAACAGTCCCATTCTCCTTGAACTCAACGACGGAAACTTTCCCATCAGACGAAGCAGCCAACAACAGCGCACCAAACTCATGAGGAGCCCATTGGACTGAATTCACAGAGGCTGAATGTACAGCGTGAACGGCGATTTGTGCCCATCTACCATTTTCTTCTTTCCAAATCAACACTTTTCCATCGTATGAACAGGAGGCCAAAATGGTCCCGAACTTTGGATGTGCCCAATCTATGCGCCAGACTGGACCTTCATGACCGATAAGAGTTTCCACTAGCTTGTGATTTTCTCCGTCAACTTCAAATATTTTGATTGTTTTGTCTGAGGAACAAGTGGCCAATCGCTTGCCATAGTAATCCAGAACTGCGTCATGAACCAAATCATTGTGAGCGTTAGCTATCATTGGCATTTTTAAGCTCTTTTACACGCCTCAATGGGTTTCTTAAAGCTGGTCAATGATCGATGTACTTCTCTTAGTTACTGTCGAGGTTTATAGTTCCCGTAGTCCTTCACGCACTCTAAGGCTAAAAACGGGTAACTTGTACACACTTTAGTAGTAATAGATAGATATACTACAAAGAATCTATGATAATGGCCTTCTTGGAGCGCATTAGATGGCGAATATCTGGATGTCAAAATTACCTCTAGGTCTCTGTCCATTAAACTGTATCCGCACACCGTTGTTGCGGACGTTCCAGCCTCGCCAGGCAGCCAACGTTCTGACAACGAGACTGAAAAGAAAGATGAACAGGACGCATCCTATCGTTACCAAGTCTTCGACTTGAAGTCCTATGGAGTCCAGAGTATCCCATATGCTGTTAAATTCAGAGTCTTGTCCTTGCTCTTGCTCTTGCTGTTGTTGTTGGTGTTGTTGTTGCCCTTGGGCTGCCGCTGGATGGTTAGTTCTGGGTAAACCTGGCGAATCTGGCTCGTGAGCAAGTCCTGAGTTTTCTCTGCCGGCTTTCTTGAAACTGCTGATTAGTTTGGTGAGCCAGGAATCTGACTTTTTGCCCGTATCATCTTCTTCGATAGTGCCGTACTTCAGCCGTCCCCCAGTGAGCCATGTCAGCCACGATTTAATTCTAAGCTTGAGCACACTCAGTTTGACCGCCAAATAATGTCTGGGATTATGCTCAAGCACCTGGTCGTAATATCGCTTTGCTAAATGGTAGTCGACCTCGGTTCCCAGGCCATGTTCGTACATGTATCCAAGATTCCATATTGCTTGAGGTGAAAACTTGAGGGACGCGCTCTGGTACATGCTCATGGCCTTGCTGTAATTGCCCATATGGTAAAATATGTCCCCAGCAACTACGCCAGCGTCAGCATTGTCTTGCTTGAAAGCTCGGATGTAGTATGAGATAGCCATTGTTTTCCTCTCAATTGTGGTTCTAGGCGGATCCTCGAAATTGTATGGCAGTTGATAAAGAATGTAGGCAGCTGAAACCTGTGCGGCTTCGTAGCCTTGTTCCGCTGCTTGGGCGTAAGCCCAAAGAGCTACTTCGGCATTGCCCCTCATGAGTTCACCGTAACCTATCCTTAACTGCGGAGCCATAATTGCTTCATTCAGTTCCACAAATCTTTTAAAAAGATAGGTAGTATCTTCGCAGCTATAGCGATTGTTCACACCCTGCTCGGTCATTTTGGCAAACTCATAAATAGAGGGAGTGTGGCCATGTAAATAAGCAGTTTGCATCAAGACGAAAGGATCGCCTAAGTTCATGGCCGGATATTTTCTACTCAATTTTGCCAGCTGGAAATCTACTGTACCGTCATTACTACGAGAAGGTCCTATCCTTTCATAATACTTCACAGCTTCTGTTTCATTGTCATAGATGTACTGATGAATAAGCCCCAGATCAATGTTGGACCGGCATCTAACATTGCTGCTCTTTTCGATTACTTCGATCGCTCTTTTCAGATATTTTTCAGCAAGCGTAATGTTGGGCGACCCTTGAGCTTCTCCCGTGAAGTAAATATGACCAAGCAGATCCAAACAACGGCCATAGAAGAACTTCTGCAAATTATCCATATACGGTACTTGCGTGTCGTATGCCGCAAATATGGCTTTTAACATCTTCCTTGCTGCCTCACAATCTCTGTTTCTAGTGTAAGTTCCCTTATATTCGTCCCAGGCCATGTAGTATAAATCAACAAGCTTATCATCACTATCATCGTCGTCGCTAGCAAATGTTCCGCCATAGGAATTGGAACCAAAGTTCAAAATGATATTTCCTTCGCTCATTCGTGTCAGAAAGGAAGATGTAATATCGGGCCTAGCAGATGCCATTCTCTTGGCAGAAGAGGCCATAGAGCTCAGTCCTTTGCCCAAAAGCCCCCCTGAAAAATCTGGCAACCTGACGTTAAAGCTTTCGACATAGGGAAAGTGCACATTCCATTCTTCCTCAGAGTAGGATTCTCGGATCTCATCTGCAATCTCCTTGTAAAGAAGTTGAGCTTTGCTACAATCTCTAAGCACATTGGAGCCCGTATAGTACTTGTAAGCAAGTGCATTTTTGGCCCGCAAATCACCCAGTGATGCCGCCCTTTGGTAGCACAACAGCGCCTTGACGGGATCGACGGAAATCTCTCCAAACAGCCCCGTCGAGTGCATTACTGCTAAATCGAAAAGCACGGAGCTGTTGGACCACCTTGTAAGATTATTGAATTTATCTGCATACTCGAATGCCAGTGACTTGTTGTATGGGAGGCCGTAGTAGCCCCACGAGTGAACCTGCGCTAGTGTATAGGTTGCCTCAGGATTATTGTACTGCTCACTTGACTCTACCAGTAGTTTGTACACAGCCTTGTGCCAATCAGACGCCACGTCACTCCAATATGAGGCATAATTTCGTTCTTCGTTCTTCTTGTCGTAGTCCATAGGTATGTAAAGAGCTGTTTCCTCATGTTTCTCGTCCCCTTGATCGTCACCGATAGGATCGACTCGTTTGACGGCCTGCCGCAACATCTCATTGGCTTTATCCCATGGGTCAGTAGACCACGCCTTGGGCAAGGAAATCAGCGCTATCCCAATTGATAACCTGATAATTCGCATCTCTTATACTTATCAAGCTATGATATCATCCAATTTACCCCTTTGTGGTCGCCAGATTGGCGCAATTTGAATCGTCCTGGTGGTTGATGAGCTGTTAACTTTTCAACAAGCTCGCTTGGCTGTCTTTATGAATCGCTTGAACAGGAGTTCCAAAGACAAAGGCGTATGGGATTTGTGAAGCTCTAAGGCCTTTCAAGACAAGTTCTAAGACAGCATGGGCCCTCAAGACTTTGGGCAATTGTCTTTTGTCACTTAGTCTTCAATTGATGGCCTGACTGATAGCATTAGCGCATTTACGTATGATTGGTAGACCTGAATTTATCATGGCCATCTACAATAAGCTGGATGAGACAGGCAATTGCGAGATACGAGTCTTTTCAGCTTTAGTATAGTTTTGATGTTAGGCGCGAGCAGAACACTTAACTTCCAAACCTTCACCATCAAGGTGTCGAAGGGCGTAAGATTGGTTATCATGTCTGAGAAGATCCCTAAGGAGACTATAGCCCGGATTTTCCAGGTGGGATCCTTTGAGAATGAGTCGACTAATATAACGGAGGACGCTATCTCAATGGTGCAGGCATATATGGAAAGGTTCATACGAGAGGCCGTAATGAGGTCAACCACCAACAAAAGCGAGATCAAGCTAGAGAATACCGGGACCGACAGGAATGGCAGTGAGATCGTACTCAACCATAAAGATCTGGAGAAAATAACTGGGTTACTACTCCTTGATATGTAAGAACCGTGCACATCGATATATTGGTTTCGTGCTTCGTATCTATAAACACATAATAAATGTCATTGATAAGTATACTACAATGCCAGCCCCATTTGTAAGATGGATTGACTTTCGTTTAAAGATCGATCAGACTGACACCTTGATCCGGAGCCTGGTGCTGTTGCGGGTTATTCTGTGGCGCCTGCTGGTTCCCAAACCCATAACCGGTGTGAGCGGGAACTATATTAGAGCTGGGTAGGCCAGTGTACTGGCCCTGCAAGAATGGGTTCTTCTTTGGCTCACCTGTCACTTGTCTATAACCGGTACCTTGGGAGTTGATAAATGTGCCGGTCTTGGTGTGCTGAGCTGGGATACGTGCATCTCCTGTGTTACCAAATGTGTCAATGCCAGTACCGGTGGCAAGCAATTTGTTCAGCTCTCCATACTTTTCAGTCATAGCCAAGTCACCTGTCCTTACGGGTTTCATTGGCTGTTGTGGTTGTTGCTGTTGAATAGGTTGCTGTGGCTGAGGCTGAGGTTGAGGCTTAGGAGGCGACTGTGACTGTGGACGTGTGAAATCGGGCACTGGGCTGCTTTGGGCTGGGCGGGCCTGCTGTAAGTGCATATTGTTCAAGGCAAAAGGGTTGTTGGAACCGGTGACTACTGGCTGCTGGGAAAATCCAGTGGCCTGCTGTTGGTACCACTGGCTTTGCTGCAAAGCCGCCTGCTGTTGAGCGAGCGCCTGCTGCTGAGCAAGAGCCTGTTGTTGAGCCAGAGCTTCCTGCTGCGCTGCCCAGTACTGCTGCTCAGCCCAGCGCTGCTGTTCTTGAGCCAAGAGCTCCTGTTCCCGCTGTTGTTGAGCAAGCAAATCCTGCTGCTGCTGATACTGGAAGTACTCCTCTGGGGAGATCGGATTACCGAAAATATCGTAATACTGTGAAACTTGTTGTGTCTGTTGCTCCTGCAATTTCTGCAGCTCTTGCAACTTTTTCAGTTCTTCTTCTTCCTTGCTTAGCTGTAGAGCAGCTTGCAGCTCGTCATCCTCGTTAGTAAGTAGTTTTCTGCGCCTTTCGTCCTCTTCAGCAGTCAACCTACTCTCGTCCAAAGCTCTTTGGAGATCATCATCAAACCCATCTGCTTCTCCTGTAGTTCTTCTGCGTCTTCTCCTTCCATTTTTCCGACCCTTCCTATTCAGCTCTCTCTCCTCTCTCAGCCTTTCTTCGTCGCTGAGCAGCTCTGTCAATTCCTTGGCCTTCACCCTGATGATCTGACCCTGATCCACACCTCCATCGTCATCGTGCCTGAATTCTCTCAAAGTCCTAATAACATAAAGGTTCTCACGGCACCACAGAACACAGTTCTCACTGCCAAACCGAACCAAGTAGTCCAGCACGGTCAACGACTTGGCTACATGTCTCCAGTATTTACCTTTATCGTTCAACCTCTTGTCAATCATGTCCATAATTTCAAAAAACTCCACACTATCATACGTCTTCTCAGCCAGCTCATCTAGTTCATCCACACTCGGTCCCTCTGACTCATTAGCAGTAGCGTTACGAACAAGCACCTGAGCGGACGAATATCCCTTTACCACATTTTTGGCAGAACGCACGAACTGTTTAGACATCCTCCCGCTTCTATAACTAGAATTAGTAGCTCTCAATCCGCTCTTTCACCAATACAATGAACTCATGAACGTAGTGCCCCTTTTGCAAATCTTAAGTACTTATAAGGCTATACAAAATTCACAGCCAAGAAGGCTCCACGTGACATTTTACCGCAATACGCCTCCAGAAGGCTCAATTGGTGTCTATGAGGTCTATCTGGTGGCTTTATAGCATATTTGAGGGCAATTGAGTCCCTGGGTTGGCCCTTTGTAACTCAATGGGTGCTTTTATGTGTCTTCTCTGCTTGGTTGGTGTGCGCGATGGGCTGCGATGTGATGCGGTTTGCTGTATTGAAGCTAACAAAGCTGGGAAGATGGAGCGATTGAAAGGTGGTAGAGTGTTGGTTCATGTTTCGATTGGTGGTCGAGCCGCTAGTGAAACCATTGGTAAACAGAGGAATGTCTTCGGGCAAGAAACAGGCCACATTGGCACGATTTTTCAGTGCAGTGAAGAAGGACGATGATAAGAAGGATGACACTAAGGATAGTAGAATTGCAAGTAACGGTAAGGTGGAAGAGGAACCTGTGATGAAAAAGTTCAAACCGTCCTCTCCTGAGAAAGCACTGATTCCGGCTTCTTCTCCAATGAAGCCTTCTGTAGAAGTGGAGTCTGGGAAGAAGCCTGTCTCGCGCAATCTGTTTTACTCGCAGGTGCGCTACTCAGACGTTTGCAACGTGTTCCAGGAGATTGAGGGTACGGCTTCACGTCTGTCAATCATCAAGATTTGCTCTGAGTTCTTTGGTCGCATAATGAAGGACAACCCACAAAATTTGATCCCAACAACGTACCTGTTTATCAACCGGTTGGGTCCCGATTATGAGCCGGGGCTGGAGTTGGGACTCGGTGAAGGCCTTCTCATGAAGACGATCAGTGAAGCGTGTGGCAAGTCGCTGGCGCAGATAAAGAACAGATACAGAGAGATGGGGGACTTGGGCCAGATTGCCCTGGAAGCCAGAAATGTTCAGCCAACCATGTTCAAGCCTAAGCCGTTGACCGTAGGAGAGGTGTTTGAGAATTTGAGAGCCATTGCTCATTCCCAGGGAAAAGATTCGCAGACCAGAAAGATCAAACTGATTAAGAGGATGCTCACCGCGTGTGAGGGTGTAGAGGCTAAGTTTCTGATCAGATCTCTAGAATCGAAGTTGCGGATTGGTTTAGCGGAGAAAACAGTATTGATTTCTCTGTCCAAGGCCATTTTGACTAATGAAGGTGAAACTGGCAAGGAGCCTTCGATGGAGCTTGTCGAACGGGCAGAGGCAAAGATAAGGGACGCTTTCTGTCAAGTACCTAACTATGAAATTGTCATCAATGCGTGCTTGGAGCACGGAATCATGGAGTTAGACAAATACTGTAGATTGAGGCCTGGAATCCCGCTGAAGCCTATGCTGGCTAAGCCGACAAAGTCTATAACCGAGGTGCTTGACAGATTCCAAGGGCAGACATTCACTTCCGAATACAAATACGATGGGGAGAGGGCTCAGGTCCACCTATTAGAGGATGGTACGATGAGAATCTACTCGCGTAACGGTGAAAACATGACCGAGAGGTACCCAGAGATTAGCATCCGAGATTTCGTTGCCGACCCGGAGCACACTAAGACCCTGATCCTGGATTGTGAGGCAGTAGCATGGGACAAGGATCAACAAAAGATCCTCCCATTCCAGGTTTTGAGTACAAGAAAGCGTAAGGATGTGGTGGCCAAGGAGGTCAAAGTGCGAGTCTGTCTCTTTGCGTTCGACATATTATGCCACAATGGAGAGAGGCAGATCAACAAGTCTCTCAGGGAAAGAAGGGAGCTTCTGGCCCAAGTAACAAAACCCGTTGCCGGAGAATTCCAGTACGCCGTTGAGCTGACCACTGCCACTGTGGAAGAACTGCAAAAGTTCCTCGACCAGTCCGTTAAGGACTCGTGCGAGGGTCTAATGGTCAAGATGCTTGACGGCCCAGAATCACACTACGAACCTAGCAAACGGTCTCGCAACTGGCTCAAACTGAAGAAGGATTACCTCGATGGTGTGGGTGATTCCCTCGACCTATGCGTCCTAGGAGCTTATTACGGGCGTGGTAAGCGTACGGGTACCTACGGAGGATTTCTCCTCGGTTGCTACAACCAAGATACCGGCGAATTCGAGACCTGCTGTAAAATTGGTACAGGGTTCTCCGACGAAATGCTGCAGCAACTCTACGACAGATTTAAGGACACAACTCTTGATGGACCCAAGGCTACCTACGTTTACGACTCCAGTGCAGAGCCTGATGTGTGGTTCGAGCCTACCGCTCTTTTCGAGGTGCTTACCGCAGACCTTTCGCTGTCGCCAGTTTACAAAGCGGGTGCATCCACTTACGACAAAGGTGTGTCGTTGCGATTCCCACGGTTCGTTCGCTTACGGGAAGACAAGTCAGTCGAGGAAGCCACTTCCTCAGCTCAGATCATCGAGCTCTACCAGAACCAGAATCACATTGCTTCCTGAAAACACCTATTACTACCGATGTCTCCGTCGCATGACCGGTTGGGACTTATCGGCGCAAGATCATGCAGGTTCAGCCTCACCAATAATGGATGCACCCTCAATAGCTCGAAAGCTCGAGGAAACCTAGTCGGATCCACCTGTTATTCGGCAATTGAGGGTGTAACGGGGGGCGAATGTGTTGAAAGCCTGTTTTTTATATAAAGCGATCCTTGAAGGCAGGTTTAGCTGGTAGATGGTTAATCGCCTTAGAAGTCTAATACAAAAAAAATAATCACAAAAACCATCAGAACCATGAGTATTCCTGCCAAGACCATCCCATCACCCACGGACGTGGGTGCACTTGCTAACAGGATAAATTTTTATACTAGAGATGCCCATAACAAAGTCAACGCTTACATGAGCGTTAGAATAGCCTTTGCTTTGAAGCATGGGTTCATTTACAGACAAGGAATTCTGGCTTTTTACCACATCTTTGAGGCTGTTGAGCAAGAGCTGGACCGTCTACTGCAAGACCCACAAACAGCTGAGGAGAAACAGATGCAACATGTGCTGAGCCAGTTTTGGTTAGAAGAGTTTCGTAGGTCCGGCCGTATCTTCAAAGATTTGGAACTGCTTTACTCGCCAGAGTACAATGATACGCAAACATTAAAGGATTTTGTGAGTAACCACACGCTGGCTCCTCAATTGCAAAGCTTTGTGGATTTCATCCACAGCACAGTGCAGCAAGATCCCTGCGCGATTCTTGCTTACTGCCATGTCTTGTACTTGGCATTGTTTGCCGGTGGCAAAGTAATGCGTTCGAATATCTACAGGCATACCGGACTGTTCCCCAAATTCGAGCATCTTTCACCAAAGGAGCTAGTCAAAAGGGGCACTAACTTCTTCACGTTCAGTGACGAGGGAACCGACGCAGAAAACAAACTCAGATGGAAGTACAAGGAAGGCTACGAGCTGGCCACCCGCCAAGAGCTATCCGAGTCTCAAAAGACAAGGATCATCCAAGTGTCTGGCCAGATCTTTGACTGGAACATGGACGTCATCGGCGAGATTGGTGAGATGAACAGACAGGAACTAATGAGCAAGTTCAGCTTCAAGCTCTTGACCTACCTCTCTGAAGAGTGGAAGCACACTACACTTCTCTCCAAGCGTTCCAAAGATTCAATCATCATATGTGCCATTCTCCTCCAATTCTTGATCGCCTTTTTTGTTCTTCGCAAATTCATCTGAGCTGGCCTCATCATACAACGCTATGCATAATAATACGTATACAAAATATATACAAGATGTCTCATACGCTTCATCTACCTTGAGATAGTTTTCTCTTCTCAGCCTTCTCCCGCTTTCTTCTCTTTCTCAACTTGTGCTTCTTCATCTTCTTCTTCCGCTTCCTCATAACCGAATCTAGCTCCATTGTTTCCTGAGACACAGCTTCCCCGATAGATATACGCTCCTTCAAAACGTCAGTCCATATCCTAGATGATGTTATATTAGTAGCCATTGAAGGGATTGGCGAACAAGTTGTCGTTCTCAATAACCCAGTCCCAACGGGCGCGAACACACCCAACCCCAATCCGCTCTTCGCTGTCGCAGTACATAGCTGTCTCACACTGCGAACAAACATATCAACGACCAAACAGGGTCCACAAAGAGCTGATCCGACTGGTTTATCACCGTTTATTCGAGCCTTCAAGTTAGTTAGAAAGCTTGAAAAAATCGCCTCGTTCGTTACGGGTTCTAAGTGTTGAAATATTTTACCAACTAATGGTTAAAGAAGGTAGAGAAGAGCTTTAAAGAGGCTGGTAAATCATCAACGGTAGCTTTTGAAGGTCAACTTAGTGTTTGTTCGTGTGATTGGAAGCGTTGTATATTGGGATTATGATGCTTTCAACAACTAGTCGTTTCCCAACTCTCCGGGCTCAGCGATGTAGTCAGGTTATCAGTCAGAAAAGGTTTATTATTGGATTTGTTAGGAACGCTCTGGGTTTGGATCCTCCCCCTTCACCAGATGATCCAACTCCCGAAAATAGGTTTCATCCCTGGGACCAGTCTCCAGCGGGCGATTTGCGAGAACGTGCTGCGAGGATAAGGACATTAGCTCGTTGTCCCATTACAAGCAAGGAGATCAATTACACCTGTCCGCTATCGGGAATTCCTACCCATCACTCTCGTGAGGCCTGGGAACAGGATAAGCAGTACCATCAGTCGAAGAAATACGAGATTCTAAAAAAGGTGAACATCTACGAGCACGATCTGAGAAGTGGCAGACCTTTCCCAGAGTTTGATTTTCCACAGGGACAGGATTTCGACCGTGCGGTTAACATGACCAACTGGGACCTGTTTTTCTACACACGGCAGTTTTATTCGATGGACACGGAATTCCAGTTGGCTGCAGTAACCAAGATGCTCAGTTATCCGATTTCTATTGCTTCAGTGCTGCATCAATTCTCGCCGTACTCGTTGAATCCCAAGGGCCCTGTGACCCTTGAAGGTTTAAAGTCGCTTGCTGCTTTACGTTACACCTTATACCCATTGGAAAATAAAACGATATCTTCCAGTACCAAGGACCGGCCGATGAGAATTTTCATCTTGGGAGCCCGTGCAGAAGCTCAGCTGCCAGGACACGTCTGGAAGCAGCTTCAATACTTGTTTCCTGAGCAAACGTTCGAACTGCATTTTGTTGGGCCCGAATGTCTATTGAACAAAGAAAAGCATCAATACGTTACGTCACCCACGCCGGTGGTCAAAAGGGTAGATGAAACTATGTCGTTCGTATACCACACGGACTACTTCCATGTGCTGCATGAAGCACAGGATTTCTTTCCTTACGACCCTTACTTGGACGTCTTTTTCAGTTTCCACCCAGGCTTTGGAGCGCCAGAAACTGAAAAATCCTGGATGGAGGAGACCATGAAGGGCCTTCTAGAGACCAAGTGCGCCATATTCACCACTGGCTTCAACAAGTCCGATTTACTTCGTGATGTAGGCGCCGTCAAGAACAGATACGGGAAGGAGGTCGACATGTTGATGGAACCTGTCAAAAACGCTTTCGGAAGCACCAAATGGGAGCTTAATGATATGAACCCGCAAGAAGTATACCAGTTCAATATGTACATAGCTGGTTTCAGGGGTAAGAGGTACCACGCCATTGAAGTATGATTTCATTCGTCCACTCTGTAAATATTTCAGGTTACCTCAGTTCGTAAAGCGTATAGAAAGCAAGTATATTTGTATCTGGTAATGCAATTACAATATCTTTCGCTGAAGATAAATACAATGGAAACGTTTACATAATAGCATTGTAAAAGAGCAAGAACTCTCTTTGACACTTTTCCCACCTCTGCGGGTCGAAGAAGACGTAGGAGCCTCGTTCGCTCAAGCCATCGGCCGAAACCACAGGTTCCATTTTGGGATCCTTTGTCAGCCATGCTTTCAATGTCTTGTGATAACGCCAGTTACGTTTCCTCAGCTCCAAGTACGTCAGTTCCTGAATGACGGTGCCAGGATGCTTGTAGAAGAGATAAAAAAGTGTTTCATCTTGGAAAAGTGCCACTCGCTGTTGATCATGCTGCACTGAATTAAAACACGGCGGTGTGGTCTGTGATTGTAGTACCTGTGGTATATTGATGAACGACTCAGGTATGAAAAATCTTGGTTCCACTTCACTTCTCGAAGTCTCTGCCCAGGGCGATTGGAATGTATCTAGAACTCTGTGTCTTTTCGAATCCCGAGGTATCCCTAGAGAATGCAGCATCGATGAAAGGTCAGCCCCCAGCGTTATCGAATGGTCATATAAGTTTGACGTCTCGCGATCTTCCTGCTTGATCAAGGGCACCAAAGCCTTAAGCCCATATTTGTCCATTGTTATACGCAATCGATTAAATACAGTTGCCCGAATATATGATTTATTGTTGTCCTTCTCCTTATCCTATGGCTTGTATTCGAGTTAATGCTATAATATTTTCTAGGCAGACAATTAATCGAAAAGTTCCACTACATAGTAGCTTGAAGAGCAACTGGACATAGAGTATTGAATGGAATCACGCAGATTCAAGCCCAATTTATTGATAACTGGCACGCCAGGATGTGGTAAATCTACTACGTGCGAGCTTCTGCAGAGGAGGCTACCGGATTACAAGTATTATAACATTTCAGATTTTGCCAAAGAACATCAATGTCACGACGGTTACGATGAGGCCCGTAAGTCTTATATTGTGGATGAGGACAAGCTTTTGGATGAGTTGGAACCTCTGCTCCGTAAAGGTGCTGCCATAGTCGATTGGCATGTGAATGACGTCTTTCCCGAGAGACTCATTGATTTGGTAGTCGTGCTGAGGTGCGATAACACCATTCTTTACGACAGGCTGAAGAATCGAGGATATCATGACGCCAAGATCCAAGAGAACCTCGATGCAGAGATCATGGGAGTGGTGCTCCAAGATGCAACCGAATCCTACGAACAAGAGATAGTGGTCGAGCTACAAAGCGACAATACTGAGCAAATGGAGAGCAACGTGGATCGCATAGTCTCGTGGGTGAAACTTTGGAGGAAACAGCACAAGAATGGCCAAACTAACGAGCCGCAGGGACGAGCTAGCGATGAAGCTGAGGAGAGCGACGAAAAGAGCGAAAGCGAGTCTGAAAGCGACAACAAAAGCCCGTCTGCTGGTGACCAGGACAGTTCGTGATGACATTAGAAATCAATTGATACATAGCAAGTATTTTAGTGGTTTTTATCCAGGCGATGAGCTTGACACATAGTATAAAATTTTTCAGTAGGCAATAAGCGATTTACACTGAAAAATACACCTTGTCGAAGCTAAAGAAGAGCACATCCCGGTCTAAATCCATATCTCAGCAGTCCTCTTTCAAATTGACGGTACGTCGTGCAAGATTGGAGTGAATAATGCAATATGTGGTGCTAGAAGTGGAAGCAACGCATCGAATTGAAGCTCCAAAAGATCATGGGCGTGTGAACAAACTCTCCTACCAAATTATCGATGCTGAATCCATGAAATGCTATTATTCTCAGGGCCAGATTCCTGTCATTAGCCTGGATGAAGATGGTTCAATCTCTTTCCAAGAAGCGATCGCGAAGCTTGAGAAAGACGTCTTGTCAGTCACTCAGGAAGATGAGTTTGTGCTCTGCTCGTTAAACTCAACCTGGCACATTCGTGTTACCATACCGCGTCAGGCTCGGGACGAGGGGTTCCTGCTACCTTCGTTTCTACAGCATCCGAAGGTTTTTGATTTATGGAAGGAGTTTGACAGATGGTGTGCTAATCATCCCGAAGTGTTAGCATTAAGAAAAAGCTTCCGCACAGGCGTCAAGAGGGTGAAGGACCAGTCTGAAATACTTAAAGTCCTGGAAATGAATACGGAAGAAATTGAAGTTAAACCTGTGCTGGGGTACACCATCGATATCCTCACGCAGCTGCGTGGGAAATGTAGCACCAAAGAAGACCTTTCAGAGGTGCTGACCCGTCCCTATGATTCACATTTGGATATTAGAAACTTCTTGCAAGAGCAATCAAAGGTGTTGTACCTGAATAACCTGCCACCTGATACCACTCAAAGCGAACTGGAATCCTGGTTCACCCAATTTGGAGCAAGACCTGTGGGTTTTTGGACAGTCAAGAATATTGTGGAAGAAACTGCGAACGTGAACAACAGGTGGAGCATGAATAACAGTCCGTACGTCGAGGAACAGGACAGTATATCTGGATTTGTTGTTTTCCAGACTCATGAAGAAGCAACTGAGGTATTGGTGCTCAACGGACGTTCAATTCTTTCTAACATGGCAAATACAAAACAGCCTAGGGTGGTGGAGCATGTTGTTGAAATCCAGCCTTCATCTACCAGGGTCCTTGATAGAGCTCAGGAGATTTTATCACCATTTCCACAAAGTAAAAATAAACCCAGACCAGGCGACTGGAACTGCCCTTCCTGTGGTTTTTCTAACTTCCAGAGACGTACAGCTTGTTTCAGGTGCTCTTTCCCGGTTGCTTCGGCTGTGCAGGTTAACAATAAGCAATACATGAACTTCAATGGCAATATGAGCGGTTTGAACAATGGAGGTAATATGTCAGGCAGCAGCCCGACTCAACCTGCATTTCAAGTTAATACTCAGCTGCCACAGACTCAGCCCATGAGACCCAGCGCAACCTACAACGATCAGGCCTCTTCGAAACATGGCAGCACTAATTATCGCTATAATGGTAACAATGGTAATGGAGCAAACAACGCAGTCATGAACTACAACAACAGGTTCAATGGTCAACAAGCAGGTAGTGCTAATTCCAACGGTGGCTCTAATGTTCCCTTCAGGGCTGGAGACTGGAAATGTCCCACCTGTACGTATCACAATTTTGCTAAGAACTTAGTATGCCTACGTTGTGGAGCGGCAAAGGTCACTATTTTGGACGGCAATAACGGTCACAACAATGCAACAAGGTCCATCAGCAACGGTAACGGTAACATTAATAATAACGGTAATAACGGCAGCATTTACAACAGGTATGGCAATGGAAGTCTTGGTAACTTGGCTTCTACAGCATCACCAACTGCATATGGCGCTACAGGACATGATGTCAGCGGTAACAAGAGGGGAAATGGGTATTTTACAAAGCATATTGGTCATTTAAACAACAATGAGCTTGGTATTACATTAGATACAAGGAGCACATCGGAGCCAAAGTGGTAAGCGAGGTTTATTTAATCCTGCTATGTAAAACTTGTGTAATTGAGATAGAGAAATTATAAAGGAATCGTACTAATCCTCATGAGATCGGTTATTTGCTCAAATCTAGTACGGTTCTCAAACATTCGCCGTTGTGCAGGTCTTCGAAGGCTTGATTGATCTCAGTGAATGGTCTCTCATGGGTTATAAATTCATCGACTTTCAATGCGCCTTTCTTATAATCCTCGATCAAGCCACCCATTTCAGATCTACCCTTGATTCCGCCAAAGGCTGAACCCTTCCACACTCTTCCGGTGACAAGTTGGAA
This sequence comes from Torulaspora franciscae, assembly GCA_003705175.3. Lineage (NCBI taxonomy): Eukaryota > Fungi > Ascomycota > Saccharomycetes > Saccharomycetales > Saccharomycetaceae > Torulaspora > Torulaspora franciscae. The sequence continues at coordinate 285,519 of PPHX03000005.1, forward strand.
TGGTCTAGTTGAGATTTCTTCTCCGGCTGCGGCAACACCGATGATGATAGAAGTACCCCAGCCCTTATGGCAGGCTTCGAGTGCGTCCCTCATAACCTTGGTGTTACCTGTGCAATCGAAGGTGTAGTCAAAACCACCGTCGGTCATTTCAATCAACTTCTCGACGATCGTCTGACCATCCTTCAAATCCGTCTTAGGATTGACGAAGTCGGTAGCACCGAATTGCTCCGCAAACTTCTTCTTCTGATCGTTGATATCAACCACGATGATTTTCGAAGCACCTCTACTCTTGGCACCTTGGACAACCGAAAGACCGACCGTACCAACACCGAAAACAGCAACTGTGTCACCCTTCTGGACGTTGGCAGTCTTTACTGCTGCACCGTAACCTGTGGTGACACCACATCCCAACAAACAGATACTCTCTAGTGGGGCCGATGGGTCCACTGCAACCACAGAGACATCAGCTACAACGGTGTACTGGGAAAAGGTAGAGCATCCCATAAAATGCTTCAACTCTTCTCCCTTTTGGTTCTTGAACCTCGAAGTCCCATCGGGCATCACACCCTTTCCTTGAGTAGCTCTTACGGCCCCACAGAGATTGGTCTTTCCCGATGTGCAAAACTTACATTTCTGACACTCTGCAGTGTACAGTGCAATAACATGATCTCCAGGCTTGACGTTAGTGACACCTTCCCCTACGGATTCCACCACTCCGGCACCTTCATGTCCCAATATAGATGGGAAGATACCTTCGGGGTCAACGCCTGATAAAGTATAAGCGTCCGTATGACAAACAGCTGTGAATGCAGTCTTGATACGCACTTCATGTGCTCTGGGTGGCTCCACTGTAATTTTTTCCACAGTCAAGGGCTTGCCAGCTTCGTAAGCAACGGCAGCGACACATGTAATTGGCTTTCCTTCGGTATCAGCAGCAGACATCTTTACCTTTTCTTGAATATGAGCTTAAATTTCAGTCAACAATACGGATCGTACGAATAGGATGAATCTATTGAGCTCTGTTACTGGTCTTTTATCGTAGAGTTCAGCTCCTTTTATAAGGTTCGGATTGTTCACACATACTTCGAATTTTTCACTCAACTCTTGAACAGAAACTTACTTCACTAGAACTGCTCCTTAGGTGATGATTGGTAGGCGTCTGGCGGCCGGGAGTCGAATCTTTGTCCGTGGCTACAAGCCGGCTGGTTTTGAATACGTTAAACCAACTAAGACCTTGGGTCCCTTGAACTATGGTAAAGATTCTCCGCAATACAAGATTCTTTCGCATGCACTTCAACATTCGGTACCTGTATTTGGATTTAACGAGCGGGCAATCGTGAATTCACTGAATGAATTGGATTATCCCTCGACGATGTTGAGCGTCATTGGCTCCTCGAACCCCCCTTCATTCTTGCACTCGTCCCCGGCTCTGTTGGAGCTCCTCAAGTTCCACCTGGTAGAAAAGAGGTTACGATTGACCGAAGATATTGCACCTGAGACTAGCGCTGACCAGTTGCCCTCCATGGAAGAACTGGTGATCAAAAGGCTCGAGATGAACATCCCCATCGCAGATCATTTATCGCAGTTACTGTCACATCTTGCCATTCCAGGACCTTTCCTGGTGGACCATTCAATGCCTGAGCTACACAGACTGTCTGATGACATGGTCTATTTCTCTAACGAAAAAGATCATACGGATTTCGCCTGGTACTCGAAGAGATTGGCTGTCAGTTGTTCATACGTCAGCAGCGAACTCTTCATGGCACAGGATAAATCACCAAACTTCAAAGAGACGTTTGAATTTGCCAGGGATAAACTGCATCGTGTCTCTACTCTTGGTGAATACTACAACAACACCGAGGAGTTTGCATGGTATACCCTGTTGACCACAATAAACTTGGTTAAATCTCAACTGGCTAGAAGCTGAGCGAAGTATTTTACAGATACAAGTATATAGAAGTAGGAATTTGTTTACGATATTGGCTGCTTATTGAGCTCCACGTAGTTTGATCAACTCAGCTCTTAGTTTCTCTTGTTCCTGCTGTTTAGACTTGAGATTGTTCTCACAACGGTCGATCTCAGCCTGAATAAACTCCAGCCTTTTTGTGACATTCGAACGTGCATCTGACTGCTCTACCGGTAGTAAAACGTTACCTGTCAGTTTGTACACCTGTGTGTCCTCCTTCAGGTCATTGAACTCTTCGTTAACAATCTTATTCTCTTGCAATTGAGTTTCCAGCTTTTGTCTGGCGATAACCAGATCTTCTAGCTCACTTTGAATAGACTGATAAGCAGCAGCGAGATCAGACATGTCGATTGGAGAGATGGGATGGTCAACACCAGTTTCTCGATGATTTCTTCATGTTAGCTGAAAATTCATGGGCAGCGCGCCTTACTATTAAAATGACCTTCAAGAGGCATTGAACATTGAACAAACGGGATCCAAGCCACCCAAAATGCTTGTATGTTGAACTAATAGCTACTTGCTAACGTTTCGATTATACTAACTTTTGAATTCTACAGTTCAAACAATGGAACGAAATCGCTGAGCCAAGACATCAGCTGGACTCACCCGTCATTATTGCTGATGAAGAAACTCTTCAGTCGTCAGCGTTGGCTCAGGTCACTCTGCCATCCATTATCCTAGAGAAGTATAACAGAGTTATTTTGACAAGTGCAATTATGAATCCATTATTTCCAGAGAAGCTATTAAATATTACAAGCTTAGGTGATTTACAAGTTGTTCTGGATGTCACGACTGGCAATATAGCTTCAGATCACCCGATACATTCGTGGAACTTTGATGAGAACTTTCCAGATGAAATGGATCCCGAGGAAGTTATGGAAGGTAGAAACAAGGTTTTCAAGCTTGCCGTGCCAATAACGGCGTTCAACGACACGCTGCTGATAAGCGTAAAGGAAGACTTCTTGAAAAACTCACCGATTTTTGCAAACCAAATTGCTGAGTCAATTGTCGGAAAGCTGGTTCGGGACAATTACAGCGGTGAAATTGTGGTTCTTGGCACTTCCGATCAGATCACCGAGCTGAAAACCGTGAGCGATAACGAAACAACTCTTATCCCACCGGAGTTCATTACCAGCTTCGTTGGTGCCATTATAACACAGCTAGTCCTGCATTCTTTGCCCTTTCGCGGGGCGGTCGCTCCAAGCGAGGGTCCAGTAGGGTACGAGAAGTTGAACCTCGTCACGATGGAAGAGTTAATCACTCTGTTTCATCAGTGGGTCGGTCTAGACGAAGAGCAATACAAAAACGAATGTTATCGTCGCTGGAGGCTAAATGGTGCTGCACTTGGGGCTCATTCCGGTCTATACATATGACGGTTTACGAGTAATGATTACTAAATATACAGTACATGATATGAAAAGAGATCAATCCTTCTTCTTGCTTTTCTTCTCCTTCTTCTCCTTCTTTTCCTTCTTCTCTTTCTTCTCCTTCTTCTCCTTCTTCTCCTTCTTCTCCTTCTTTTCCTTCTTCTCCTTCTTCTCTTTCTTTACCTTCTTGGTATCCTGTTCCTCTTCATCTTCTGACTCTTCCTTAGATCTCTTCTTGGACGTCTTGTCTGAGACTTCAGGTTGTTCCTCCGGTTTACCTTGGTTATAAAGATCCATAGCCTCTTTGATTGCCAATTCATTCTTCAAAGTTGGTTGACCGGTGCTGTAAAACTCTAGTCTTTGTTCAACTTGTTTTCTCAATACGGAACCAAATACGCTCGTTGGTTCGTCGGAATAGTTATCAATTCTGGAAGCCATCGAACACTTGTTGGCCAAATATCTGGAAATTCTGCCCTTGTTTTTGGTGGAAGCCTTAGCGATGAACCCACTGTGATAGATCAAACCGTACTTTGGAGTGTTACCCTTGGTCTTCAAAGCTCTGAACAAAGCCTTCTCAGCGCCAAGAATTTGAACGGTGGAAGCTGCCTGCTTTGACAGGTTAGTCAAGGAACCAGCATGAGAAATCAATCTGGCACCGATAACTTCACCGATCAATTCAGACAGGTTTGGAGCGACAGTGTGCATCTTTTCACACAAGTACTCGTACAGTTGTCTTCTGTAGTCGGCCAGGGAAACTACCCTCTGTGCAAAGATACAAACGTTCTCCATATCGGTCTCAGAAAGGTCCTGACCCATAGAGATACGGGCGTTGTCGATGACCCTCTGGGCGATGGCAGCGTCATCGTTCAAAACAGCGGCCAGGTCGTGTAGAGACTCGTCGTTGAGGGAAGCCTTGTCCTTGATGAACAGAACAAGCTGGGCGAATTTGTAGTTGTCTGGAACCAGCTTGGCTAGCTCCGGGAAGTGCCATCCGTACCACTCCTTGACTCTCATGGCGAAAGTGTTGATATCCTTGTCCAATTGGTCCAACAAAGCGATGGCTTGAATGATATGGTTATCGTTCTTTTGCACAGAAAACTTGACCTTGGCTCTGGAATAAGCGTGACCTAGACCCAGCTGCGCTCTCTCCAAGTCGCCAGCTTGCAGGCCTTTGAACAATTTTTCACCGTGCAGTCTAATACCACGGATCAGATCCTGTGCCAACTCGTTCGAAACAGAATCCACGTATGGGAATTCTTCCTTGATCGAAGGACCTAAGTTTCTATCAGAGATACCTAGAGTTATAGTATCTTTCTTAGACCCTTTGGGCAAGTTCAAATCCAAAACAGCCTTCAAACTCTCAGATACCAGGCCCTCAGAAATATCATTAGCGTTTTCCAAAGCTTCGGCTGCACCCTTGAAAGGAGCAAACGATACCAATTCAACAAGTTTAGTGAAAGAACCAAAATCGTTTATTTGTTCCTGTACTTCGGATAGACGAGATCCAATGTCATCCTGTTGCAATTTAACTTTGAAAACGGCATAACCGGTAGGCTCTTCAAAGAGCAGGTACTGAATGGGAGCCATGGTTTAATGTGATCACTCAATAACAGAGCTGCTTGTAAACTAAAAGCTACTACCATCACATCTATAGCTAATTACTATGTGAAGCAGGCATCGCATCGTCCTCTACAGAGCTCATCGCTCGAGAGAACAGAGAAAATTTTTCAGCAGATCGCTACCGACGGCAAATTCGTTAACCTTCCCGATTGGGACGCGTTTCCTTTCCAGGACCGAAATCCTTAATAGGAAAAAGGCTTCCAGAAACCCCGTTTGTTACCCTGTTTTGTTTATGGGAGGGTAACAGTTATCTGAAAGCGGCCGGGTAACAGAACGGCGCTATCCTACTCCGGACGAGGATCGAAACGATGACTAGTACAGGACAAAGGTTGAAGGATTGCAGTCATATGCCGTCAATAGCGGCGTTTAGTAACCTGAAAAATCATATACCCTTTTGTCGCCCACAAAATGGCCACAAAGTGGTGAATCTTGGCCTCACAATCAGCCGGTAGAGGTACACTAGTCTTGTGGTTGTTTCACGTGACTCACGGAGTTTGTTAGTACCCTCAGTATCTCTTAGGATCAGCCATGTAGATCAACTAGAGGACCAGTGTTACAGTTTTATATAGTCATTCTGCTGCTCCCTACAAGTTCCACAGTTTAGTACCAGTTTCATAATGAGCCGGGTTTTCGTTTCAGAGCCAATGCGCGATAGTGAAACCTGTATGGTTTATTCAAGCACCTACCATTCGAGCCTACAAAATGCCAATAATTTCACACTGGCTTCTTCTCAGTCGCAGGGTTTCAGTTGGAATCAAGACCTTTTTGCTTCCCAGTATCAGCAGATGTGCAAAGTCGTTTACGATGGGTACGAGGATACTGTTGAGGGACTTATAGAGACCATTAAGGAGAAATATAAGCTTTTACAGTCGTACTATGGGGAAGAGGACGACAAAATGGGCTCTGAGGATGATGATGAGGTTCTGACTGACTGCGAAAATGATGAGTACAACCGCAGCCGTTCTTCGAGGTTCCTACGGAGGTCAGACAGCGGTTGCTCGCTGCATCCCAGGATAACGGAAGAGTTTAATAGGCCCAGAAGGATATCTGAGCGAAGCATAAGTTTTGTCTCAGACTCAAAAAATGGCAAGTACAATCGGAGTGATGTTGCTGTAATCGATGTGGAAACAGACACGCCGGAGAACAATTATTTGAAGTGGCTTGCTTCATCCTCTTAGTGTTTTTAGATAGGTTTATGGTACATATTTGATTTGGTCGCGGAAGTTATTTCAATTTTTTAATCCATGCTTTCCCAGTCTTCCTCTTCGTTGTTGTCTGCGTCGGGATCGTCCTCGCGCTGGTCATCCACCGTTATCACAGTCTCTGGGTTATCGTTCTTGGTGTACTTTCTGGCAATTCTGGAACTCTTGCCGAGTTGGACGGCTTCGGAACGGGCTCTTTGCTGCAGTTCGGTCAGTTCACTCGAAAACATCTTGCGTACGGTTCTGTTAGTGAAAACATCCCACAGTTTTATGCCCTTGTTGACACCACCCACAACCATGTTGCCGGCAACCTCTATATCAGAAGAATAAGACACTGAAAGCACATTGCCGACGTCGAAATCACGCGAGAGCACCATGGTAGGGCCCTTGCCCGATCCGGCCGACGAAAGAGGAAACTTCCAAAGCTTCACTGTCTTCTCTCCCATTGCACCGGTGCTCATCAAACCTGGGACGTACTTGTTGGCACACAGCGAGGAGATTCCGGCATCGTGGGCTTTCAGGGTCCACACGGGTCTTGAGTTCTCATTATTCCTTATATCGAAGGAGTATATGTTACCTGAATCAGTACCACACAACATGATGTTCTCGTCGGCAAAAGTAACCGTCTCCACGTCTTCACCTGGTAGTACGGACCAATACTTGGACATCTTCGTCTCATCCGGTATTCTAACATCTGTCAGGGCGACACGAGAATCGTAACCACCCGTCATGAGGACCGAAGCGTTCGTTGAATGCCATTCTGACGATGAGACGTTCTTGCCGCTGTGGATCGAGGCCATTGAGCGTGCAGCTGTGCCGCTATTCAAATCCCAAAGCTTGACAGTGTGATCGGCAGACGTAGACGCTAGCACACTACGAAACTGCTTATTATGCGACAAAGATAGCACGGCGTCTGTGTGGTGAGCAGTGATGTGCTTCTTCGCGCTCTTGGATTTCTTCTTCTTCTTGGTGGGGCCACTCTGTTCCTCTGGCTCACCCAGAATCATGTCAGGGAACGCTTTATCGACACAATTCAGGTTCCAAATCTCAATCTGTGGGTCGAACGAGCCAATGGCCGCAAAGTTTGCTGGGTCCTCGGAATTTGAGCCCGGTTTGTAGTTCAGCCACTCAACACAAAGTGGGAAAGCCGGCAGCATCAAATCATGATGCACATACAGAGAGCTTTCCCGCACCAGGCCACGTCTCACGTCAGGGTCTGCTTCATCGCCTTGTTCTACAGGAATATTAGTGTCGTGGAACCCAGCACCGTCATCGTAAACGTAAACGTCCAAGTATGAGATGTCGTCCTCTGTTCTGCATGCCAAAACCATGTTGTCTGTAGGGTACACTTGCAGTTCTTGTCTCTCCTCAGCGTTGTCCTCCTGGGTGGGCAACGAGATGTAAGGGTCCTTCCCATCTTCACCCTCATGAAAAGTCACATCCTCGTTGGAAAGTCCTGGGAACATCGAAACCTCGACCCCGCCTTCCTTGTCCTCGGTATCGTAATGTTCCAAATCATATTCTTTCAGGTCATCATCCATAGCTAGCTCGTCATCCAGCTTACTACTATTAACAGACGCCTCCTTGGCATCTTCCTCAGCTTCCTGCAGATCTGCACGAGCATCATTCAGGTTCAACTTTGCCAACTGGTTAATTCTTTCCATTTCTTCATCGTCCAGCTCGTATTTCTCAGGAAATTCCGAGGCAAATCCTCTGGGAACCCATGTAGTAGCCGAGATCATTTAAGAAGTTTCAGTACGATTGCAATTGGACTCCTAAAAGTATCGATCTACAATTATGTATCTCATCTCATCTCTTCAGCTCATCGCTAATTTACTGCTAGTTACTAAAATTTTTCAGCGTCGTCTACATGCCAAGAAATCGATCAACAACACGTAGTCAATGATTCTTCAGGCTGATTTACCTTGAAGAATTCAATCTTTAAAGCGGTTAAAGAAGGTTTAGAGAGTCGGTTGAGTCGTTCAAAAGTTGCGGAATGTCTGCTGAGCAGAATGAGAAACTAGCTGAGCTTTTGAAGCTTTTGAAACTGAACAATGGCGATCTTTCAAAGCTAACCCAGAAACAGAGGAAAGAGATGAAGGATTACAAGTTTTGGATAACCCAGCCGGTGACTAGGTTGGATGAATGTGTCGACAAAGAGGGGCCCATTGATCGAAAGAAGAGTCCTGAAGAAATCCCTGAAAAGCCGTTCCCATTGTTGGGGGAATTTGAATGGTGCACCGTGGACGTTACTGACCAGGACCAACTGGAGGACGTCTTCTTGTTGCTGAACGAGAACTACGTCGAGGATCGCGACTCTACTTTCCGTTTCAAGTACACTCGCGAGTTTTTCAACTGGTCTCTGAGATCTCCGGGATGGAAGAAGGACTGGCACGTTGGTGTGCGGGTTCGCTCTAGCAAAAAGCTGGTGGCTTTCATATCTGCCATACCAGTTAACCTGCGGGTGAGGGAAAACACGATACGCAGTGTTGAGATCAATTTTCTGTGTGTCCACAAGCAATTAAGGGGAAAGAGACTGACGCCTGTGCTGATCAAGGAGATCACTAGACGTGTTAACAGGTGCGATATCTGGTACGCGTTGTACACTTCAGGTACTGTTTTGCCATCTCCAGTGAGTGTCTGTCGCTATACACACCGTCCCCTGAACTGGGGCAAGCTTCATGAGGTTGGGTTTACCCACATGCCTAGCCATGCCACTCGAACGCAGATGGAGGCCAAATATGCTTTGCCGAAGACTACGCAGACAGAGGGATTAAGGCAAATGGAACTGAAAGACCTGGATCAAGCGCACGAGTTACTGGAGGCTTACCAAGCGAGGTTTGACCTCGTACAGAGGTTCAGCAAGGAGGAGTTCAAACACTGGTTCCTTGGAAATGACGAGGGGTCTGAGAACTCTGAACAAGTCATCTACTCGTATGTTGTCGAGAGCAAGAATGGCAAAATCACTGATTTCTTCTCCTTCTACTCCTTGCCCTTCACTATTCTAAACAACTCTGTGCACAAAGAACTAGGTATTGGGTACCTGTTCTACTACGCATCCGATGCGGATCTGACTTACAACGACAGATTCAATGAGGCGGCTACAGAGAGCTTGGAAAAAAGGTTATGCTCGCTGATGAACGACGCATGCATTCTTGCTCGTGATGCCAAGATGGATGTTTTTAACGCTTTAACATCGCAGGATAACACTTTGTTTCTCGATCCATTGAAATTTGGACCCGGTGATGGGTTTTTGAATTTCTACCTATTTAATTACAGGGCGTTCCCTATTACTGGTGGCATCAATGAAGACAAGACTTACGATTCCAGGAAGCGTAGCAACGTTGGTGTCGTTATGTTATAGACGTTTTACATAGTATATACTTTGTCACTTTTTGTTCGCTGGGCTCCAATTTCAAATGGCTGCGCTAAACGTTAATTACAGCACAGCGCCGAGTCAATGCAGATCAATCGACAGGATTGACTGTATAAAGACTACATCAAGCAGATGCCATCGAGACCAGAATGCATTCTTTAACACTGTGTATAGGCCAAATCTTCGAAACAACCAGACAAAATGAAACTATCTACTGCATTAGCGTTCTCAGCATTCTCCAGTCTAGCAACTGCGAGAAACCTTGGAATGCTAGGAGATAACCCTCAATCTTCTGAGGCAACCACATCAATCAGCACAAGCACATCTGCTGAAGAGCGTTCATCTGGAACTGCCAGTGCCGCTACTCCAGAGAGCTCACAATCCCCAGAGACGACCCTTTCACAATCGTACACTACAGCACGCCAGAACTCCATTACGTATGCCGAGGATCCGCTCACAACTATAGTTACCACCGACGAGATGGGAAGCACCACCACCAAGCCAGTATGGTGGTTGCCATCAATTTCCGCGAACTCACAGGAAACGACTTCTAACAAGATCGAAAGCACCTTTCTGAGTGCAATTGAGACTACAATAAGTGGTAAACTCACGACAATAAGCACGCAGCTGGTCTCAAGTGCGTCTACGAAGCAAGAATCATCGAGCGCCTCTTCAAACTTTACAATATCCACCCATTCCAATGACGGTAATAGTTTGGCTTTCAATTGTGGTCTAGCTGCCTCTTTAGCGATGGCTCTTCTTCATCTTCTATAGGTAACTCTTGCATTATATAGATCTTCATAGCATTAGTGGTTTAATTTAAGCTGCATCTTTATATCGCGCGAAAGGTTTGAAGAAAATCTGATTAACTCCAACCCATCTCAACCAGGCAGCAGTGCAATGGTTCTTTGGCACAAGAATACTCACGTATTCGACAATGATTTTGGTACAGTATCCTTAGCCTTTTTCAATAGGTATCCAAACCCGTACGCTAGTCATGTACTCTCCATAGACACACTCTCGAGAGAAACAGACTCCGATGGGAAGCTGCACACGACGCGGTTGATAAAGAAAACCGGCAAGCTACCTCGATGGTCAAAAACTTTCCTGGGCAAGATTACAGATTCGTGGATAATTGAGCGCTCGATAGTAGACCCCTCCCGCTCGGTGATGAAGACGTATACAAAAAATCTAGATCATACTAGGATTATCCAGGTCGAAGAATACACCACTTACCACCGTCAGGAAGGTTCTTCAAAGACGTTTGTGACCAGCGAAGTCAAATTTTCCAGCGGGTTTCAGCTAGGGGTGAAGAATAAGATCGAGGATTGGTCTCGTTCGAAATTTGACGAGAATATCAAAAAGAGCAGACTGGGCATGACGTTTGTTATGCAGCAGTTGCAGAACAGAGGCGAGCTTTTGTCCGCTTGAATCCGTTGTGAGCGAAAATGGAGCTTGTATATATAGACTTATGATATCTTGAATGACTATTTATGTTTCGATAAAAACGTTGATGCCTAGGCAAAGCTGATGTCCCAGCCCATTTCGTCCACTATATCGTACCAATCCTTGGAAGCTAGATCAAAGGTAAAGCTATCGGTGTCTGAACTGTCACTGGACGCAGACCCTCTTCTTATCTCCTGGGGATCGACGTTCTCATGCTTCCAGACCTTCCTCATTATCATCCTGGCTCTCTGAAAATTGTAGCATTTGTATCTCTTCATTATGTTGTCGAACCTTGACTCGACAAGATCCCTCTGTCCTCTATCAATACAGTTTATGCCGCATATGAACAAGGGAAAGCACAATGACCCTTCAAGTTTAGTCCCTAGGACAAGTTCCAGCCTGTCTGAGAGCAACATCCACAAGTATTGAATTTCTATGCAGTATTTCGAGTATTTGAGAAATGTTGTCTTCAGGTGTATCAGCGCCGTGGTCTGCATGAGACGAAAGAGGTGTAGACATAAATCATAGTCGCTTGAGAATTCCCGATAGGCTCTTAAATCTGTGACATTTGGTACTGCTCGATGGATTTCCATTTCCAAGGAATGCGCTCTTTCCATGTACTCTTCGAATCGTGGGTGATCCTTGTTAAAAGGCTGTGGACCTTTTTTCATCTTCCTCGTTAAGTTAGTTATATCGCCAAGGTATAGCAGAATGGGACGATTGATCCCGTGCAAGGGGTCCAGCCACAACGTCTCCATGCTAACCGATCGTTGTTCTTGGTCCCGCCGGTCTAAGACTTTTCTGTACTGTTCGATGGGGAAAAAAGTACCCCGAGAACACATTATATCATGGTAGATGAAGTTGGCGAGCAGCCAGTACCGCGTTCTCGAATCAAAGTATGGCATCGTAGCTTCGTTGCTTCGCAGGGTTAAGAGGCTAGAGATCTCGCGTCCGACGTTCTTTTCAATTAGTCCAGCACCAAACTTGAGCAAGATCTTCCACTTTTTAACATCACCCTGGCAGATCTCTGCGGCACAGAGAATGAGTACTTGCGCGAGGGTCCATAGAAAGGTTTCGCTGTTCGACTCTTCCGACCGCAGCAGCTGCAAGGACTTCAGAGTGTACTCGTTAGCCAGCTCCAGGTAACCGCGATCACGCTGCTCGTCGCCTTCACTGCTGTCGGTGGTGATGGCTAGATGGTGTGCTGACCATGCCATGATACTGTTTAAAATACCGACATGCTGATGTGCCATGGGTAAAAAAACTTGCAAGTAGTAGTTCTGCCGCACAGGCGCAATGGAAATAATCTGTGCTAGATGCGTGCGATAGTAGCTGTACAGATGACCAGCGACGGGATCCAATTGACTCATCAGGGGATCCGCTAACGGCTGGGAAAGATAAGGATCTTCACCAAACGGTATCATTTCTGCATCCAAAACCGTTTCGTCTTCATGTATTCGCTTGCTGCTTTTATGCTCAAGTAGTTCATGTTCCACTTGGGCTTTGTATCTGGCAAGAACCCTGCGGTCGCTGTTTTTAGGTAAGTATACGCAGCTGAATCCCAACCTTTCGCAATCCCTGCATACCGGTCGATCTTCCGAGCAACGTTTCTTACGCACTTTGCAGGTAACACATCCAGTCTTTGAGTGTTTCCTGACCCCACTCATCACCGAGCTGCCTTTACCCATCGCTTCACGTAGTATTGCAGATCCTGGTGGTCTTATCATAGATAAACTTTTTTACCCGGCAAACCCTATTTATCCTCCATTATGCTTGAATCACTTCCAAACGACGACACTTCAACTGCCATTGCCGTTACGGACTCGACTGTATTGGACGACCATCTCCTGTGCTGCAGACATCATCAGTTGTGTGCGTGGCCTTGGGCTTTTTACAATGACAACTGCGCAGTTGCAACGTTAGCTAACCCACGAAAAGTGCCTGTATTCTTATACAGACAGCGGACATGCAATTAATCCTCATCGAAGTAGCCACCAGATCCCACGGATCGGAAGTAGTAAAGCGTCTGTTGCACAACTCCTGGGCTTAGCGAGGAAGCTCTTCTGGGAGAACCAAGCGGCAGTGTTATAGCCCATGCCTGGAAACCGGCTGCCCTCGCGAATGCCGCCAGGAGGCAGAAACCTCTCCTTCTAAGCACACGACAGGTCTGTTGTTGTGCCAACTCCCCTTTACAAAAACAAAAAACTATAGAAAGGTCTGGAAAGACACCAGCCAATGGAGTGGAATCAGCCTAAATGACTAGCACCTATGCGACAAATCCTAGACTCAATACCGTAGGCAAGTAATCGCTGTGATCCCCACATAAGCTATGTGCGCGCGTGTGACTACATTGTCTTGATGCTCTAACGGACACCACATCGTACGAGCCGAACAATAGCACAAGAGAGCATCACAGCCTCCAAGTGAAGCAGATTGTAGCTTCCTTGCATAAAGGTCAGATGACACTTTGCCCAGATGATACTTTGCCCGGATGAATTACCCCTACCTCTTGCTAGAACTCTCTAGAGTCTTTGCGCATCCTATGCATTTACGACTATTGGAGACAGAATACTTGTACTGCAAGACGATTCTTCGAACGCCTCAAGAACTCAAAATTCGTGTAGTATTAGTCTCTCCAGACAGCTAATCAGTCCTTCAAGCCGAAAATTCCGGAGTCTGCCGAAGTGCGCAACAATTGGCCAGAGCGTGTCACCACTGTTTCGGGAAAGCCTCCACCAGTTTGAAACCGAAACTCAAAAACTTAAACTGTCGTCTGGTCACTATAAGTGTGTCCAGCGTCCGCTCGTTTAAGCTAAACGAAAACGAAAACGCCTTTGACGCATCATGAAAGCTCTTCATGCGTCCAACGGCACTTTTTGACGATCCATCAGCTTCTTGGGCGCCCTTGGACGCCCTTGGCACCATCTGATGGAACTATTGACGTCTTGTGGTAGCGCCTTTCCTCCGTAGCTTTCCAATTTTCGCCCGAGACTGGCCGATCGAGCAGCTTTTATTCTGATTGGCCGCATCCTGATAGATAGCGGTGGCGGCTGCAACGAGTCATCAATCGACCGCCACTCGCAGCTATAAAGGACGAGTTGCTGAAGGAGAAGGTATCTGTGGTCAGATTGTTAATCCTTAGGACCGTCAGGATGCTCAGATCGGATACTTTTGATCCGTTAGAGGAAGCCTATGAAGGGGGATCCCTTCTGCGGCAGCAAGCTGCCGCAGAAGGGTCCACCACCAAGTCATGGGCTAACACAATGCCCGGTCGTTGTGGTCTGTACGAGCCGGATTACGAAAAAGATGCGTGTGGTGTCGGGTTTGTCGCTAACATCAAGGGAGCGCAGTCGCACAAGATTGTCGCGGATGCGAGGTTTCTACTATGCAATATGACCCACAGAGGTGCAGTTTCGTCGGGCGGGAATGGTGACGGAGCCGGTATTCTGGTCGGGATCCCGCACGAGTTCATGAAGCGCGAGTTTATGCTCGACCTGGGTATCCAGGTGCCCGCACGCGGGGAGTACGCGGTCGGGAACGTGTTCTTCAAGAGGGACCAGCCCGCAGAAGGGCTCCAGCGGGCCAAGGATGTGTTTGAAGAATTGGCAGACTCGCTGGAGTTGCAGGTTTTGGGCTGGAGACATGTCCCACGTGACTCCTCGATACTGGGTGAGGTAGCGCTCTCCCGGGAACCTGATATCTGGCAGCCCATGATCGTTACGAAGGGTGGCGCGTTTGATGAGAGGACTTTTCAGACCAGATTGTACATCTTGAGAAAGCAGGTCACTGTGCGTATTGGTATTGAGAACTGGTTCTACGCCTGTTCGCTCAGTAACCGGACCATCGTGTACAAGGGTCAGCTGACACCAGCTCAAGTGTACTCGTACTACTATGATTTGAATAATGCTTATTTTGAGTCGCATATGGCTTTAGTGCACTCGCGGTTTTCCACGAATACTTTCCCTTCCTGGGATAGAGCACAACCTTTAAGGTGGCTGGCGCACAATGGTGAGATCAACACTCTCAGAGGTAACAAAAACTGGATGCGCGCCCGTGAAGGCGTGCTTTCTTCAGAGACTTTCAAGGAGCAGCTGGACTTGCTTTACCCGATTATTGAAGAGGGCGGGTCTGACTCTGCAGCCTTAGACAACGTTCTGGAATTGTTGACAATCAATGGGACCCTTTCGCTTCCCGAAGCTATCATGATGATGGTCCCAGAGGCCTACCACAAAGATATGGACTCTAACTTGAAGGCTTGGTTTGATTGGGCTGCCTGCTTGATGGAACCATGGGACGGTCCTGCGCTACTAACTTTTACTGACGGCCGCTACTGCGGTGCCATGCTCGACAGAAACGGGCTCAGACCTTGCCGTTACTACGTCACCTCTGATGACCGTGTCATTTGCGCCTCGGAAGTTGGTGTCATCCATATCGATAACTCCATAGTTTTGCAAAAAGGCAAGTTAAAACCCGGTGACTTGTTCTTGGTCGACACAGATAAGGGCGAGATTGTAGACACTAAGAAGTTGAAATGCCAGTTCGCAAAACGTAAAGATTTCAAATCGTGGCTCTCCAAAGTGATAAAGTTGGACGATTTGCTCGAGAAGAACAAAAAGCTAATTCCCGCACACTTCATAAACGACTTTTCTAATACTACGGTTCAAACTGATCCTAGGCTTCTCGCCAATGGCTACACCTTTGAGCAAGTCTCGCTGCTGCTGACTCCAATGGCTCTAACCGGTAAGGAGGCCTTGGGCTCTATGGGTAATGATGCGCCGCTGGCTTGTTTGAATGAGGATCCCGTATTGGTTTACGACTATTTCAAGCAACTTTTCGCTCAGGTTACGAACCCTCCAATTGACCCTATTCGTGAGGCAAACGTCATGTCCCTAGAGTGTTACGTTGGACCACAGGGTAATTTGTTGGAAATGCACCCTTCGCAATGTGACAGACTTCTTTTGAAGTCTCCCATCTTACATTGGGATGAGTTTCATGCTTTGCAAAACATAGAAAGAGTACATCCAGCTTGGTCTATCGCGAACATCGACATAACTTTCCCCAAGTCAGATGGATTACTTGGTTACACCGACACCATCGAGCGTATTACACAGGAGGCAAGCGACTCCATCGAGCAAGGCAAGAAAATTCTGACACTTTCAGATAGAAGCTTGGGGCCTGAGAGGATCGCAATTTCATCATTAGTTGCAGTTGGTGCCATCCACCATCATTTGGTCAGACATAAACAGCGTTCGCAAGTTGCTATAATTTTGGAAACGAGTGAGGCGAAGGAAGTTCATCATTTCTGTGTTCTTTTAGGATACGGTTGCGACGGTATCTTCCCATATCTGGCCATGGAAACGCTCGTTAGGATGAATCATCAAGGCCTAATCCGTAACAACGACGATGACGATGTCAGAGTTGACGATATCACATTGTTGGATAACTACAAGCACGCAATTGACGGTGGTATCTTGAAGGTCATGTCTAAGATGGGTATCTCCACTTTGGCCTCTTACAAAGGTGCTCAAATTTTTGAAGCCTTGGGTGTCGATAACTCTGTGATCGACGTCTGTTTTGCAGGAACTGCCTCAAGAATCAAGGGTGTCACCTTCGAATATCTGGCTCAGGATGCCTTTTCGTTGCACGAACGCGGTTATCCTTCGAGACCAATCATTCAGAAATCTGTTGCTTTACCTGAAGCTGGTGACTATCACTGGCGGGACGGTGGTTATAAACATGTGAACGACCCTACAGCCATTGCTTCCTTACAAGATTCTGTAAGAAATAAGAATGAAAATGCTTGGGACATGTACGTGAAGAAGGAGATGGAGGCAATTAGAGATTGTACACTAAGGGGTTTGCTACATTTAGATTTCGAGAACTCGACCCCTATTCCCTTGGAACAAGTTGAACCATGGACTGAGATTGCAAGGAGATTTGCCACAGGTGCAATGTCCTATGGTTCTATCTCCATGGAGGCACATTCGACCCTAGCCATCGCCATGAATAGGCTGGGCGCTAAATCAAACTGTGGTGAAGGTGGCGAGGATGCCGAACGGTCTATTGTACATGACAACGGTGATACCATGAGATCCGCCATCAAGCAAGTTGCTTCAGCCAGATTTGGTGTTACTTCCTATTACTTATCAGACGCCGACGAGATTCAAATCAAGATAGCTCAAGGTGCCAAGCCGGGTGAAGGTGGTGAATTGCCAGCCCACAAAGTTTCAAAGGACATTGCAAAGACTAGACACTCAACACCTTACGTTGGATTGATTTCACCACCACCACACCACGACATTTATTCCATTGAAGATCTGAAGCAGCTCATTTACGATTTGAAGTGCTCTAATCCTAGGGCAGGGATCTCTGTTAAATTGGTTTCAGAAGTTGGTGTTGGTATTGTTGCCTCAGGTGTTGCCAAGGCCAAGGCCGACCACATCCTGGTTTCAGGTCATGATGGTGGTACGGGCGCTGCTAGATGGACCAGTATTAAGAACGCTGGTCTGCCATGGGAGTTGGGTCTAGCTGAGACTCATCAAACTTTGGTTTTAAACGATTTAAGACGTAACGTTGTTGTTCAGACTGATGGCCAATTAAGAACAGGTTTCGACATCGCCGTCGCCGTCTTGCTTGGTGCCGAATCTTTCACGCTAGCTACTATTCCTTTGATTGCAATGGGCTGTATCATGCTGAGAAGATGCCACCTGAACTCTTGTGCCGTCGGTATCGCTACTCAGGATCCATACTTGAGAAGTAAGTTTGAAGGTCAACCAGAGCACGTCATCAACTTCTTCTACTATTTGATTCAGGACTTAAGAAAGATTATGGCCAAATTGGGTTTCCGCACAATTGATGAAATGGTTGGTCACTCAGAAAAGTTAAAGAAGAGGGAGAACGTGAACACGAAGTCGATCAACATTGATTTGTCCCCTATTTTGACCCCCGCTCACGTAATTCGCCCAGGTGTGGACACAAGATTCAAGAAGAAGCAAGACCACAAGCTGCATACTCGTCTCGATAACAAATTGATTGATGAAGCAGAGGTCACTTTGGACCGTGGTTTACCAGTTACCATCGATGCAGAAATCATCAACACTGATCGAGCACTCGGTTCGACACTTTCATACAGAGTGTCCAAAAGGTTTGGTGAGGATGGTCTACCTCAAGACACCGTCGTTGTGAACATCCAAGGCTCAGCTGGCCAATCTTTTGGCGCCTTTTTGACTCGTGGGATTACTTTCATACTAGATGGTGATGCAAATGACTACGTCGGTAAAGGTCTGTCTGGTGGTACCTTAGTTATAAGGCCTCCAGAGGGTTCAAAATTCAAAAGTGATGAAAATGTAATCGTAGGTAACACATGTTTCTACGGTGCGACTTCCGGTACGGCGTTTATTTCTGGTAACGCTGGTGAACGTTTTGCGGTTCGTAACTCTGGTGCCACTATCGTTGTTGAGAAGATCATGGGTAACAACGCTTTTGAGTACATGACTGGCGGTAGAGCAGTTGTCTTATCCCAAATGGAATCTTTAAACGCTTTCTCAGGTGCAACTGGTGGTATCGCTTACTGTTTGACATCTGATTACGATGATTTTGTTGGTAAGATCAACCACGACACAGTTGAGCTAGAAACTTTGCGTGATCCCGTCGAAATTGCATTTGTTAAGAATTTGATACTGGAGCACTTCAACTACACCAGATCTGAGCTAGCTTCCAAGATACTGGGTAATTTCAACTATTACTTGAAAAGCTTTGTCAAGGTCATCCCCACTGACTATAAAAAAGTGCTTTTGAAAGAAGCCGCTGATAAGCAGAAAGAAAGGGAATTGTCTGCAATTGATTACCTGAAGAGGTTCCAAAGAACCACTAATGGCAAAGTCGATGCTACGAACGGAGAAGTCAACGCCATGGTATCAGCAAAAAAGAAGGAAAATGCGGTATCTTACAAATCCACGACTGTCGAACCTAAGGTGGTCGATTTGGAGGATGCTGTTCCTAATGCTGATCAATTGACTAAAAAAGTGGACAAGATTGAGAAGCTGGAAAAGAACCGTGGGTTCATGAAGTACAAAGTTCGGCATGAAACCAAGAGATCACCCGCTATTAGAACGAAGGACTGGAAGGAATTCTCTAACCAGTTGAACAAAAAGGATGCCAAATATCAGACTGCAAGATGTATGGAATGTGGTACGCCTTTCTGTCAATCAGACACTGGCTGCCCAGTTTCAAACATTATCCCCAAATTCAACGATTTAGTTTTCAAGAATCAATGGAAATTGGCTTACGATAAATTAATTGAGACAAACAACTTCCCAGAATTTACCGGGAGAGTCTGTCCAGCACCTTGTGAGGGTGCTTGTACCTTGGGTATCATAGAGGATCCGGTGGGGATCAAGTCTATTGAAAGACTGATTATTGATAATGCATTCAAAGAAGGATGGGTCAAACCCACCCCACCTGCCTCTCGCACCGGTCGTTCTGTGGCGATAATTGGTAGTGGTCCAGCTGGTTTAGCTTGTGCCGATCAACTAAATAAAGCTGGCCATTTTGTTACCGTTTATGAGAGAGCCGACCGTTGCGGTGGTTTGTTGATGTACGGTATCCCAAACATGAAACTGGACAAGTGTGTCGTTGAGCGCCGTGTTCAGCTGCTGGCTGCCGAGGGAATTCAGTTTATCACCAACACAGAAATTGGTAAGGACATTTCAATTGAAGAATTGAAATCTCAATTCGATGCTGTCGTATACGCTATCGGATCTACCATTCCAAGGGACTTGCCTATTAAGGGCCGTGAGTTGAAGAACATTGACTTTGCAATGACCTTGCTTAAGAACAACACTGCAGCTCTGCTACAGAAGGACATGGAAACTGTTCGGCAGTCGCTAGCTGGTAAGAAGGTCATTGTCATAGGAGGTGGTGATACTGGTAATGACTGCCTGGGCACTTCGGTGAGACATGGTGCAGCCTCCGTATTGAATTTCGAATTGCTTCCACAACCACCAAAGCAACGTGCCAAGGACAACCCATGGCCACAGTGGCCTCGTGTCATGAGAGTGGATTACGGTCACGCAGAAGTCAAAGAGCATTATGGTAGAGACCCAAGAGAGTACTGCATTCTATCAAAGGAGTTCATCGGAAACGATGAGGGCGAAGTGACAGCAATCAAGACCGTCCGTGTCGAGTGGAAAAAATCTGAGAGCGGCGTGTGGCAGATGGTTGAGATTCCCGGTAGCGAAGAAACTTTTGAAGCAGACATTGTGCTACTGTCAATGGGGTTCGTCGGACCCGAGCTTTTCGAGGACCCAAGTGTTGTTAAGACTAAACGCGGAACAATCGGCACACTAAACGATGCTTCCTACAGTGTCGATGGTTCAAAGACCTACGCTGCAGGTGACTGCAGAAGAGGGCAATCACTGATCGTATGGGCTATCCAGGAGGGTAGAAAATGTGCAGCCTCAATTGATGAAAGCCTGATGGGCAATACCTACTTGCCAGGCAATGGTGGTATAGTAAGACGTGACTACAAACTACTGGAAGAGTTAGCTGCCACCGTCTGATTTCCGATTATATTTGTTCATCAACTTATTTATTTATTATTTATTTATATATGCATGCTAATGACATATGCGTTGTACCTTTATCCGTCATTAAGAGAAGAGATTTTTAAACTTGGACCACACTCCTTTCTCCTCAGGCTTCTTGGTACTCTTCTTCTTTTTGGTCTGGTTTTTTCGACTAGCAACAGGTGATATGATGTTGCCTGCCCCTCCTCTTCCGACGGTTATGGTAGGCCTATCTTCCAGTGTGCTGCTTCTTTTGGACCGTACCCTCTGGACATGCTCCCGACTGCTGCCTCCACGACTGCTCACAGCTCCAGAGATTGCGGTCTCTATATTTCCACCCGTGAGGGGTTCAATGTAGTCGTCCTCAGCTTGCGGCTGAATGAGGTCTTCGTCATCTACGTCCTGTGCTCTTCTAGTCAACTTGGCATCAACGTTTCTTCTCATGTTCCCTGCGCCTCCTCTTCCCGTACTGAACACTGGCTGTAGTATACTGGGAGTCTGCGAGCCTTGCGGTACGAGTCTAGGTGATAATTTTTCCTTTGTCCTTTGGATATTACCGGCACCACCACGGCCTGTGGAAACCTTGTATGTAGTCATCTTTCAGATGTTTGACCTCTCACAAGTCGGGATTCGACGCCTGTCTGCTGAAACCGTATATATACTGTTCACCAGCTCAACAAGGGCCTTCCGGAAGAACGTATGACCTGCTTGATGACCTTCCTGTATGACTCGTTGATGAAATATTGCCGTTCGAGCCGTCGCGCAGAAACTGCAGCCCACGCCACGTTTTTTCTACCAACACTGGTTCAACCCCATAGTGACATGCAATTCTGCACATCGAAGCCATCACCCTGGGATCACTGGGCCATGAGCCATGATTGGCCCTGACAGATCAAGTCACACCGATGTTACTGTGAGGCCTGTAAGTGCTACTCGAAAGCTGGAAAAAACGGAAAAAGCTTACAGAGAGTAGCATATACCAGGTGAAAAATGGTATCTTTGAGTATGAGAGCTCGTTATGATTATCTCACTCTTTTTAATCAGCGGGAGGTGGAAGCATCACTCGAATCGAAACCCGGTAGTTTTATTTGTAGGATACAACTTATTGTATAGCCTCACAGGTGGTAAACACTTCGATTGGGCACCGAGGAGTTGGCTTTTGAGTTGGTGCTTACTTTCAACTAAACCGATGTGGTCGTAGTTATCTGTCGGTTTTCTGGATCTCTTCGAATCGTAGACCTTTCATGTGGGGTTTGTTTCAAGGCTCTATTGATGAGGGATCATCCTTCTGTCCTCTGTAGCCTTCAGTATCGCTGAAACGTGAGCTCATACTGCATCCGTACCTGGCGCAGGCTGGTCTCGACCGTAAACAAGGTTGATCTTGACCAGGTCAAGTTTACTTCGCAGTTCTGATCCACAAGGGAGAGAATTCTACGGAACCTTATACAATTTATACCCTTAAATGGCCCAATTCTGTGGTTTCAGATTATGTACAAGAGTTGGTATCGATGTAGAACCGCCGACGAATAGGGCGGCACACTCCGATGATATTTCTAGATGAAACTGCGTTCCGACACTTGTTTCGAACAGCAGCGTTTCAAGAAGTCCTCCATGGGGCTGCATTAGGAATTGGATGCACACTGTACGCAAGACAGTAACCGGATTGCTGGTTCTTCAGGGCCCCATCAAAAACTGGCAATGGGAAAGTACGAGGATGTCCACTTTCGAAACTTTCAATCGAAAATCGGTACTTTGATAAGGCTGTATCTAAAACTCAACCAAGCATCCTCCTTGGAGGTTTCTGGGGAACCTGCTCTATTCTCCCACGAGCGAGACGCCCTGCAACAGCAGCCGATGGTCTAACGAATCTCGGGCAGGAACCATGCCGGTAGACCATACCGAGTACCCAGTTTTCACTCTATCTACTTCAAGTTCCAGCCATAAAGACTAGGTACAAGAAATCTTCCTGGGCCCCCAAAGCCTAGTTATGCCTCGATGAAATAAACGCAATGTGGTAAGGAATCAAGCAATTGACATCTAACAAAACCTGTTCTTCCTCAAAGAAAATCGGTCGTTACAGACTCAAGCACAAGCTGCTACAACGAGGGCCCCATTGGCTCCATACCGCAGGTGTCAATAGCTGGCACCTTGGTGGTTTTTTCAAGTGAAAAATTTCACTAAATTCAGCACTAAATTAACAAAATCGATGAGTTCACAACTTTTCAATCACAGAGAAAGCAGCTGAAATAGATCGAAAATGTCTTGGGATGATGATGTTATCGGTGGATCTGCCGCCACTGGAGACGACAGCGTTCTTTTGGAGTCCTGGGACACCGAACTGGGCGATGAGCCCGTATTGGAGTCATGGGACGCCCCAGAAGAGACCAAGCCCGAACCAAAGCCCAAGAGCAAGCCTGCCAACGGCAAGAAGACGACCAAATCCAAAAGCGCCGAGCCCGAGAAGAAACTGATGGCGATTGATGTGCTGGACGACAAAACTCGCCAGGAGCTCATCAAGAAGGCCGAATTGGACTCGGATTTGAACAACGCCGCAGACTTGTTTGCAGGACTAGGGGTCGCCGAAGAGCACCCAAGAGCTGCTGCCCTAAGAAGAGAACAAGAGGTTTTGGCAGCTGCCGCTGCCACCGCGCTCACCAAGGACACTCCTATCGAGAACCACCCTCTTTTCAAGGACGCGGAGACTAAGAAGGACTACCAGGATCTAAGAAAGGCACTTGCCACCGCTGTGGTGTCTATGCACGACAAGTCTTCTCTCAACTACTCGTCCTCGCTTGCCATCGACCTGATCAGAGACGTTGCCAAGCCCATGTCGATCGAGTCCATCAGGCAGACGATCGCCACTTTAAACATCCTGATGAAGGACAAAGAAAGAGAAGAAAGGCAGGCCAGGCTTGCCCGTGTCAAAGGTGGTACTGCACAGGGAGGTGCAGGCAAGAAGAAGGCCAAAGGAGCTAAGCCTAATTTGGGTGGGGCTTTCAAGAAGGACCAGCAATTCGACATGGGAGAAGTCGAGTTCGACGATTTTGGTGACGATGACTTCATGTGAGACCAAACCACACCCAATGAATATGTCAAATGAATATGTAATAGAGGTAGAGCCGTCGATATATCAATTGGAGACTTTTCATTCATAGTTGGGAGCTATCCCACGCCATCCCACCCGATACTTTTCAGTATTGACACATTGTAGTTGATCAAGAGTTCGAATGACTACGGATAGCCGAGGTATATAAAGCCAGTCCCAGCGGACTGGGAGACTCAATTGGCCGTTTTGGGAGAAAGGTATTGCATTGGAACCTATAATGATTTTCAGGAGGTCGATATTCCAGAGCTATAGGACACTGGCCGGAAAGAGTCCCGGTAAGGTGAGATTCTCGAGCACTACCAGTGGGAGAACCACAGAAGGGTCTAGTAAAAGGTGGTTTGGTTATTCGCTGGCTGGTGCTGTCGGATATGCGGTTGCTGATACTGTGGACCAGAATAGCAAAGTGAAAGAGTTGTTTGGTGCAGATACTACTAAAACTGCAGTCGGGTCGACCCTGTCATTGGACCAATTGGATTCTCCAGAGTACTGTACAGATGAGAAGAAGTTGGACCAAGTGGTGTCAGAGCTGAAGAAAGTGTTTAAGAACGACAAGGAGCATTTTACAGAGGCCAAGAACGATCTGGATGACCACTCGGACACGTATTTCAATACTCACCACCCGTCTGCAGAGCAGAGGCCCCGCATAGTATTGTTTCCTTCTACCACAGAGGAAGTTTCACGCATAATGAAGATTTGTTACGATAATAATGTGCCCGTGGTTCCGTACTCGGGCGGTACTTCGTTGGAGGGCCACTACATCTCGACTAGAGGCCGCTCCACGGTAATGATTGATGTTTCGAAGTTTATGAACCACATAGTGAAGTTGAACAAGACAGATCTGGACGTCGAGGTCCAGGCCGGTGTGCCCTGGGAGGACCTGAACGATTTCCTGGGGGACCACGGACTGCTGTTCGGTTGCGATCCGGGTCCCGGCGCCCAGATTGGTGGGTGTGTGGCTAACTCGTGTTCTGGTACCAATGCGTACCGGTACGGTACCATGAAAGAGAACGTCGTTAACCTGACGGTCGTGCTTCCTGATGGAACTGTGATCAAGACCAAGGGAAGACCAAGAAAATCGAGTGCCGGCTATAACCTGAACGGTTTGTTCATCGGTAGTGAGGGAACGCTGGGTTTGGTCACAGAGGCGACTGTGAAATGTCATGTGAAACCTGTCTTGGAGACGGTAGTCGTCGCAGCTTTCCCCACGGTGGGTGATGCTGCTGCATGTTCCTCCAACGTCACCCAGGAGGGCATCCAGCTGAACGCTATGGAGCTTTTGGATGACGAAATGATGAAGCTCATCAACACGTCGGGAGCCACGTTCAGAACCGACTGGAAGGAGACTCCTACCATGTTTTTCAAGGTCGGTGCCAGAAACGACAACATCGTCAAGCAAGTCGTTAAAGAGCTACAAAGAATCGCAGAGAAACACAAAGCATCCTCCTTCGAATTTGCCACTCAGGACGACGAAAAGCTCGAACTGTGGGAGGCCAGAAAGGTCGCTTTGTGGTCCATCATCGACGCCAGCAAGAACAAGAACAAAAATGCCAACGTCTGGACCACAGATGTCGCTGTCCCACTGTCGAACTTTGCCCAGGTGATCGAGGAAACCAAGGAGGAAATGAGCAAGTCGCCCCTGATCAACGCTATCGTGGGTCACGCCGGTGATGGTAACTTCCACGCATTCATTGTCTATAACAACGACGAGGAAAAGAAGATCTGCGAAGAGCTCGTTGACAACATGGTCAGAAGGGCCATCGACGCAGAAGGTACTTGCACCGGTGAGCACGGTGTTGGTATCGGTAAGAGGAAATTTTTACTCGAAGAGCTCGGGGATGCTCCCGTCGACTTGATGCGCAAGATCAAGCTTGCTGTTGACCCCAAGAGAATCTTGAACCCAGACAAGATCTTCAAGATTGATCCTAACGAGTCTTCCGAACACTAAATAACATTCATAAAGTACATACATACTGTCAACAATACGAAGCAATTAGAAGCATTCGATTGCAACCTCTTAACAACGATCTCACTAGCCCGGCGACACTAATTACTGACGCCGCGACCTTTTGCTTCGAGAGCAAAAGGGTACCAGTAATGGCAAAGAAGTCTACCCAAGTCTACCCAGAAACCCACTCCTTGTGGAGAAACTGATCGGTATAAATAAGCTAGTTCCTGTAACGATCTTGATCCAGTAGTTCCTGACCAAAAATCCCAGTCTTAGTAAAGCTAAAAATTATTGAATTAAGAAAACATGTTATCCAGAGCCCGCCTAAACGCTTCCAGAACAATCATCTACAGGCCAACTATGGTTATTGCTCAACGGAGTGCTTTTCACACCACTAGATTTACCCAGAAGAGCGCAACTGAAGTGGTCAAAGAGAAATTAGATACTTTGAACAAAAAAATAGGTCAAGTAGCTGCTGAAGGTATCGAAAAAACCCAGGAAGCAACCCACAGAGCTAGTAACCTCGCAGAAGATGCCAAGGAAAAAGCCAGCAAAAAATTGGGCGAGACAGAAGAGTTGACAAAAAGCTCCAGGGAAGAACTGAAGGGTAAAGCTCAAAGCACCATGGGCCGTGCGGAGGACAAGGCTGAAGAGTTGGGCGAGAAGGCCGAAAACGTCGGCAAAGATGTGAAGAAAGGGGCTGCTAGGAACATCGAGGATGCCCAGGACTATGTCGACGGAAAGACTAAATAAATCATTTAACGAGTTATGTCAATTAAAATATAAGAGCTAAATATTCAAAAATTCAACGACCTTTTTCCTCCTATCATCACATTCATCGAATCTGCTGGGGTTCGTGCTGTTCGTCCTGAATCCGTTCGATTCTTTTCTGCCTTCTTATGGTTTCCACGTAGTTGTATGGCACATATCCGATGTCACCATTTTTCGTCCGTACTTTCCACCATTCAGAGTCTCTTCCCATTTGATCCTGCTTGCTCATGATAGCCATCAGATCACCTTTCTTCAGTGCTACTTCTATCTGAGGATTTTCCGGGACGAAATCGTAGATAGCCCTGGCAAATTCTAATTTCGATGGATCTAGCTGCTGGTTTGGTTGGGAACCTATCCTGCGGCTTTGCATGCTTTCCACCTTTGTAATGAATTTGTTGAGCAAGTAGGGAAATCCAAACACTGCCGCTAGGAAGAATATCAGTGGTTTCCAGGATATCTTCTTTTTCTTTGCCTCTTTCTTACTATTATTTTTGAACTTCTCAAATTCCTCTAACATGCGAGTATTGTTAGTTGATGAGCCTTCCTTTCTTTTATCGGTCACTGATTTGGGCGGTGTTCCAATCCTGCCCTTTGTCAGGTAGTACAATGCTTTCCTCAGGAACTTCATAATGGCAAATATACCAAAGAATGATCCAAGGATTTCCTTCAAATACGAAAACTGTTCGGCGACCGATATCATGCTAAAGAAGGAGCTGTGAGTGGCCATGTAAGTAGACTCTAGCATTTGTGCAAAACCGGCGACTGTACCGATGAGACTTTCAATAAGCTGGAAAGTTGCTTGCGTAGATTCCCCTAGTCCCGAATTCATTCCTCCCATGTACCCACCACCGTATCCATTACCATAAAGCGAGCCGTAAGCTCCTCCACCATACATAGATCCGTAGCCACCCCCGTACATGGACCCATATCCCCCTCCGAACATTGAATTACCACTGTATAATCCGCTGCTCATCATAGAATTGCCATACATTCCTCCTCCGTAACCTCCTGTACCATACTGGTTATTTCTGTATGATGGATGAGTCTGGTCGTTCATATCCTCAGAGCCTAAAGCTGCAGGCCTTGGAGGGGCGTCTGGAGAAGATTCCGCATCGTGATCCTTAGGTCTGCTAGGTGTTCTTGTCATCGGTCCCAAATTAGTAGATGTGACACCTCCGTCCAATGGGGCACTGCTTTCCCATGGCTTAGGACGTGGTTTGGCATTGGCAGACATGCTATTGCTCTTAACCGTTCCTTTACCTCTAGTTCTTTTCAAGAGCTGAACTTCTTGACATGGAATTTCAAGCCGATCGATTAAGCAGTGCCAGAAAAGCTATCGCTAAAACTACAACAAGCCAGCTACTAGATATCGCCTCGAACTTAATTACATTTAGTGAGTGTTATATTATATGTATGCGCCGAAAATTGTTTAATTCCTATTCCAAGGTTAAAAGTGTCATTGATATAAGTGTATGCCGTTGTATCAGTCAGTTGCGGTTCCGCTATAGAATGTTATTTTCCAGCAAAGAAAGTTGGAGTGTTTTGAGCTGGTAGCCTGTATGATAGTGGGCTCGTAGCCGTGCTTCCGTTGGTCCCTCGAAGGAGTTTTCCTGTACTTGGGTGGTGAACTGAAGAGAAAAGTCATTATAATACAGGTCTCATCTCGAATCTCCCAGCGGTTCAACATGTATATTCAGCTGCAGACCAGCTTTCCTCCTAAAGCTCAAGGAAGAAATATCCTGCTGAGGTGATAGAGCTGGAGTTGTGACTTGACCAGGTTCTTCCAGTGAAGTTTCCTTCTCATCCTCTGAAGAGGAGGAGCCTTGTTCCTCTATTTTTCTCAGTTCTGTACTTGATATGCGGGATATTCTTTTTCTGAGCGTGCTAACCTGTGTGGCATCTGCCATGGGATATGTCGAACGCTTGTCTTTCGGAGCTGGTTTCTTTACGGGCGAGTCGCCCAAAGTTTTCATCACTTTTCTGTAGTTTTCCACCTTTTTCTCTAACTGCATAACCTTTCGTTGCATACCTCTCTGTGCCTCTTGTTTGGAAGACCTAATTTCGTTAATTGCGTCATAAACGAAAATATCCTCAACGGTCCTACTTGCCGTTATTGATTGGATTAGTTTTTTGTTTTGTAGCTTCATTTCCTCTATCTCGAGCTCTAGCTGTTTGATTCGGTGGTCAAGCCTGGCGGTCTCCTCGCGAGTACTAACTTGTTGATGATTGTACCAATCAGCATCATAGTCCGTCGAAGTGGAAGAGATGAAGCTACACCTCTTAAAGTCATCAGACTGAACAAATCCGTTCTTATCTGACGGCAATGCATCGAGATCCAGTTCTTTGGGCAGACTGCTGAAATCAATAGATACCGCGGATGACACCAAAGATGAGTTGGATATCACTCTGACTTCTTCCTCACCCGAATCCGGTGTACTGGCCTTGATTTTTATTGTCTCATCTGGATCTCGTTGTTTCTCACAGAGAGTCATGCCACTGATGCCACTGGCTGACTCAGAAGTGTTCTTTCCAGCACCCTGATGACTCTTGGCTTCTGGAACTTTTTGTCGCTGTTCAGCCTTTGAGTCAAGGGATTGCTGTTGTTGTCTTATTTCGTTATTTTGCATGTTAATTTGGAATTGCTGATCTTGGTACTTCCTCAAAGTCTCCCGAATACCAGCTCTTGCAGCAGTCTCTCCTTGACGATTGTTCGCCTCCTTATTTGAAGTGGACGCCATACCAGTGGCAGATTGCTTCATCAAGGTCGACAATAGTGGTAAAGTGGAAGGCTGCTGCGAGATGTACTCAGGTTTTAGCATCTTCGGGGCGTTATTGAAGAGCTGGAACCGTATTGGCGAGCTCGAACGTAAGGTATCTGAATTGCTTCTCTGCCTCGACCTTCCAGTTCGAGACAACTCGCTCAGTTTTGAGAGAGAGGTACGATATATTAATGAATGTCCATTAGTTCCACTATTACTGTTATTGAGACCGGTTCCCCCACAACCATTATCCAATTTGAGCTTAGTGGGTGACGCGAGCAAGTGGGAAAAACTGCTGGTATTGCTCGTATCATCCAAACTGAACGCCATCGGCGACAGCGTAGGCGACAGCTGCTCAGGTTTCATAGTCGGTGTATTCATTGGGACGAATATTGATTTAAAGAGTGACTTTATAGTTGGAAAATAACAATCCTTAGTGCCCTTCGAGTTCGTGTCCTTCACTTCGACCGACTACCAGGGGTTACTCAGCGAATAAATGAATGATATAGCAAAATTATTGACGAACGTTTTGATATGCCCGTATGGAAGCGACTTGAAGTATCTATAGAGCTGTCCTTTCTTTAAGAGTGCTCGGTCCTCGAGAAAATCCAGATCTCCAGAAAATACGACTAGCTTTCAGCCAACCTTTCAATACAACGTCCGTAATCCTCCTGCTGCTTTTTCCTTCACATTCATCCAATAACTCTAACCAATAGAGCATCGAAGTGACTGACAGACGTCTCTTTGTTGATCTTTTTGTGCTGTTTGCCCGATCCGGTACTGTACTAAATTGGGTCAAAAGTAAACAGGTGGCCAACTATGGACAGCACGTGACAACTGAATTAGCCGCTGACGACCATCAATGGGTCTCACATCTTATGGGTCCAACTAGCCATTAGGAGCGTTCATAGCGCCTTACTTTACCCCCCTGTTGTTCTATATTCTTCTTGCTCTGTCTTGTGCGGCGGCTCGCGAAACAATACTGTTCCGTAACTTGGGTTACCTTTGTTTCAACTGGAATAATGGGTATAGCGGGCCTGATAACATTCAGTGACTGAAGTATGGGGCGATAGTTGTATCGATTGACTCTTTTGTTATTGCTGTTTCTGTTCAGAGACTAGCGAATAAGAGAGATATCAGCGGCTAGATGAGACGGACCTTCTTAAGCGCACAAACAAAAAACATATTCAGCTTAAACGGGCTGAACAAGCTCTCAGACATTGATGGCGCTGGAAGGGGTGCACTATGTACTGTGTTTTGCTGGTTCGTCTGCTCCTGATTTGACACCTGGACCCCAGTGAGGAATGAGGAATTTTATGAATTGGGTAGTGCCACATAAGTGAGCTGAAATGGGCCTACAAAGTTACTGAAGTGCCGTTATAGAAACGGCTTTCAGTTATTACACACAGGCAGACTACAAGTACGGTTGAAGAATGGACCCCTGATTGGGCAGGTGATACCAGTATTCCGAAAATTGAAGGCCTCTTTGGACAACCTCGCTCGCTCAAATGATATCATCAAGTGTCTGGCTATCACCGCAGTGGAAGTTTACAGAATCGCAGCGAATAAAGCCCTTTGCCACATCATTATAACTTGGACCTTTGGGTCACCAAATAGTTCTGGAAACCAGATCAAGAGTCCAATAAGATGACTCTTTTCGATAGTAGCTGTTTTGTCATTTTTTCAGTCATTGTTCTAATCGTCCGCTTTAAGTCTTTTCCATAGGTTGTGATACGCTTGAAAAACAGCACCGGGGCTCGTTAAAGAGAGGCCATTTCTCGACAGTCTTTCTTAAAGTGAAAACCGTCGACATAGTGAATAACAATGCTGGTCAGTCCAATGAGGACTGCAATTAGAAGGCAAGTTGGGAAGCCCCTATTGCTTCATCTTCGTGCTCAATTCCATCAGCAGCATCTTTCGCCAGAACTGGTGAAATTGCACTCAGAGCTCAAGTTAGATGAATTACAACCAGACAACACTCCAGATTACGTGCGGTTGGTTCTTCGCTCATCTATCTATGATGTTATCTCAGAATCACCTATTTCATATGGTGTGGGATTGTCTTCTCGTCTGAATACCAACGTTCAACTAAAGAGAGAAGACTTGCTGCCAGTTTTCTCCTTCAAGCTTCGTGGTGCCTACAACATGATAGCCAAATTGGATGACACCCAGAAGAATCAAGGTGTTATTGCCTGCTCTGCCGGTAATCACGCCCAGGGTGTTGCTTTTGCAGCCAAACATATGAATATTCCGGCCACTATCGTTATGCCCGTTTCTACTCCATCCATTAAGTACCAAAACGTCTCGAGGTTGGGCTCGCAAGTGGTGTTGTATGGTAATGATTTTGATGAAGCTAAAGCTGAATGCGCTAGGCTGTCGGAGGAACGCGGACTGACAAATATTCCGCCCTTTGATCATCCTTATGTCATAGCTGGTCAAGGTACGGTCGCTATGGAAATTTTAAGACAGGTGCGCAACTCAGCAAAGATTGGTGCTGTATTTGTTCCATGTGGTGGTGGTGGTTTGATCTCGGGTATTGGTGCATATATCAAGAGAATTGCTCCACACATCAAAATTATCGGTGTTGAGACTCATGACTCTGCCACCTTATACACTTCTCTAAAGAACGGCAAAAGAACCAGTTTACCAAGCGTTGGAACTTTTGCTGACGGTACTTCAGTCCGTCTGATCGGTGAAGAGACCTTCAGGGTCGCAAGTGAGGTTGTCGATGAAGTTGTTTTGGTAGGTACCGATGAGATCTGTGCTGCTGTGAAAGACATATTCGAAGACACTAGAGGTATTGTAGAGCCTTCCGGAGCGTTGGCAGTCGCTGGTTTAAAGAAGTATGTGACCCAGTTGCATCCAGAAATCGATCATTCTAAATATACATACGTTCCAATCCTTTCTGGTGCAAACATGAACTTCGACAGATTAAGATTTGTCTCTGAGCGCGCTGTTCTGGGTGAAGGTAAGGAAGTCTTCATGTTGGTAACTATACCCGATGTTCCAGGTTCGTTCAAAAAATTGCAGAAAGTTATCCACCCAAGAGCTGTTACTGAATTCTCCTATCGTTACAATGAGCATCGCCATGAGTCAACCAGTGAAGTTCCAAAGGCGTACATTTACACTTCTTTTAGCGTGGTAGACCGTGAAAAGGAAATTAAACAAGTGATGCAACAAATCCACTCTCTTGGATTCGAAGCTGTTGATATTTCCGATAATGAAATGGCAAAGTCCCACGGCAGGTATCTTGTTGGTGGTGCTTCGAAAGTGCCTAACGAGAGAATCATTTCTTTCGAATTTCCCGAGAGACCAGGTGCACTAACAAGATTCCTTGGCGGCTTAACAGAGTCCTGGAATTTGACTATGTTTCACTACAGAAACCACGGTGCCGACATTGGTAAAGTGCTGGTGGGCATATCCGTCCCTCCACGTGAAAACCTGACCTTTCAAAAATTCCTGGAGGATCTAGGCTACAGGTACCAAGACGAGTCTGATAACATGGTGTATCAAAAATTCTTGAAATATTGAATAGACTCTTACATATTTAACATATACTTTCCCGTAGAAACTAAATTCGATCATCTTTCGTCTTTCTCGAACTCGGCCTTATGTTGAAGCGAACAAACCAAGTTCAATCCTAATGTATATGAAGCTCACCAAAGAGCAGTACTGTTTTTGACACATGAAATGCTGAGATTCTATGTTGCAAATAGATCATACCATGTTTTTCAACCCAGAAAGTTATCCAAGGATACTTTGAGGAACTTACCGACACATGAATTGCTTCAATTGCTGGGTTTCGTGAGACAATCACAAAGTGGATTAGTAAATTGGCTGCCTATGGGTCTCCGGTCTCTGAATAAGATTGAGAATATTATACGGCGACGGATGAATAACGATGGCCAGGCGCTGGAGGTTCAATTGAGCACATTATCACCAAAAGCAGTGTGGGAGACCACCGGTCGCTGGTCAAATACCGAGCTTTTCAAATTAAAGGATGCCAAGAACGCATCCTACTGCCTGACACCCACCTGTGAAGAGGATATTACGTCGTTAATGAAAAACTATATCTCAAGTTACAAAGATCTACCGATACTAGTCTACCAGGTCAGCAGGAAATATCGTGATGAGCTCAGACCTCGGGGCGGACTGCTGCGTGGCCGTGAATTCCTGATGAAAGATGCATATTCATTCGCAACGGGCAAGGATGAAGCGATTGGCATTTTTGAAAGGGTGAACCATGTCTATGACAAGATATTTACAGATTTGAGAATTCCTTTCTTGAGTGCCTGGGCAGATAGCGGTGATATAGGAGGAGACATGAGCAAGGAGTACCATTACATTCATTCATCAGGGGAAGATACTTTGATGAAATGCGATAATTGTGGGAATACATCCAATGTGGAGAAATGTGAATCATTTCCGGCTGAGACTGGCAAACACATGGGTGACGTTGATGTAAAATACGCTTTATCTAAAGATCACAGCACACTGGTATGCCTTTATTATCCCCGCGGTCGACAATTAAACTGGAATCTCGCCTTGGAGTCTCTGGACCGCGATCTGGACGGTACACTACGAGATAAGAGTAACGAACACGTCTTGAAAACTTTTGAAACATCCAACGAAGATGTAATGTTTGCTCAAGTGCTTCGTGTGATGGACTGTCGACTAAACTCGAGGTCTAACTTTCCCGATTTTCCCTTAAGGCAGTACCTGAAGAACAATTTTGGCAAAATTGATGATCTCTCCCTGGTGGACGCCGTAGAGGGCGAAGTATGTGCGGCCTGCGTCCAAGGGGAACTCAAATCTTTCAGGACTATCGAAGTGGGTCACACCTTTCATTTGGGTACGAAATATAGTAAGCTTTTGGACGCTAAATTCATCGATCGTGAAAACAAGAGCTCTATCGTTGAGATGGGGTGTTTTGGCATAGGTGTGAGCAGATTACTGGGAGCCATAGGCCAGATTACCAGAGACGACCGCGGGTTCCGCTGGCCAGCTAGCGTAGCGCCCTACACAGTATCGGTTTGCATAGCGCCGGGCAACGAGCAGCTAGCCAGCGAGATCAAACAACAACTACATGGTTCCTTGGGTGAGGACGTGATGTACAATTTCAATGAGAAGTTAGGTTTAGGCGCTAGGATAAACTATTCAAATGCAGTCGGAATCCCACTTTGTGTTATTGCAGGGCCCAAAAACTGGCCTAAAGTCGAGATCGAGGTCAGAGGTAAGGCATACAAGGCATCTTCCTGGAGAAAAGAGTACGAATCGCTCAAGAAATCCTTGCAGTGGGAAGTTACGAACGACAAACAAGGCCTAGAGAAGCACATCGTCCCAGTGGAAAACCTCGCGCAAGTCGTTACGCTCCTTGCAAAGGACCTGTGACCTGCAACTATTATATTTTTCGTTCATTAGGGAAGAGAAATTATACACATGTTCTAAGCATCCTGTATATATACAATCAAAGCTAAAACAGCTTACCTGTAACCTTAGATATGACATGCAAAGCGACCACAGAGAAGATGAACGCAACGGCCAAAAATAGTACAACCAAGGGATCAACCCTCAAGCCATTGGCCTCGTCTGTATAGATCTTCAAGATCGAGCTAGAAGAGCCCCCATGACCCGCTTGCCTCGTGGACGCAGGAGTCTGCTTCAATTGCTTGTCCTTTGCGTTCTGGGCCTGTCTTCTCTTTTGTAGGGTACGTTGACCGCCTGGAGGAGTAGATGACATCGTAAAACTTTTGTGGGGAACTCAATTGATCTTCTAAGTGCTTAAAAAAGGCTTCAAAAGACCCGACTACAATGATTTACGCCCTCTTACAATCATGTTCCTACAGTGTTGTACACGTAACAGGCTCTTATTTGAAGTCTTGAAATATCAGCACCGTTACCCTCCTTAAAACGTACAAAGTGTTTAAAAAGGACGGGTAACCTTTCCTTGTCAAAAAATTTCAAGAAATCTAGCGAATCGCCTCCTGTTGATGAAGAAAGATGGCTATTCTGATGCTCGTTTGAAGGTCGATGGGCGGTGAGAACTTGTGATCTGGTAGCCGACAATCTGAGTGAACCACATCGAAAGTGTGAAGCGAGCTTTCGCAGCATTTGCATAGTTTTACCGTGTATTTTTGTGACTTCTACCTTAAACAGGAGAGATTTACGGGTGTTGCAACTCTTGGAAGAGTTGAAAAAGAATGAGCGTAGAAGGGTCCAGTATGTCCCAACGTGTTGGTGAGGAAGAGAACGGTGATCAGGAAACTTTGAGCGAGATTCAACAGTCTTCAGGCGGTGATGGAATGAATTTGAACGATGATGATGTTATTCCTACTGCCATAGTGATCAAAAATATCCCGTTTGCAATTAAGAAGGAACAGTTGCTGGATGTTATCGCGAATTTGGACCTTCCTTTACCGTACGCTTTCAATTATCACTTCGATAACGGTGTTTTTAGAGGACTGGCGTTTGCCAATTTCACGAATACGAATGAAACGACGCAGGTTTTGAATTCGTTGAACGGTAAGGAGATTGGTGGTAGAAAGTTGAGGGTTGAGTATAAGAAAATGTTGCCCCAGGCGGAAAGGGAGCGGATCGAAAGGGAAAAGAGAGAAAAGAGGGGCCAGCTGGAGGAACAGCACAAATCTCTGTCTAATTTGTCGCTACACTCTTTGGGAAAGGCGCCTGCGGCCGGCGCTAGCATTTCTAATGCTTCCAACAGTCAGCTGTTCGCTACCTTCCTGAATGGTGGTGCCAATGTCAATGCTGGCAATAAAAGTTCTTTGGTTAACGATTCTGCAATTGGCGCTCCGTCCTCATACTACTCCCACCAAAACGCTGCACAGCAGCCGGTTCAGCCATCTAGCCAGCCCTCGCAACTTCAGCAGCAGCATCAGCCTCAACACCAGAGACAGCCATCGGCGGCCGCTGCACCTCCTTCTTTGGGAACCGAGAGATATTTTGCGCCACTTCCATCTTCAACAACTTTGCCTTTGCCACCGCAGCAGCTTGACTTTAACGATCCCGATACTCTGGAGATCTACTCTCAACTGCTACTCTTTAAGGATAGAGAAAGATTTTACTATGAGTTAGCGTACCCCTTAGGAATCTCTGCCACCCACAAGCGCATCATCAATGTACTATGCTCCTTCCTGGGGTTGGTCGAAGTGTATGATCCCAGTTTTATTATTATCAGAAGAAAATTTTTGGATCAGGCCACCTTGCAGTCCCATTTGCAACAGCAAGGTCAAAGTTCGATGATGGCCTCGTTGCAACCTAATTCCACTGGTGGCTCAATGAATAGATCTCATTCGTACACCAGTCTTCTTCAAGCACATGCAACAGCCTCTGTTGCAGCTGCTAACCAAACGACTTCCTCGATGGCATCGCCAAATCCAAATAGTAACACCGCGATAACCCCACCAAATTGCTCGACGACCAAGATCTCTGGTCAATCCCAACTCTCCTTACAACAGATGTCACAACCCCAGTCGCGCGGGTCGCAAATGACTTCTTCCCCTTCTCAGCTGATGCAGCCTACTGCTCTGCACAATCCAGAGACCCAGCAATCGCAGCAGCAGTCTCTTCTCAGACAGCAGGCCTCTTTAACTCCTTCTTCAAGGATCCCTTCAGGCTATATGTCTAATCACTCTCAACTGAGCACTGTTAACCCATTGTTACGAAACACCAACATTTCACCTCCGACAGGCACGGTTCAACCGAACACTGCGCAACACAGGGTCCCTCCATCATTCTACTCCAATGCCACGACTTCCCTTCAAATGCCGGATCAACAACAGCAGCAGCAGCAACAGCAACCTGGTGCCCTGCTGCCCCAACACACCAACGGTTCGATCCACTCCAACTTTTCGATCCAGTCTTTCCATGACGAGCCTCTCTCATCTGTCAACGGCTCAGAAATGGTTTATACTTCCTTAGAGCAAACTCATTTCGGCAACGGGTTGGAGGAGGGTCTCAGTCGTTCTTTGAGTGGGTTGGATCTGCAAGCTAATGCTAATGGTGCCGTTACGGCTAACCCAAATAATAGGAAAGCCCTTTGGTAGAACAAGAAACCAAATATAATGCCCGTCCAATGATGACCAAACGATTTGAAATAGATAATTCCGATTATGCTCCCATTCTTATTTTTGAATTTGATAGAATTTGCTCCTTTTCCTTCCCGTACGGTTTTTAACTAACCATCCTGATGACTTAATGCATCACAATTGATGCACCAATGATGTCCAGATATGCCACCACTGTTACGCTTATTACTTTGACGAAGATGCTATAATATTTAGTGAAAAGACTAACAACTCGTTGTTTTTACTTCTCCGCTGTACTTTATGAACGATGTTATAATGGGGGAGCTAATTTCAGTCCTTGGTTATTCCCTCCCTTGAAGTATTTCACAGGATTCTGTGGCTTGAATTAAGCTCTGTATACGTTTATATAACTAATTGAGACACTCTATCTGATAAATTACTACATGAGCGTGCTTCAGAAGTTCGAGCATCAAGTCCTGACCGCACGTAGACTACGGTTTGGTTCAACCAACTGCGATTTATCATCGATTTATTATACAAAGCGGTAAAAGTCCCTCAAGTGATTCCATACAAGGCTAACTTGTCGCTCATGGACATGTTTTCTTTCAATCGGCTGTTTGTTCAGTCTTTCGTCAGTATACTACGCTTGGCGAAGTTCTTGCTTTATCGGGCAAGTTAAGCAGAAATCGCGTACTTGAAGGATAGAATATCTACAAAAGGGCGCTTACTAGGCTTACTAACGTCAGGATAAACCTGGAGATCCCATATTTCGCTTATAAGTACTGCTTGGGAAGCTTTGTGTGGAAGCCGGATGAAGCTTCGATACTCCAACCTTTGATATGAAAAAAGTTCCTAAATCTCAGCATAATGGGGACCATGAAAATTCATTAGGAGCTCAACTGTTGTTGGATGGCTTGGGTTCTGAAAGAGCAAACAAGCTATTGAAAAACCTAGAAATATCTGACAATATACACTCAAAATTCGCCAGACAAGCGTTGGAAAATCCAAATGGCACGCGATCGACAAGAAGTGGTCACGATATTTCCGACGTTGCTGTACCTAAGATACTGGCTCGCAAACAAGCAGACGACTACGTTAAAGGGAGGGAACATAAGCAAAGTAATGGAAGTACCCGACTGCAGGCACCTGTGGCAGAGTTTCCAGCAACAGTGGAGGAAGCCAATAGACTAAATGACAAAGTGCAGTTCATATGCACTGATGATGAAAGAACTGGCCAAGCCACATTTTCCACAGTGAAGATTCGATATGATCCTTTAAAATTTCTTAATTTCAAGAGGCTACTGCGAGCTTCTAGTGAGCTTCCGGAACAGAATAGAAGTTTGCATTATCATCATGATTTCAATGTGCACGAACCAGAGGATTTGGCGTACATGCTTGACAATGATAGCGCTGTCCCCTTCCGCTACGCGATTGCCAACAAGAGCGATTATTCTACTTCCAAGACATCACCAACACTGGAGGATCGCCAGTTATTTGAAAGATTGCTAATCGAATCCTCAACGGCTGCATATTATAATTCGAACCAATTCTTAGCAAATCACGATAAATCAAATACTTTAGAGGATAAGACGCTTTCTCGTGGAAAAGCTAAGAGAAAATCCATCTTCTTTCAGTCTAAAAAGGCCCCAACAAAATCAGGCACCAAGGCAACATCTATCGAGTGCATTTTTATTAGAAACCATGAGGTTGAGACCTGGTACACAACACCATACCCCGAAGAGTATAATAGAAACAAGATTCTTTATATTTGTGAATTTTGTTTGAAGTACATGAGCTCTCGATATGTGTTCTATCGACATCAATTAAAGTGTAGGTCATTCCGGCCTCCTGGTAACGAGATTTACCGAGACGGCAAACTTTCTGTATGGGAAATTGACGGGCGTGAGAATGTGATATACTGTCAAAATCTATGCCTGCTCGCTAAGTTGTTTCTGAATTCGAAGACTCTTTATTACGATGTGGAACCATTCATATTTTACGTTCTCACGGAAAGGGAAGACTTTCCTCACGAATCACCACAGTTCCATCTGGTTGGTTATTTTTCAAAAGAGAAATTGAACTCCACCGACTACAACCTTAGTTGCATTTTGACACTGCCGATATACCAAAGAAGAGGCTATGGGCAATTTCTTATGGACTTTTCATATCTCTTGTCCAGAAGAGAGTTCAAGTGGGGAACGCCAGAGAAGCCGCTATCAGATATGGGCCTGTTATCCTACCGAAACTATTGGGGTGTTAAGTGTGCTCAAGTACTGATAGGGTTGAAGAAAATTTCGAAATGCGATGAAGAGGAATACTTGCAAATCAGTCTGGAAGACATATCTAATCTTACGGGAATGATTCCAACGGATGTCATTTTAGGCCTCGAGCAGCTGAGAGTTATACAACAGAATGATAACGAAGATGGACCTCGGTATGTGATAAAGATTGATTCCTGGCACCGAATAGAAAAAGAAGCTAACAGCTGGCAGTCTAGAGGCTACCAAGTTCTGAACCCTCAAAAACTCATTTGGAAACCAATGATTTTCGGACCTTCCTGCGGTGTGAATGCGGTGGGAACAATGGTGGAAACTACCGGCGCTACTCGTACGACAACAAGTGCCAGAAACTCAACAGATGATTTTTTCAAGAGAAGCATATCAATGCTAACAAATTTCTTGCAGGATGATATACCAGATTCGAGAGCCATGGAAGTGGGAGCATGGCAGAAGATAGCTGATAGAGATCCTATCTTTTTGCCAAAAATTCAAAAAGAGAAATATTACTTCAAGGATCCATACGAGAGTATAAGAAGCCCACGAGATCAGACGGGGCCGACGATTGTGCGGCGGGAACAGTCGATCAGTAATCAAGAATCCAATCCTGGTAATATTGAGCTTGGATCAGACATCAACACCAGTAATTTTGAACTGAAAGAATCCCCCATGATGGAAATGGACGATGGTGAAAACAACAATTAAACATTTGAGGACGTTGCGTTGAAAACAATGAAATGGAATGTTAATGTAACCGTAAGAGACTGCCGAAGCGAGCTTGGAATACTCAGCAGTGCCTGGGGTCTCAACTATTGTAGTATTAATAACTAAGAATAAAGCCAGTTTTGTATTTCTATATAATGAGTCATAAAGTTGGTTTCCCTAATAATCCGTGAGACCGTATGCGAACCATAATAGATTACAATGTTCCTTTCAAGATAGTGCTAATGCTTGGCAATGAAGTAGTAGTAGCTGGTGATGGTGAAAAATGTGTAGAGTTTTTGTGTGGGGAAAAACTTTTTGTCGTCCTATTTTCATCATTACTATTCTCCCTGTGCAACTGCTGGTCGGTTGACATTGACGAAACGTCGTCGTTAGTAGTCGTGGAAGATATTATCGAAGCCGGGGTATTTTCTTTTGTTATAACCGGAGGTGAAAACGAAGCATGAAGTGGATCAACGCTGTCTTCATAGTCATCATCATTTCCTTGCTCTGCCTCATCACAAGTGTCTTCATCGATAGCCGTATCTTCAGCAGTAATCGATTTTCTTGGTGAATGAAGGGGAGACTCTGAAGTTTCGTTGGAGCCTGAAGGTGAGTCCGCCCTTGATAAAACGTCTAATCGCCATTGAATTTCTCTCTCGGATCTATTTGGCAGTAGGATGGATAGTTCCATGACGGAAAGGTTTCTGGAGCCACTTTCGCTCAGCAGCTGGTCTTCTTCCGTGGACCAATTTGGTGATGATGCCATTTGAGGACTGTGGTACGGCTTTTGCTGCTGCAACTGTTGTTGCGCCTTTTGTTGCAATTTTAGATGAACCCTCGGGTGAGCTCTTGGAAGGTTGTACATAGCAGCCGTGGGTAAATCCATGTAACTAGCAGGAAGGGAAGAGGCCGAGGAGGAAGCAGACCTGTGGGTCCGCACAGTTGAGTCCCTTCTGGCTCCCTTCGGAGTTGAAGATCCAGTTGCTAGGCTAAACGAACCATTCACTGACGTCGGAGCAATGATGATAGATGATCTCCTCGAGGGGGTGTTACTCGATAAATTGAAAGAAGATCTTCTTGAGCGCCCGGCAAACGAGCTTTTCCTCGTCTTAGTGGTGTTCAAAGTAGTGTTGAGAGCGGCTGTCAAATGTGAAGTGGTTGCCACCGGAGTAGCCAGCGGTTGCGCAAACGAACTTCTTCTAGACCTAACTATAATCTTTGGTATGAACCCAATATTCTCCTCCTCCGTGAAGGGTTTTACACCAGTGGTACTATTGGCGTTATTTGCAGGGTTGTTGAAGCTATTCAGTGAAAAGGAGTGAGAATTGGACCTTGCCTTTAAGTACTTGGAGCCTGCTCCGTTGTTAATTCCCAGGGAATAGTTGTTGTTGGTACCAGAAGGAGGAGCCAGCGATAACGGCGATCTCGAGTAAGCCAAAGACGGCGTAGCAGACGCAGAATTAGGAGCCGACGTCAACAGGGTGTTTTCCTTAACTGTAGTCGAAGGAGGGATGGCGATCGCCGACGAAATAGTGCTGTTGACCGGCACCGGTATAGCACCAGACATCGTGCCGATAGAACCGACAGGCTCCTGATCCGCACCGCTAGCCTTCCCAGGGTAGTCCGAGATGTCAACGTTCGCAGTCCTATTTGATTTCAAATTGCCAGACTTCAGTCTTCTCCACCTAAACTGGCATGCGTTCGGAGTTCTGTTTGCGAAGTACTGCGAGATATCCTTCCAGCCCAGTTTTTTGACCTCTTTCAAATGGCGCAGTAATATATCGTCCTGTGGGTCCCACGACGAAGGATTCTTCGACATCTTCCCCTCTGCCATTCCTGACCCCTTTTCCCCCTCTGGGCCAGCTCTCATTGTCGTCGTCGTGTCCACGGTCGCCTTAGTGACACTCGCTAGAGCCCCACTGCTTTTCAAATGATGTGGATGCAACTGCGGATGCGGATGAGTACCCAGTATCGACAGGTGCGAGGATGCGCTCGACACAGCTGTAGATTTCGATACTGTCATACTGCTCTATCTAAAACCTCTATCTCGCTTCAAAATTGTCGATTTAGAGAGCTTGAAACTCCATCCACCACTTTCTAAGCAAAATCAGACTTTTCAATCACAGTGGTATTGTTCTAACAACCTATAACCACTCCTGAGCCTGACTATCTTCCTGTACATGGCACTCATCGAACGCGATGAGCTTGCAACTTTGTCAAATTTTGTGCGTAGTCGGTCGAATTTGAAAAATTTTCGAGTTGTTGTAGGGCCCTTTCTAAGCGATTTGAAAAATTCACCAGTATTCGACTGGAAGAAAGGCGATGAGGTGGGAAGAGATGGGCATCAGGGCACTCCAGGTGCTGATTTATTGACAGTGCGGAGGCTCGGAGTAGTTGTGCAGGCCAGGGTTGTCCTTGGAACGGGATTCAGACGGTTTCTGGGTGGTGAGAACGGTGGCAGAATGGTACCACGGCACTACTATGACATTGGGGTCAATTTGACAGATCCTATGTATCGGGGCGTATACAATGGCAAGCAGTACCATGGGCCGGATGTAGGTTTGGTTTTGGATCGAGCGTGCGAACGGGGCGTGAAGGCTGCCCTGCTGACTGGATCCTCTTTGGTGGAGTCTCGGGAGGCCATAGAGCTGGCTAACGATTCTGGGTTGAGCGAGCGTGGTGTGCAGCTCAAATACACCGTTGGAGTGCATCCTTGTTGTGTCAATGAGTTTGCTGGTCAGGATGCTACCATTGACAAGCCCTCGCACGATGAGGAATTGAATCAACAGTTACACCTGCCGGTGCTGGAAGATCCGTCCAGCGGCAGGCTCAAACTCAGAGAGCTGTATGAGCTGTGCCAGGAGCGTATCTCGTGTGATAAAGGGAGGTTCGGGGCAGTGGGCGAGATCGGGCTTGATTACGACCGATTCTACTATGCAGGCAAGGAGATGCAGAAGATCTTCTTCGAGGAACAGCTCAAATTGAGCTGTCTGATAGCAGATCCGAAGATTCCACTTTTCTTGCACATGCGTAACTGTTGTGACGATTTTTTGGCGATTCTCTCCAAGTTTGTCCATGGTTTTGCAGATGTACAGGACACATTTGGTTGGCGGTCTATCACTGGCAAGAGCCTGGAAGAGCCCATTTACTACCAATTTGATCCCAGTAGAAAGTTTGTAACCCATTCGTTTACTGGGAGTGTTGGTGATTTGCGACGCATTCTGGACCTGTCGCCCAATAGTTTCGTGGGCTTGAATGGCTGCTCGCTGAAATCAACCGAAAATCTAGAATGTGCAGCTGAGGTCCCAGTGGACAGGTTGCTCCTGGAGACAGATGCACCTTGGTGTGATATCCGAAGAACGCACGAGTCGTTCAAGTTCCTGGGCGACTATGTGGCTCCTTTCAAAGCTGTGAAAAGAGATAAACTGGACAAGGTTGCACCGGAGGGCAAGCCTGGCACGATGGTCAAGGGCAGAAACGAGCCATGCAATATCGAACAGGTTGCCATCGCGGTTGCCAATGTCAAAAAGATGTCGGTGGACGAACTGAGTCGAATTGTTTGGGCAAACAGCGTGGCTGTCTACGGAGAATGAGAATTAGTTATCATCGGTTTATTAATTACATACTATATTACGTGGCATTGCAAATAAGGGAAAATAATGTACTGTAATTCTTGGGGGATGCTTCTAAGCAAGATTCAAATCTCTTCGATTTTCTTGTCGTTCTTACTTGAATCGTCGTCTTCGTCATCTTCTTCGGGAACCATTTCACCAGCTGCTGCATTACTGAGCGAGGCGAGCATTTCGGACAATGCTGAGCCATGAATATATGATACATTGTTTGGCCCCTGACTAACCTGTATTCCACCTGCACCGAGCAGTGCTTCTAAAGAAAATAGGTCCACCGGTCCGTTGGAGCTTCCAGCGGCTGGACCGCCCTTTCGTTTGTTGTTGCTTGTGACTGCGTCTGAATCGGTATCGGTGTCATTCATCTCTGCATTATCCTGTTCGTTGTCCGAGCCTACGACTTCGGACTGTGTAGTGTTATCCTGGGAGAATCGGTCTTGTGGACGCTTCGTAGTGACGTCAAAGACGCTAGCATTGTCCTTGGGAAACTGATAGGATGCGAATATTTGTCTTCTTCTGCTTTCGAAAGAGGTAGCAATGTGATAATTTTTCGCTCTTATACGTTCAAACCACTGTTCTGGAGTTTCTGAGTCCCTCA
Source organism: Torulaspora franciscae (assembly GCA_003705175.3). Classification (NCBI taxonomy): domain Eukaryota; kingdom Fungi; phylum Ascomycota; class Saccharomycetes; order Saccharomycetales; family Saccharomycetaceae; genus Torulaspora; species Torulaspora franciscae. Next base: position 329,893 of record PPHX03000005.1, read on the forward strand.
GAAGAGCGACAACCGAAATACTCATGTTATCGCACCCTATACCGGTACCCTCTGTAGTTGGAGAGCAGCATACATCGATAATTCTAGAAGAAATGTCATTTAGCGACATATTACCCTGTGAGATGCCGTAATGCACCAAATCCACACATTCCTGAGATGACAAACAATCCCAAATACCGTCACAAGCCAACACCACGAACTCGTCATCGTCGTAATTCAGCTCGTGTTCGATCACGTCCGGAACTGCAGTGACGATCTGCTCGTGAGGTGCCAACTCCGAGTTCGACTTGAACTCGAAATCGCCGATAGCCCGAGAAAGTGCCAAATTACCATTGACACGATCCATCTCAACAAATCCCTTGGCCGCAATAATTCTCGCTTTTTCACTCGCCAACGTAGGTTTGTGATCGTACGATAATGCCTTCGCCCTGCCCCTCACCGATATAACCGTTCTGCTATCCCCGGAATTGCCGCAAACCAGCTTCTTCTGCAACTTGGACACCAAAATCGAAGTTGCTGTGCACCCACTGTAATCGTTCCTCAGGACAGGGTCCTTCAAAAGGTCCTCGTCCGTCTGCAAGTAAGTATCGATCAAAGCCCGAGCCAAATCTCCCCGTTTAAAGGCCTCCTGTCTCTGCAAAATCGACGTGATCTTCTCTCCGCAATACTGGGCCACACTAGATCCCCCATGCCCGTCAAAGATACTATACAGGGCCACATGGTCCTCGTCCGACGCGCTCAACACGTTCGGTTGCACCACATGCGCATCCTCCATCGACATACGCCATCCCTGCATGGCACACAGACCAAACGCAGTCAAACGGTCCTCACCAGAGTGGTGCTCCTTATCTATAACCGGGTTCGACAGTATCTGACCCATTTTTCACGGTTAAACCCTCTTTTTTTTCGCAATCTCACCACGTAACGGCTAACCACAATTCGATTTACACTCAATTATACCTTCCGGGACTCACAAGTACCGATTATAACCTACTCAACCTCGTTATTAGTCTGAATCGCCACTGAGAGTTTGTTTGCTCGTTGTCAAATCCCCCTTATCTACTGGAAGGCCTCGAAAACCCCGTCACGAGCGATTTGGTTTTTTTTTACTCTAAGAATTTGAAAAATTTTAGGCGATGAGTCAATGGAACGAGCCACTTTTGGGCCGATTGTGCGGTATAAGAGGTTCAATTGGCCCTCTGGCGGTGTTTGTAAAGTCTTTAGGTGTATTGAAACCCCCCTAGTGAGATTTTTCGGTGAGAAATAAGGATGGATGGTGCTAAAGTTCGCCCCGATCTAGATACGCTTCGCCAATTGCAGAGGGATAACGATGCCAGTGTTAATATGTATCCGGTTTATGCGTTCTTATCTGATGTAGACTTGACTCCACATGTGGCTTATCTCAGATTGGCACAGTTGAATGATCCTGAGAGACCTCAGTCTTTTCTGCTGGAGAGTGCCAAGTCAGCAACAGAGCTGGATCGCTATTCGTTCATTGGAGTGGGCCCACGTAAAATTATCAAAACGGGTCCTCTAGAGGGTGTAGAAGAGGACCCGCTGACGATTTTGGAGAAGGAAATGAGCGGCTACAAGCTGGCTGAAAATGTGCCCGGTCTGCCCAGGCTGAGCGGTGGTGCTGTTGGATACATCTCTTACGACTGTGTTCGCTACTTTGAGCCGAAAACGGGAAGACCTTTGAAGGATGTTTTGCAGGTCCCAGAAGCATATCTGATGATGTGCGACACAGTGGTTGCTTTTGACCACGTATTCCAGAGATTTCAGGTGATTCACAACATCAACACCAAGCAGACTTCGCTGGAGGAAGGTTATGAAATTGCGCACGCTCAGATCAAAGACATCATCCAGAAGTTGACAGCCTCCGACGTCCCTGTGCCTTATCCGGCGCAGCCGCCCATCAAGTTGAACCAAGACTTTGTGTCCAATATTGGCCAGGAAGGGTACGAAGGCCATGTGAGCAAGTTGAAGGAACATATCAAGAAGGGGGATATCATACAGGCCGTTCCATCACAGCGTGTTGCCAGGCCCACTTCGCTCCATCCTTTCAACATCTACAGGCACTTAAGGACGGTGAATCCATCGCCTTACTTGTTTTACATTGACTGTCTGGATTTCCAAATAATTGGTGCTTCGCCAGAGCTGCTGTGTAAATCTGACAGCAAGAACAAGATTATCACTCACCCAATCGCTGGTACCGTTAAGAGGGGCAAAACTCCCGAGGAAGATGATATGCTTGCAGAGCAGTTGAACGGGTCCCTAAAAGATCGTGCCGAACACATCATGCTGGTCGACCTAGCAAGAAACGACGTGAACAGAGTTTGTGATCCTATGACGACAAACGTCGATAAGCTACTTACTGTCCAAAGATTTTCACACGTTCAACATTTGGTGTCGCAAGTCAGCGGTACTCTGAGGAAGGATAAAACTAGGTTCGATGCCCTCAGATCAATCTTCCCAGCTGGTACTGTTAGTGGGGCACCGAAAGTGAAAGCCATGGAGCTGATCGCTGAACTCGAGGGTGAAAGACGTGGTGTCTACGCCGGTGCCGTGGGTAATTGGTCGTACGATGGTAAAACAATGGATACCTGCATCGCTTTGAGAACCATGGTTTTCAAGGACGGTGTTGCTTACCTGCAAGCAGGTGGGGGTATAGTTTACGACTCTGACGAGTATGACGAGTATATTGAGACGATGAATAAGATGATGGCCAACAACTCCACGATTGTCGAAGCGGAAGATTTTTGGGCAGCTCGTGTAGGTAGTGCATGAGCCTACGTAAGGTAGATAGAGCAACGTAATACATCGTATATCGATCAATGACTATGAGCTACGTTAAGAATTTTTTTTTTTCAAAATTGATTAGTTCATGATTCTCAAGAGTTGACTACGAGCTTCACATATCTTTTACTACAGTCCTATGACAGCGAAGATGAATCAGCTCAATTCGAACTTTCCGGTGTTTTTTGCAGTTGCAGCAGCTTCCTTAGTAACAGGCTACTACTTAGGTCAGATATTGCCGTCAGCTTCAAGACATGGTCAGGCACAAGAGATTTTAAGACAATGCAAGCAGAAGGCCGCCCAAGAATGCCGTGAGCTCCATAATGAGAGCAGCGATTACGATGGAGATGAAGAGACCGAAGAAGATGATGACGAAGACTACGAGATCAATTCCTTGTCACTCAACGAGGTGCCCGGAGAAGTAAGAATGGCTCTCGTCATCCGCCAGGACCTGGGAATGCAAAAGGGTAAGGTTGCCGCTCAATGTTGTCACGCAGCCCTTTCATGCTTTCGTATGATTGCCTGTGACCCAGGTCGGGAGTCTTACAATCCTCATATGGTCCAAAGATGGTTGAGATGTGGGCAAGCAAAAATCACTCTGAAGTGCCCTGACAAAGAGACCATGGATGAGCTCTATGCCAAAGCGATTTCATTGGGGGTCAATGCATGTGTAATACATGACGCAGGTAGAACTCAAATCGCGGCCGGAAGTGCGACAGTCTTGGGAGTTGGACCCGCGCCCAAGGCTGTCCTAGACCAAATAACCGGGGAACTGAAATTGTACTAGTCTCGTATACTTTAATGACAGCATGATTGATGAGCCAGTGGTCGCTTTTTCGCTTTCACATAAAAACAACTATATCAGTATTTACCTTATCATCATTATACCCACCTCTGAACAACCACTGTATTAATTAAGTCCGCTTCTTTCAAAGTAGCGGAAAAGTTCTCCAATGGCTTGACTGGGAACGCGTAATTCAGCGTGAATCTCCTTGAGCCATCCTGAGTGTTGTTTTTGACATAGTCGTACAATGATTGAACGGTGTCGGTTGAGTTACAACGGTACACTTCTCTTTTTCCGCTAGCGTATCTGATTTGCACCGACGAGTCACCCTTTTGCTCTTCCTCCTTAACCTGATCTTTCGACGTTTCTTGTGTAACCCCTGGCGTATTTGTCAATACAGGATCCGGACTCAAGGAATCTCCAGGAATTGGCGAGCCCAATCTTTGTCCCCTGCCCGAAAAGCCCCCAAGCTTTCTTTTGGGCGGTTGGTAGGACTCCTCCAGTTTCTTGAAAACGTTCACATCAACTTCTTGTCCAAACTGGACGTCCAGTAACTTTAATGGCGCTCTTCCTTGGTTCAACTCGTTCAAGTAGAAGCTATTAGCTGGGTCGTCGTAGCGATAGAGCGGTCCTTCTCCGACTTGAAACCCTTCTTTCCAAAATGTGATCTCTCTGGTAACCTTCTGCGGCCTGGATGGCAGTTCCCGCTGGGGCAGGTCCTCCGCGACTTCGCTTGGTGCGTCTACCACCGACCCAAGCTTATAGCCTCTACCCGTAAAATGATGCACTGGCTTCTGCTCGGCAGGCGAATCCCCTGTCTGTTGCTGGGCACCCTTTCTGGCCTTCTCAAGAAGATCTCTGATCAGCGAATTTGAATCATTTGGATCTGTAACTTCCAACCCGGACGTTTCTCCCCCTGCAAAAGTATTTCTGTTTGGATCATCCTCATCATCGTCACCTCCTTGTCCCCTGACCATATCTGAGAAGCTCATGAATTTCGATTTGTTACCACTTCCGGCACTACCAGATTTGTTGGTTCCTGTTGCCGACCGAGCAGAGGTAGTTGAAGGAGCTCTGCTTATTGGGGTTCCCTCGAGCTCGGGAGTACGACTTGCATTCTTATCATGAGTAGAATCTGCCTCAGCCGCGTAATAAGCGTTCAATGCCTCACCCAGATCCCCAAACTGTTCTAGATATTCTTGTGCAACTGTTAGCGAGCAATTGGCCAAAGCCATAAACTGCTGAATGTTTTCATCAGAAGCGGACGACATTCTAACTCTCCACAACGAGCTAACTGCTACAATAGATATATAAACCCTCCTCTGTAGTGGTCTTCAAGAAGTACTAAACCTTGTGCAATTTGCCACCCCTACAGATGGCTTATTCACGTGACTATAACTATCAAGATCTATGCTAATGGAGCTCCATCTGGTAGCTTCATGCTTTTGGCCTCTCTACTGATGGGTTTATCGCTATATATCATCTAACATTCTTTGCTTAGGCCTCTTTACTTCTAGGCTTAACGCGAACAGCTCTTTATAGCGTCGAGCGTTGATCAAGAAATGACAGATATTTAGTCAAAAATGAAATTTAGAAGTATCAGCAGTTTGAGTGTAGTTGGCCTCCAGGGCGAATGTTGAATGCGCTATAAATATTATACAAGGGGGTTTAAAAGTCGTAAATGAATAGTAGAAGACAGAGAGTAACAAAGAAAAAGCACCGATGTTGAATCCCAAATGAACGTCCACTCGTCCAAGGAACTAGCAGGCTAGAACCTAGGACAAAGTTGCTGACGAATGAAAATAAAAACACAGTTTTTGCGTCTTAATTCGCTTATTTCTTGTATTGCTCACGGAAGTGCTTAGCAGCTTCAACCATGTGGGTCAAAGACAACTTAGTTTCTTCCCAGTCTCTAGTCTTCAAACCACAGTCAGGGTTGACCCAGAATTTCTCAGCTGGGTAGGACTTCAAGATCGTTTCGATCTTGGAAATGAACTCCTCGGTGGATGGAACTCTTGGGGAGTGGATGTCGAAAAGACCTAGACCGATGTGGTTTGGATAGTTCTTGAACTCGGCGATGTAGTTTGGATCGTCCTTCTTGGAGAATTCGATGGAAACGACATCAGCGTCCAAAGCCTTGATATGGTTTGGATCCAAGTCAGAATAGCAGAAGTGAGAGTGGATTTGAGTATCGTTGGCAACACCAGAAGTGGCAACTCTGAAGGCTTCAGCAGCCCACTTCAAGTAAGCAGATCTCTCGGCACCGGCTCTCAATGGAAGACCTTCTCTGATAGCAGGTTCGTCAACTTGGATAACCCTGATACCAGCAGCTTCCAAGTCGTTGACCTCGTCTCTCAAAGCTAAAGCCAACTGCAAAGCTTGGGTTTCTTGGTCAACGTCGTTTCTTGGGAAAGACCATCTCAAACAAGTAACAGGACCAGTCAACATACCCTTAACTGGCTTGGTGGTGATAGATTGAGCGTAGACAGATTCCTTGACGGACATTGGCTTTGGTCTGGACAAGTCACCAACAATGATAGGTGGCCTGACGTATCTGGAACCGTAAGATTGGACCCAACCGTTGGTAGTGAAAGTGTAACCATCGATTTGTTCACCAAAGTATTGAACCATATCGTTTCTTTCTGGCTCACCGTGGACCAAAACATCCAAACCGATTTCCTCCTGGAATCTGATGACGGTTTCGATTTCGGCGTTGATGAACTTCTCGTATTCTTCAGCGGTAATGGTACCCTTGTTGAACTTGTTTCTGTTGATTCTGATGTCCTTAGTCTGTGGGAAAGAGCCGATGGTGGTGGTTGGGAACAAAGGCAAGTGGAAACGCTTGTTTTGTTCGGCCAATCTGGACTCGAATGGAGCAGCACGCTTGGCCATGTTCTCATCAATAGAAGCAACTCTCTTTTGGACAGCTTCATTGTTGGTGATCTTAGAGGAGGCTCTGGCAGCAACAGACTTGGCATTTGCCTTCAACTCAGCAGAGACGTCCTCGCCGGAAACGTTTTTGGCGATGACAACGACTTCTCTGACCTTTTGAGTGGCAAAAGAGAACCAGTCCTTGATCTCTGGGTTCAACTTGGCTTCGTTCTCCAAATCAACAGGGGTATGAAGCAAAGAGGAGGAAGTGGCAACAACAACTCTGTCAGCACCCAACTTCTTGATGGCCTTGTTGACCAAGTCAGAAGACTTGGCAAAGTCGTTCTTCCAGATGTTTCTCCCATCGACGACACCAACAGACAACTTTTGCTTGTCACCGACGAGAGACAAGACGTCATCGAACTGTTCTGGGGCTCTGACGAAATCGAAATGCAAACCAGCGATTGGCAAGTTCTTCAAGGAGTCCAAGTTTGGAACGACGGTACCGAAGTAACTAGCCAGAGTGATGCTTGGCAAAGAAGCTGCCTTGGTGCCGAAAAATTGGTAAGCCTTCTTGATCGCGTCTTGAGCTTCCTTTGGTAGATCCAACACCAAGATTGGTTCGTCCAATTGAACATCGGTAGCACCGGCTTCCTTCAACTTGGCCAAGATCTCGACGTAGAGTGGCAAAAGCTTCTCCAATAGAGAAAGAGGCTCCAAGTCCAAGGAGTCCTTGTCAGCCTTACCCAAGAACAAGTAAGAGACTGGACCCAACAACACTGGTCTAGTCTGGATACCCAAAGCCTTGGCCTCCAAGAATTCGTCGACTGGTTTTTGGCCGTTCAACTTGAATTGGGTGGAGTGCGAGAAAGTTGGTCTGACGTAGTGGTAGTTGGAGTCAAACCATTTAACCATTTCCAAAGCGGTGACATCGATGGCTTTTTCGGTCTCGGTGGCCTTCTTCTGCAAACCTCTACCCATGGCGAACAGGGTGTCGATGGATGGCAAGTCGTACTTGGAGTAACGCTCTGGGATCACGTTGAACAACAACGACAAATCCAAGACTTGGTCGTAGTACGAGAAATCGTTGGATGGGATGATGTCCACACCAGCATCCTTCTGCAATTTCCAGTTCGAGCTTCTGATATCCTTACCAACTTTGAATAATTCCTCAACAGAAGCCTTACCCTTCCAGTAAGCTTCAGTGATCTTCTTCAATTCTCTGTTAGGACCAATTCTTGGGAAACCTAGGATAGCAGATTGAACCATTTTGAATAGTGTTCTGTTAGGTGTAAATTGCTGCTTGATCTTTCTAGAAACGAGACAAGAGACCAAACGAAAAGAAAGTGAGGAATGCGAATTCCAGCGCCTTATATATACACTTTTTTTTACCTTAAGCCTTCACCAATTAACGTTCTATGTGTAATTTTTCTCAAGAGCATCCACAGTTCACTATAACGTTATTACTGCATCCCTCAACGACGACATTTGAGTCGTACAAACGAGGTGATCGGGCTCATAACTACTACATTAATCACATGCGAAACACCGACCTACATTCCACATGTCATTTTCTCTTGGCCATCGCCGATTCGCAAGAAGCCTACAACGATAGCCAATGGCACAGTAAAATCGTAGAAAATTCAGTGATTATTCCAGAACGTCAAAGGACGCCAGCTAGCGGTGTTACGAGCCAGTGGATCGCCAATAGAAGTCAAGTATTACAGCGAAATTCCACTGTCATTTCAGCTAAATGACAGTAAATTGAACGAGAAAAAAAAAAAGTGAAAAATTCTATCAAAAAGCCACATGAAGGGAATAGTAGTACTGTGCAGTAGAAGCCACCACTTCCAACCACAGTTCGCAGCTCACCTGCATTGATTCGTAGTTGGGCCGGTTAGCAGGGGCGTTTGAGCACTTTTGTCTAGAGGTTGCGAACTGGTGCTCTAAGGGAACTGCGGATCAATTAGACTAGAAATTAGTCCTTGTTGTTAGAATAACTAATAAATACATTATCTATGGAAGCGGAATATAAGAAGGCTTTGTCCAGGAACGATGAGCTGACGAAACAAGAAAGCACTTTGAGAAAGGAATACTCGACGCTACTGCGAAAAATCTCTAGTTTGTCTTGTGTGCTGGGGAAGGTCGAGTCCGGGATAGTGGCAGACGCGGGTGGGGGAGAGCCGAGGCTGATATCTGAGGCTGCTGTAGCGAGAGCACCGGCTTTACAATGGTACAACGAGCAGATCTCGCTAGTTGAGTCGTTATCGAAGGAGGAAGAGGACCTTCCCCTGCCACCCGAGCTGGCAGAATCATACAGGCTCTCGAGGGATACGCCTTTATTACATAGAGACTTGCATTAGTTTTTCTTTCTATCATGCCGTATTACGTTTTCCAGAGCCTTCTTGTTGATGAAAAGGTCGCAAAGGAACTTGCGAACTTGTGGTTTGAACCGGTACACGGCCATCATTTCCATAATCTTCCAAAAAACGACTTTGCTTTCGAAAAGCTTGGGTCCGTATTTGTTGTTCATCGCTGTTATGCCGTTGATTGCGTTGTTCGACAGGATGTGGTTTCCCAGCTGGCTCACGGTCTCCAGGATCTCATCTAGTACTCTGTCCTCCTCGGACTCGTAGTTCTTGGAGACGGAGCTGGCCTGTTCAGCCGCAAAATAGTGCTCGGCCTCCCGTATAGCATCTCCGGCGAACGTGTCGTCGTCTAAAGGATTCTCGATCTTACTCTTTTCCGTCAGCAACAGATCAAGATTCAGTTTGATCGGCTCCACACCGCCGACGAGCTCGCCATGGCGTGAATCGAACTCGATCATTTCTTCTTTGTAATCTGCCTCCATGGTCCACGGTTTCTCTCTAAAAGACAGTAGTTTGTCTAGCCTCTGTGGAAGAGATATGCCGATAGGAATCCCTTGAACGTTGCAACAGCAGCTCCAACCGGTTTCATCGAGTATTTCGCACCCTTCACGAGTTCTACTTATTAGTCCCAGGGCTGAAAATGCGGTAAACCTCACCATGGTTTCATAGGCGTCATACGCGATTTGGGTCAGCTCCTCTACCAGTTCGTAATTGTCTAGCAAGCCGATTCCCAGCTCAGTGGAACCAATGTATCCCACACACCATAATGCCGACTTCAGTTCGAGAATATCAGCGTCGCTTACTATAATTTCAGCCTTTAAGTTGTTGCTGTATCGCTTGATCGTGTTGATAAAAGTCAAAAGATCACCGCTTTGACCTATCAACGCTATTCCATCTTCCGTTTTGGCAAGACTGCCGTAAAAATGCTGCGGTAAACGTCCGTTCAGGCCATTTCTCTTCGGCTTTGTGTGACAAGTTGTATACTGTTCAGATGTTAAAAAATCCTCGGCTAACACCACATACTCCTTGTTCTTTGATTCGAGCCATGACTTCCTTTCAACTTCAATAAAATTGATCTCGCTTAAGAGATGAAACCCATGAGGAGTGCCCAGTAATTCAAATAGCAGAGGCGAGCGGATGAAAACTAGTTGCTGAAGTGATGTTTTCAGTGATGAAATAACTTCCTGAGAACATTCGTCTCCCATAATGCAGTCGTATAGTGCTTGATCAGCAGCTGCCACGACATTTGGACTGAGGTCATACAGTTGCCTGGTCAACATATCCATAACAAATCTTTGTAAATTTGTTCTTTCATCAATCATCCCAACGTAATCAATATACTCGTTGAATTTGGATAGTTCCTTCAATTTTTTGCCCAGATTCTCAGTGGCTTTTATCCTGATCTTTTCATTCGGGATAACTAGTGCTTTGCCGAATATAGCCTTACAGTGCCCTGAGTATTTAAGGTCTAACTCCGGTAAGGTTAGCTGAAGGAATTTCACCGCTATGGGTGAGTCAGGTTGGAACATCCTATAGAACACAGTGAAAAAGTTCCAACGCTTGAGGACTTGAATACCGTTATAAGATTGGGTTAGAACCCCAATGAACTTGAAATACCCAGAAACCAGCTTTTTGTTCAACGTTTCTTCATTTATTATGTTGCCAGCTGTATGACCCTCCATGGCACGATACAACAACGAGGCTAGTTGTGAGACGATCTTGGTGTCATCCATAAGTATCTTTAGCCCAACTGAAGTGGATGTTAACATTCTTAGAAACTCACATCCGACTTGAACGTATCTTTGGGAAAGACGAGCACCCTTGTCAATAGCAGAGAACCTATTTCTCAAAGGACGATAAAAAATCAGTAGTCTCCTAATAAACTTCGTAGACTTTGCCAGTTCATCCAACTGTTTGACGTTAAGCAATGGCCCCTCAACGAGTTCCAGGATCAAACTCCAGTTCCACTTGGAGAAATCCTTGGTTTGTAAAACTTTGGAATCGTAGACCATTTTCCTGAACCTTGCATCTTGAACTTCACGTCCCATGGACTTCCCCTTCATGTTTAGGGAGAATTCTCTAACGTTCTTGCTGTAATCTACTCCTGACATCCCTATCGTATTCCTGTTTTTATTCAGATTATATGAAATCTTGCCAAGCTCAAAACCTTCTTTATATTGAGAGACTTTCCAAGCAGGAGCTAGAGTATTAGCCAGTGCTATATCTGTCGTTAGGAGATTCATCGCTAAGTTCAGATACTCGCTCAACAAGTACCTGACCCTAGATATTAAAAGTGAGTTAGTGTTATCATCTTCATACCTGCTGATGAGATGTCCGATTTGATTCGTAAAGCCGCTTTTCCACATGATAAGTACCAGCAAGGCTACATGCTGATTGAGGAGCATCGATTCGTGAGTGAAATGTGACGCTACTAGCTTAAACGAACCTTTTGGTTCGTTATATGGCATTTTTTTGATGCGAAGAACATCTAAGAAAATGTCGACGAGATACTGGGCGCAGAATGGGACCTGGAAGAATGACATAAGTTCTTTGAGAGGCTTGAAATTGTCCGCTGAAAAGAGCATGAGCCCGTTGTAGTCTTTAAGTGTCTTTGATATGAGAAGCGAGGCGTTCTGCATTTTTCCTGGATTGAAAGAATCTTTGGTATTGGTGTCAGAGAAAACCGAGATGAGGACTGATATTTTGAAATCACCTAGAAAATGCTTCCTTGTAGCATGCACGGACATCAATTCGAAGACTGTATCGAGGATGATGGAGGCAAGCGGAAGAAGGGAATAATCTCGAAGGATTCCTTCCAATACCCGCATTCCGCCGCATTCTTTTACGACATCTGGAATTAAAAAGCACATCTCTAACAGAGTCTCCAAGGCCATATGTCTTAACGCGTCATCCTGTTTTTCCACGCAGCTAACAACTGCTTGTACAATGCCTTTCGGTATTTCTGAGCCATAATCCAGAAATGCCCTCACTAGTTTCAAAGCTTGTTCCCTCTCCAGCTGGTATGAATTTTCCTTGGCTAGGGATATGATAATAAATGCATCCATGTGTAGAGTTAGTAACCATTCGATAAATGACAAGTCATTGATGAGATAGCGGCACACGCGGTAGGCAGCGGCCACAATGATCTTATTTTCACAGAGTAGAAGGTTCTGTAATGATGACATGAATGATGATAAAACAAGATTTGCCCTAATTTCTGGCTGTTCTTTCAGCAACGAGACAAGCCCGTTTGCTTTTTTTACCACAAACTCGGAAGTGAGGTTGGTATCCTGCAAACTTTGCATGTAATCGCTGATTAGCCATGTGGCAGCCTCTATGTGAGATGTGTTAGAAATATCGCCATGCTTTGCAAGTGATGAGCTGTCGCCCTTGGACGATGATGGGCGCTCTGCATGGTCGTGTACGTGTCCGAAGACAACATCGTCCTCATCTTCGTCGGTATCCTCCTCCCCTGCGGCTGTATGTATCTGTAAACCTCGATTTCCATCATCTTCAGGCCATCTCTCAGCAAGATCGTCCTGCCATATACCCCAAGGTCCTGTCATAGCATGGAAAGAGGGCTCAACTTGTAGTCTATCAGCATGCCTGTTAGTAGAGTCTTTAGCGCCTTTAGCCTGTTCATACTGCTGCTTCAGTTCGGCAATTTGTCGCTCCAACTTTTTTATGTTCTTATCCTGTTCTCGAATTTGACTGTTGGCTCTTATGCGCATCGAGTGTTTATGCAAATGGTCGGTAGAGTAGATCCCCTTATAGATTTCCGAAGGAGTTGAGTCTCGTATTCGTTCTGTATCCTCTTTATTCTTACGAGCCTGGATCAATCGCTGTTGCAGCTCACCTATCTCATGTCTAATCGCCAAGAGCGCTTTGCTGACGCCAGTGCGAGGTCGCCTAGCCTGCAAAGGACTGGTGGGAGACTCAAGGGCATTATTATCTAGTCTTTGAGTCGATATGAATGAAGTGGACAGTACCAAATTTTGCCTATTTTTCTTCCCGCCGTGGCCATAGCCGACGCCTATGCTATCGCTATTAATCGTGTCATAAGTATTAGACCGGGACCTTATTAATGTATCCTTCGGACTACCATGTAAACCTGCCATGCTACCTCGAATGACCCCTAATCCACCAACAACAGGTAACCTACCAACACTAGAGCCTCGTCTAACTGATAGCTGCGATGATTCAGTCGATAATATGTGATTCAAAGGTAATAAACTATGTACATGTCACGTGAATGTGCTCCATTAAGCTAGCACTATTGATATAAGGCCTCTTGATTAGTCATTTGTTGCTTCCCTGTAGCAGTTTCTCTATCTGATCGACTACTTTGGCCGTGTCTTCATCCAGGGGCATGTTGGTCAACTTCGAATCTGGAACTGGGTCTTGTCCCATCAATTGCTTGGCCTTCAGGCTGAACTCTGGGAAAGTGGAGATGTCAGACAGCCAGCAAGATCCAAAAATAAGCATTGAGAAACCTCCGACGGCCAATCCTGTCCCTAGGACCAGCGCGCTAGCTGCTTCTGCCTGGTAGGAGAACGGAGGGGACTTGTAATTCAGCTGGAACATGTTGGGCACGTCTTGATTGCGAGAGTTAATAAGGTGTTCAGTATTAGTGGTAGGTTGAAGTCATTAACATACATTTCCGCGACTTGATTCCTCTGTATGCCAGCCTACAGGAAAGTAAGGTTAGCGCGGTCGCACCGAAGAATCTCAGCATCTGCTGTTTACGTCTCTTCTTGTATTCATTGGAAAAGGTCGATATGTGTCTCTCTGATGTAGATTGAGCTGGACTGGCCTCATTCATCATTTTCTCTTGCTGTCTGAGTGCTTGGCTTACTAGCTGTAGAGGTATTGACGTTTTTCGGTTTGCGAAAACTCATCTCTTATATTAACTACACTCAGGATGACTAAAACTGTTCAACCTGGTCAAATATGCATCCACAATTAGAGTCCAAGAGATTTAACTGTAAGTAAATCATAAGATGAATACTAGATTTCAAGAGAGCAGATCACTAACCGTCCTACAGCCTGTTACGACTTGATCGTTGCGCTGGACAAGTGTCATCAGAAGGAGTACTATAAAAGGATCTTTGGACTGTGTAATAACGAGAAAGATGCTCTGACCAAGTGCCTGCACGACTCTAGGCTTGCTCAAGAGAGGGATTTGATCAGACAGCGGAGAGAAGAGCGTAAAGCCGTCGAGGAGAAATGGAAAAAGATCGATGAAGAAGAGTATGGGGAGGATGCGATCCTAAAGAAGATTCTCGAGAGACATCAGCCCAAGAAAACGACATCAAGTAAGGCCGTCGACTCGGAGTAAGTTTAATGAGATTATGGTGAAAATTCTATGCGATAAACTTGTATATAGTTAATAAGGATTCATTGAAAGTGTTAAGTTTGACTCAATCCTGTCTAGTCCTCAAATACCTCTTTACCACCTTATCCTTCTTTATAATGTACACTACTGCACCCCAACCAGATAGTGCATCCCGGTCTGCTGCGTTCAAAAGTGCCTGACTTATGGTCTCGAAAAGATCTTCAGCCTCCAAGTTGGGCTCGTACAGAGATTCGCACATACCAAACAGCTGGTCGGATGCTGTTCCGCTCACAATAAAGTCCTTGGCTTCGTCGATACAGCCGATCAAGTCAAACCCGGCGATAAATGGCTTTCCGCTTTTGGAATTCAACCCCGCCACTACCGGTCCCACAAAGTAAGGACCGAACCGCCTTTCATATAATGTGCTCGAGACCAGCTGAGTGAAAGTCTCTGGTTCGATCGGCCTGTCCTCTTTCAATTTGTATAGATTTGTTTTGTAGCGAAACGTTTCACTCAGCGTCGTTACATCGGTAGCCAGCCCAGTAATACCAAGGAAGACATGTCCGTAGTGAAATATCTTTTCGAACTTATTGGAAACCCCAAGGGACTGGCTCCCCAGACGGAGATCCGACGCGATGGCCACACAGTCCTTACCGGTCATTGCCACCACTATACCACCATTAATCGAGCTTGGATCAGACATTTGCAACAACAATTACTCCAGCGTACACCAACCGGTTCAATAAGGTAGGATAAATGGTTATACTACTCACTGTCTTGCTGGTCAAGGTGATGGTTTGCCACCAATTTGAATTCCCCTACTAATAGCTGGTTCTCCGTGTACGGTGACCAGTATCGCGAATCACAGTTCAAAAGTTCATTATATAGTTACAACCTGGCTTAACGTCCGCTATTAATCGTTATTGGAGTGTTTTGTACGCTAATTGGAGGGCCTGTAGGTACTTGTAGCTTTTCTCATTGATTTGGTTTAAGTAAAGATATTTTTTGTTCCAGTTGTCCAAGGCCGTGTCAAAGTGCTTCGAAGGGCTCCAGAGGGAAATCATGGCCGGTTTGACCTGGTTATGATCATCTATTTCTTGCTGTAAAGTGTGAGTAAAGTGTTCGAGGTCGCTGAGTCGGGTGGCCAGATCTGGCTGTTCAGTCGTAGTGTTCAATTCATCGTAAAGTGCCCCCATGGATAACAGAGGCTTCCAGTTACTCAATCGTACTTGATCGAGATTCTGCGGCTCGATGTCAGAACTGAGTAACTGAGCACTCCAGCCGTACTCTTCGTTAGAGACAACTTCTAGCTGAGTCGTTGGCACAGGACTGATTCTGGCGGCCCAGAAATTTACGCATTGCACGAAACTGTGTGCTTCAGCGATCGAGGAGGTTTGAAACTCCAAAGCCGTGGTTCCTGTCTGCAATCCGCTGGGTAGAGTTAATGTGAAATTGCCTCGTGATGCGTGGTCTTTGGTCGATAGTCCATGGCTCTGGACGACGTTTTCTTGCATGACAGTGGCAAGCGCTTCGAACAAATTGTAAACAAAATACTGCGAGCTATTTCGTTTCAGCGCTTCCAAATCATGTTGAGTGCCTGACGGCGGGAGAGCCGTTGACTTGAGCTTAAAAATGTAGATCCGGCCTTCAAATACTCGTACGTGTACTTTAGTCCACCGAGTGCCGCCGTCGAGAAATGCCATTGGACATTTGACGTTTTCAACAAGCGACTTAGACTTTGAGCGTGAAAACCATTTGAGCAGCGATTTTGGATCCCTTCTGCTTTCCTTCTCCAATGCACTATGCGCCAGGTCTTTATCACATAGCTTTATAGTGGCATCCATGCTCCAGAGAGAGCCACTCCCCGGGTGGTCAAATGATTCGACAGAATAGAGTCTCGGAAGAGGCTTGTTGTGATGAAACTTCCAATTTGATGTAAAATTTGACTCCCGCTGGACCGCCTGTGAGCTAGAGCTAGATCCAAGCGAGGTAGCAATTGATTCAGCGGTGTCTAAAGTCGTTAAAGTAGCACTTCTCATAGAAAACCTTGAAGCGCGCCTGTTCAATTGTAAATTGCTGCGTGATGCCGGCCGCGAAATCTGTTTAGTGCACAAAGGAAGCCCTGCACTTTTCAACTGCTCGTAATAACCGCCCAGTTGCTCCTCAATCAAAAACTCGACCTCATCTAACGTGTAACCGGTGGCTTTCGCCTCTTCATTAAGCGCGTGCAGTGTGTTTTCGATGAACTGCGCTTGTGTAAAAGTAGCTAGACTGTTCTCATTGTGTATGTCAGAGTTGAGAATCAATAGGGAGAAAAATACAATATGACACAGCTTATAATGATTGCCCCAAAATGTATCTGGATGTTCTTCAACCCATTGCCTGCTCAGTTCTTCCAAAATGCGGTCAATGTTCTGAGCCTCGGCAATGAAGTAGACCTCACTTACCAATCGGCGCAAACTATCGAGTAAAGATTCCGGTAGGGGTCTTAATAGCCCTATAAATGAACGCAAGGTGTCTAACATACCTTCAGATCCAAGGTAGTTTGCATATTCCTGATAGTCTACCTCGTCAAAAGTTCCTTGTGCAATCTGCACAGCCACAGCCTCTGAGCGTTCCGGATTGATAAGCCCATGGATGTCACATATCTTGGGCGATTCCACCATATATGACCCGTTTCCGGTGCCCATTACTGGCCAGCTTGGTGTCCTTCCAATACGATGTTGTCACTTCTAACTGTGATCTGATTTTTCATCAGTCCGAAGTGCCAGGAAACCCTCCTATATTAACTGTTGCATATGACTAAAAGCTCAGAACACTTTAGACTTTAATGGGATGCTGAATCCATTGTTGGCTCTTTGAGCACGTCGATAACGGGCTATGTTCAACCATCGGGAGCAAGATCGATTTCGATAGAGGTGCTGGAAACGGATGACATTGAGCTTAAACGCTCACTTCTCAAAGGCCATCGGACACTATCAGAAGCCATCAGAAGCCGTTGTTCATCATGCCTGATTCTCGGGGACATATTTATGATTTTGGAATTGGGTATCGCGTTAGTTGTATGTTTTACGGTTTCTTGGCGGCATTATAATTACAGGCAAGTCTGTACGCTATTGGATGGAAATCAATACTGCATTCATTTAAGTTATATTTGCATCGCAATCTAGGCCACTTCAACTACAAAAACTGTCTGGTAGCTTTAGTTGTGAGGGCTCTATCGTCGAATCTGAAATGTCGGACTGGAAATCGATCCTGATCATTACGTTCAGCCTCATATTTGAGCTGATCTCGAGAAAAGTTGAAGTAAAAGGCGCAACAGCGCATTTAATCACTGTAGGATATGAACGTACTCGTGACACAAAGAGGTTTCTGGGTCGGCGTCTCCTGGGACTGGACACCCGGTCGAGTCCGCCGTAGTATGACTATTGATGAAGCTACGTAGCCTTGAGCAAGCAGCAACAATATCGTCACTATCCGAAGGCGGTGCCGATCTTTAAGCAAGCAAGGACATAAAACCATCGTGAATCTGCAGAACCCAGTGAAGGTTGGTCGTAGTATCCTAAAGAGTTTCGAAGCAACCTCTCAGAGGACAACGAGTCTGCCGATCATACATTTTTCTCGCGTAGTCGTGGTGGTTATGATTACTTGCCTAAATCAAATGTGCTTTCTGTGAGATTACAATTCATCAAACCTACGATGAGAGTTTACAGCACTTCGCATGGGCTATTTTAGACTTGCTCATGCTTGCTCCACCCTTTCTGTATAGTCAAGCCTAAAGTCTTTCACTAATATCTTAATATAAACACGATGAAAGCAGCTAATGAGAAGCTCATTATCACCCATCATACTTGCTCTATCCAAGCAAAACACTCTAATGTTGAACCGATTGCCCGGTATGTCTTCATTCTGGCTGTGTTTATCCTCATCGATGTTCTTCTTTACGCGTTACCCAGATGACGCGTCCTGTAGACCGGATTAAGATCAAGCAATGGACAAGAAGCCAAGAGGTGGCGAACAATGGTTATAGCCATCTGAAACTATCTTTAAATACTTTCAATAGGAATGTCACAGACTCAAGAAGAGTTCCGGGACACTCCATCACAGAATCAGCAGTTGTCCTTGATGTCAACCGCTCCAGCAGATCCTTCATCAGTCGCACAGAGCCCCAATCGTTTGACTCCCTCAGGTGCTGCTAATGGTGAGTATGTCGAATCATCTGAGGCTCCAGGTGGTCTGGAAAGTAATGGACAAGAGGAAGAAGAGGATGTTGCCCTAGTATCATTCGTTCCTCTGGAAAAACTGCAAATTAATGGGATTACTAGTGCAGATTTGAGAAAACTACGAGAAAGTGGGTTGCACACAGTAGAAGCTGTGGCTTACGCTCCAAGGAAGCATTTGATGGAAATTAAAGGTATATCTGAAGCAAAGGCAGATCGTTTGCTTGGTGAAGCAGCAAGATTGGTACCCATGGGGTTCGTCACCGCAGCAGACTTCCATCTGCGCAGAAGTGAGATGATTTGTCTCACAACAGGATCGAAGAACTTAGACACTTTACTGGGAGGAGGGATTGAAACGGGCTCGATTACCGAGCTTTTTGGTGAATTTCGTACAGGGAAATCGCAACTGTGCCATACATTAGCCGTAACGTGCCAGATCCCGCTAGACATCGGTGGAGGAGAGGGTAAATGTCTTTACATCGACACTGAAGGTACTTTCCGGCCTGTGAGGCTTGTATCGATAGCCCAGCGGTTTGGACTCGATCCAGACGATGCGCTCAATAATGTCGCTTACGCCAGAGCTTACAACGCCGATCACCAGATCCGACTACTGGATGCCGCTGCGCAGATGATGAGTGAGTCCCGTTTTTCTTTAGTTGTGGTCGACTCTGTTATGGCTCTTTACAGAACAGATTTCTCGGGCCGTGGAGAGCTGAGTGCCCGTCAAATGCATCTAGCGAAGTTCATGCGAGCGTTACAGAGACTTGCAGATCAATTCGGCGTTGCAGTGGTCGTTACGAATCAAGTCGTCGCACAGGTAGATGGCGGTATGACTTTCAACCCAGATCCCAAAAAACCCATTGGGGGGAACATCATGGCGCATTCCTCCACGACGAGACTCGGATTTAAGAAAGGTAGAGGTTGTCAAAGAATATGTAAAGTGGTTGATTCACCCTGTCTACCGGAGGCAGATTGCGTGTTCGCCATTTATGAGGACGGGGTGGGTGACCCGCGAGAGGAGGATGAGTAGAATTAGCTTCTCATGTAGTTTTGTAGTTTGTAGTCTTGCCGATTTTTCATGTTTCAAGCCTCGCCCCGATCCAAAGCTCAGTTCATTGCCGCACTATATATATTAATGGTGGAAACACGGCAAATTACAAAAGGTGGACTCTCTGCTTGAAGACGACTTCTGAAGGATCTGAAACTGATAAGCTGACCTATGCATCCTTATAAGAGACATCTGCTGCAAAGCTCTAATTACACGGTTGAAAAACCAGAAAGCGAAGAGCAGCCCTCTACCTGTGGGTCGGTAGTTTCCCTGCATAACCCCTCAGAGCCGTTGGGTGCCAGGGACAGATGGGTTCAGGAGGTATCAGAACCTCCTAACAAGATGGCAGAGCATCAGCAGGCAGCTTCAATCTCGTCGAACGGGTCAAGTCTGAACGTGGGGTCCCCGCAGGCTAAAAGGAAGTCCCGCTCGGTGGATCTATCGCATATGTACTTGCTGAACGGATCCTTGGACACCCAGCTTACATCAACGAATGAGTTTGTTGCCGATATGTCGCATCAGGCGGCCGGCAGATATCTGGGTCAGGACAACATTACGGCGCTTCTTCCCCGACTTAAGACCATCGAAATGTACAGGAAGAACGTTAAGAAATCCAAGGACCCTCATCTACTATTCCAGTTTGCTCAATATATGTTGCAAACTGCGCTTACAATGGATGATAAAGAGCAACCAGTCGATGGTGAAGCGATGAATCAAGTAGAACTTAAAGGGAAATTCCTCAGGGAAGCTCAGCATTACTTGAGAAAACTTAGTGTGAAGGGGTACGCAGATGCCCAATACTTATTGGGAGATTTATGCGCCTCGGGAGCGTTAGGAAAAGTGGATAATAAGGATGCTTTTACTTTGTTTCAAGCCGCAGCTAAGCATGGACACATAGAGAGTGCATACAGAACGGCTTACTGTTTCGAAGAAGGTTTGGGAACCACTCGTGACTCACGGAAGGCGCTGGATTTCTTGAAATTTGCAGCTAGCAGAAATCATCCATCTGCCATGTATAAGCTGGGGCTTTACTCGTTTTATGGTCGTATGGGTCTACCTACAGATGTGAATACCAAGCAGAATGGTATCAAATGGCTTTCGCGTGCTGCTGCTAGAGCCAACGAACTAACTTGTGCGGCTCCTTACGAGCTGGCGAAAATCTACCAGAATGGCTTTCTGGATATCATAATACCGGATGAGAAATATGCCACTGAGCTGTACATCCAGGCAGCTACCTTGGGTCACGCTCCATCCTCAACCATATTGGGTCAGATCTACGAAACAGGAAACGATGCCATACCACAAGATACCAGCCTTTCTGTTCACTACTACACACAGGCCGCGCTTAGCGGGGATCCTGTAGCAATGTTGGGGCTTTGTGCGTGGTACTTGCTCGGCGCGGAGCCTGCCTTTACGAAAGACGAGAACGAAGCATTCCAGTGGGCCTTGAGAGCTGCTACAGCAGGTCTTCCCAAGGCGCAGTTCACCTTGGGCTATTTC
Organism: Torulaspora franciscae; assembly: GCA_003705175.3. Lineage (NCBI taxonomy): Eukaryota > Fungi > Ascomycota > Saccharomycetes > Saccharomycetales > Saccharomycetaceae > Torulaspora > Torulaspora franciscae. The sequence continues at coordinate 350,816 of PPHX03000005.1, forward strand.
TACGAGAAGGGTAAAGGCTGTGAGCCCAACATCGACAGTGCATGGAAGTGGTACGAGAAAGCCGCGAAAAACAAGGATCCCAGAGCTGTGACTAAAATGAACCAACGCGAACCCGCCAAGGAAAGGCTCAATCCCAACAAAAAGCGGCACAATAGGACCAAGACTGTCAGTACAATCAACCTTTTCAAAAGTTTTGACACATCTTTCAGTGAGGACGAATCAAAACCAACAGGGTTATTTGGTCAGCCTGATGGGGTCCATCAGGCTGATGGCGGTGCCAATGCATCGTTGCATGTCCAGTCGGGCTCACAAACCACTAACGTGTCAAACGTGCCTACCAACTCATCAGTACAACCAGATCAAAAGGTACCGCAGAACACTAAAAAGAGCAAGAAGAATAAATCAAAAGGATGCGTGCTAATGTAGCGGACGCAATACCTTCATGCATATTAGCTACAACTTGATAGATATTTTTGTACCACACATCTATCTAAATTCAAAATTTTCATGTTTCGGGCCCTGAGCGTCCTTTTCAGCTACTTATCCTTTACTTTGCTAAGGCTTTCACAAGTTTGGAGCCTACTAGTACCTAGTCAAAAATAGCCGAGAAGAACTCTACAGCAGCCATCTGAATGAATACTCTGCCTTTAGCAGATTCCTAACTGAGCATTCTCAAGTTCCCGCTTCATGGTTTGTGGGCCTCCCAGCCGCCCACAAAGTCTCTGCATATTGATCAGTCTTCTACAGAGCATAACGAGACTGTCTACTGATACTGAAGATAAAGTATATCTGTCTAAGAGGCTAGGAGAATCATCAGCTTTTCTTTATTAGAGAACAAATAGCCGCCCATCCCTCATTGTCTTCCAAGAGTTAATGTTACCCGTCCTTTGAAAGTGTGGCTTTTTGTCTTCGTATCCCCTACCATTACTATACCATTTTCTCCATATATAAGAAGTGGAAAATCTAATCTGGGGTCAGAATTGCTCTCTCAAGTTGAGTCCAATTGGTAGGATCGAGAGAGTACAGATAGTCAGAATGTTCACTCGTGCTTTGTTCCAGTCTAAACAGTCTTTTTTGCAGAGACAACAACAGCCTTTGAAGATCGCTGTGAGGACCCTGAGAACCTTCAAACAGGAAGACCAACCAAGATTGAGAATCAACTCTGTGGTCCCTAATTTTGAAGCCGAGACGACAAAGGGTAAGATCAACTTCCATGATTACTTGGGTGACTCCTGGGGTGTGTTTTTCTCACACCCAGCTGACTTCACGCCTGTGTGCACGACAGAATTGGGGGCTTTTTCTAAGTTAAAGCCAGAATTTGACAAGCGTGGTGTCAAGTTGATTGGGCTTTCCGCCGAGGATGTCGAATCACACAAGAAATGGATCAAGGATATCGAGGAAGTCAACGGTCTGGACAAGTTCGAGTTCCCCATCATCGCAGACGTCGACAAGGAGATCGCATTCCTTTACGACATGGTCGACGAGGAAGGGTTCAAGCAATTGGGCAAGGGGCCGGTTGCTACGATCAGATCGGTTTTCATCATCGATCCATCCAAGAAATTGAGAATTTCATTCACATACCCACCTTCCGTTGGAAGAAACACCGCTGAAGTTCTCAGAGTTGTCGACGCTTTGCAGAAAACCGATGCTAAAGGCGTTGTGACCCCAATTAACTGGCAGGAGGGCCAGGATGTCATTATCCCACCAACCGTCTCGGATGCTGACGCCTCCAAGAAGTTCGGCGATTTCAAGACCGTTAAGCCATACTTGCGTTATACGAAAGCTTGAGTAGTCTACATAAACTATCATTGAAAGAATCATATATTCCATATTTCATCATGTAGTTCCTCTGATCTTCATAGAACACGCCCTTTTGCCAGTAGAGCGAGTTGGGAAGAAGCCCGCATCGCTTTCGGAAGAACTCGTTCCATCGAACAGTTCGTCATTTTTCAAGAAGAAGGCAAGTAGTAGTTTACTGTGTCGTCTTACCACTATTAGTTCTGGCGGGTGGGTGACTTGAGACTGAGAGGACGTCATGGAAACTTCACCGGAGTTCAAGAGGGAGGACCATGAGTTCGGAACCAGCTCGGAGAAAGAACCAGCAGGTACTGGCGTCGAATTAAGACAGGTCAAGAGACATTCTAGCCCGGACTTTGAGGCTGATCTGTTAAACAAAGCCAAGAAACCTCAACGTTCCAAATCCGAAGAAGTTGGAGGTTCCAGTGGTGTTGGTTTCTCCCACGCCAATGTCGAGCTTAAGCATCAGAATGGGGGTCATCATATGACAACGGGCCATAGGCCCGTTACTTCCTGCACTCACTGCAGACAGCATAAGATTAAATGTAATGCGAGTGAAAACTTTCCAGCCCCATGTTCTCGTTGTGAAAGGATGGGACTCCACTGCGAGATAGATCCACAGTTCAGGCCGAAAAAAGGGTCCCAATTGCAGAATCTGCGCAGAGATGTGGACGAGTTGAAGTTGAAGATCGAGTATCTGACAAGGAATGAGAGTCTGATCGCGAAGGCCCTCCGGGAGAATGAGACAGGTCAAGAGATAAGCAAGGTCTTGAAGGCGATAGACATATCTAAGATTAACGAACTTTTCAACAAGCCACGTCAAAGGCTTCACCAAAGGCCGTTGAGGCCAAACGTGTTGGACCATAAGCCTCCAGAGAGGAAGGTGTCTGTGCAGACTTTTTTAGCTAAAGAGCCTCATTTGTTGCAGGAAGATCACAAAAAGTCGACAACAGCTTCACCAAAGGATTCTCACAGTATAAGAAGTGATGAGTCTATCAAACAGCCCTATTTATTGAATGATTCAGCGCCAACGAACAACAACAAGGACATGTTACCTCCTGTTTTGCAAATGGCTCTTCATAGAAACACATCGGTCTGCGATACTTCCAATGGTGCCTCTGAACATGAAAGCCCTGCAAACTCCTCTGTCAAAAGCCCTCACTCGGGTTCCAGGAAAGGCGAAACAGGCATGCAAAACGATGAGAAGGGTGAGAATATGGGTGCTTCAATGTTGAACAAAAAATCGCCTGTTGTAGCCACGACTAACGCTATTCCACTGCTTCCCTCGCCTTACGCCAGCATCGATGAGTTTGTCATTGGGGATGTTAGCATTTCAATCGATAAGGCTAACGAGTTGCATCACATCTTTGTCACCAAGTACCTTCCTCATTTCCCCATACTCAGCTCCAACTCAGCCACTGAGCTTTATTCTCAATCACAACTTTTGTTTTGGACCGTCATGTTGACGGCCTGTCTTTCCGATCCCGAGCCGTCATTGTATATTAAACTTTCTTCGCTTATCAAACAGTTGGCAATCGAAACTTGCTGGATACGAACACCAAGGTCTACCCACATTTCACAAGCGCTATTAATATTATGCATATGGCCACTGCCGAACCAAAAAGTTTTGGATGACTGCTCATACAGGTTTGTAGGCTTGGCTAAGTCTCTGTCTTACCAGTTAGGACTGCACAGGGGTGAGTTTATTTCTGAATTTACGAGAACACAGACGTCAATGCCAGATGCTGAAAAATGGAGGACAAGAACCTGGTTAGGAATATTTTTTGCTGAGCTTTGTTGGGCCAGCATTCTAGGGTTACCTCCAACATCCCAAACCGATTATCTAATAGAAAGTGCGCGGTTTGGCCAGGATGAGGAGATAAATGAAAGTGCGGATAATTTATCTAAGAAAGGGTCCAGTAACAGTGAACAACCTTCAGAGGATCATGCTACGAACCAAAGCGAGACCTTTAACCAATTTCAGTCAAAACAGGAGAAGAATATTGCATCAGATAGCTTCAGGTTACCCAGAAGCTTTCGCAGATTGATTTGTCTGGCAAACTTTCAAGCGAAACTCTGTAAAGTCATGGGGTCAAGTGTGGTAAGCGTTGACGGTCTTATGGAGTCAAGAGCCAGAGCCAGCTCTCTAGCCATTTTGGAGAGAGAACTAGAACTTCTGGATCGAAAGCTTATCTTTGAACAAGATATTGCCGTTCAAATATACCACTTATACGTCAAGCTCATGGTATGTTGTTTTTCCTTTTTGCCGGGGACCCCGACTGAAGATCAAAGCCAATATGTGACGGAGGCTTACCTCGGGGCCACTAAAATTGTTACATTACTCACGAGTTTGCTTGAGACCCGTCAACTTATTGAGCTGCCTATCTATGTAAGGCACAGTGCCACGTTTGCGGCCTTGATTTTGTTCAAGCTGCAATTGACTCCATTGCTTTTGAACAAATACCTAGATTCAGCCCGTCAGTCAATTGTCACTGTGCACAGGGTTTACAGAAACCAGCTAAGCGCCTGGGCTACTGCTGTGGAGAACGATATATCCAGAACAGCCAGTGTCCTGGAAAAGTTGAACTTCGTTCTCATTACTCATCCCACGGTGTTTGTTGAAGAAGAGGGGATTATTTCACGCATGAGGTCGCACCTAACAGGCTCCTTGTTTTACGATTTAGTGTGGTGTGTCCATGAAGCCCGAAGAAGAGAAATGGATCGCAAGTACAACGAGGAAGCGTTGGCCAGAGCCTCCAATAAACGCAAAACAAATTGTGGAGATCTGTTGCCTGGTCTTGATAGAAAGCTGCATCCCCTTCCCTTTTACAACCAAATTTCAAAGGAAGATTTCGAAACTATCATACAAACGACACCCAACGGTACCACTGTTACCAAATTGGTACCCACCAAGACCGCGCTTCAAAACGCCAGGCAATTGGCCAAGACAAATAAGGATTCCAACGGCGCAATTGTAGAGATCAACGGTATACCACTGTCCATGTTGGATGAAACTGGGAGTGTCAACATTGAGAGCATTCCAAACCATCTCAATCGTTCAGCTTTCAATGTTGGTTTAGAAAACTCGCTGCAACATGCGGCGGCCTCGAATCTTCCCAATTCGCTGCAAATGGAAAATCGGGTACCGTCCTTGGCCCCAACAGAACCTACGTCCCAACCAGCAAGCCCGTCTGTCGTTCCCAGGAACGCCGAGAGCGACAACGAGGAGAGTCGCGCTACGAGTTTCGACATTGCCGCGATTCGATCGGCAAGGGACAACATGAGCATGCAAAGATCCAGCAGCACTTCTGCCGCGCATGTGCCGAATAAAGTGGACTCTGGTATCACATCGATGAAGACGAGCTCCAATTCATTGTTTGTCATGAACAACTCGCTAGCGTCCAACCTCACGCTAAATAGATCGTTACCCCCATCACATAGGGCCCATCAGCCCGCTGCTGCCAGATCCACTAGCCTGAGCGAAGCTCCAGCGAGACCTCAAAACTCAGATAGCTTCACAAACCTCACCTTGTTTCTACAGGGCGGTTCGCCAAACTTTAATTCTGCTGAAACGGCAAACGCTGGCGTCGTCCCCACTAGCAACAGGCCCCCAATTGGACATCTCTCTGATCTCGAGACTTTTTTCCAACAACAGAGTACCGGTTGGATTGAGGGAAACTCGATTAATGACGACTTCCTAGGCTGGTTCGACATGAATATGGAGCCTGAATTTTAGCTGCAAGCAGTAGAGACTCTCCTGATTATTAATGGCCTACAACGGCCAAATAGTGTATTTATTCTTATTTATTTATTATTTATTCAATGACGTTAATGATTCAAACTGTTACCATTCAATCCATTCTTCACTAAACACTAAAACTAAGAACTAAGGCCCCGGGATTAGCCTTCTGCTATTATTTTCTTGGTATTTTTTAGTGATTTTTGGCTTGGCAAATAGGTTGCCATCGATTATTAATAAATACTCAAAAATCCCCATATGCCACGCCAACTTTCCAGGATTTTGGGAAGCTTCTGGGGTGGTAACTGTGTATATTACTATTTATTATTTATTTGAGATCTCATAATAGAGATCAATTTCCCTTTGTCTCTTAAGGCGCACTGGCAAGACGTTCTCGAAAGCGAGGGAAGGCGATGATTTGTTGGAGAAACAAAACCACAGATACCAAGGATTTAGAGTAATTTGCTTACCGTGAAACGTAGGTTGGGGTCTGAGGTCTCTATAATTGGTTTAAGATACTCTTAGAAGATATCATTTTGCTACTTTGTTTTTTCAGATCCATCGTAATTGAAGTATTGGTAAGTGAGATCCTACAAAGCGCAATTGGGTTTTGAATCTACGTATCCAGAAAACTAGGTTTCATTAACATGTTAAAACGATGGCTAAGTAAATCGAGCAAGAAGAAGAGTGGGAAAGATGATGCCAGCTCCAATGCGCAGTCGGTATCCGAAGTGGAAGAGCACAAAGAGTTACTTGAGTCGTCGGACTCCCTGCCCAAACCATTATCCAGGATCAACGAACACTCAAAGACGTCACCCACTTTAGTTAACAATCAAGCTCAGGATGCCCCTTCGGTAGAAGAGACAGGTGCCCTGGACGGATACACCGGGAGTGAAACGCTACAAAGTTTGCTAAGCACATCTCTTGAAACCGCAATAGATCCACATACACCAGGAATACTATTTACGAAGATAACTGAAAGTATGCCATTTGGTGATGGTTCCAATAAGGTGTTTGGTTATGAGAATTTTGGGAACACATGCTACTGCAATTCGGTCCTCCAATGTCTTTTCAATCTGACCGAGTTCAGACAACTGATTTTGCAGTATCTAGAAAGGGACCCAAAAGTTAAAAGAAGACGCAAGTCGGAAATGCCGGGCAATAAACCTCGATTTTTCACCGAAAGCAGCTTTCAGCCCATTACAAATGGAACTTCAGGGCACGAAAATGGCGCCAATAATCATACACATCACAATAACGCTCATCCTCATCAGCAGCAAAACAATAAACGAGTCGAAAGTAATTCTACCAGTACCAGCAGTAATGGTAATGCGCATTCGGGAAGCAACGAACGCACGAGTGAGAGCGAAGTAGCTAGTGACAACAATGACCATCTGAAAGGCCACTCTGGTTCTGAAAATCACAAGCCAAATTTTTTGCAGAGGAGAAACTCTTCGTTTCTGTTCAAAAAACTTGAGTTCAGTGGTAATGGTAATTCTGCTAAAGAATCACCGCCTGCATCAGGGGATACCGCCTCAAAGCCACATCCTCAACAGCTTGAGCCAGCACACGTAACTTTGGTGGCTTCTGACGTTATAATCGAAAAACTTCACCAAGAGTCTCGCAATATTGTGGTTGGCAGGCCCCTACCGCCAAAAACTGGACTTTTGGAGAGTTCTCAAACAATTCCCAATTCTGCTTCCAAACAGGAATCTGACACTACCTGTAATGCAGGGTCTTCAGAAGAGTTCATCAGCAACAACAAAACCGCCGAGTTTCATGTAACCCCAAAGACTTTTTCGATCGAGCAAAGGAAAAAAGCAGCACTTATTAGAGGACCAATACTGAACATAGATCATCTTTTGAATGAGTCTAAGGAAGCAAATCTTTACAACAGTCTCAAAGATATATTCGAGAGCATTACGGAGAATCATGCGCTAACTGGAGTCGTTTCTCCCACTGCATTCGTGGAAACCTTGAAAAGGGAAAACTTGCTCTTCAACACAACAATGCATCAGGATGCTCATGAATTCCTGAATTTTCTCCTTAACGAACTGAGCGAATACATACAAAAAGACATTGACTCCATTCAAGATCCTGGCAAGAAATACGATAATTTCATCAATACATTGTTTCAAGGTACTCTGACTTATAGAATCAAATGTCTCACCTGTGATAATGTTACTTCTCGGGATGAGCCTTTCTTGGATTTCCCCATAGAAGTGCAAGATGACGAAGAAACAGATATACAAGCTTTGCTAAAAAGTTATCAGCAACGTGAAATGCTGTCAGGATCTAATAAATTCTACTGTGACGAATGCAGTGGCTTGCAAGAAGCCGAGAGGAAAGTCGGTTTGAAACAGCTCCCTCATACTTTAGCTTTGCATTTAAAGAGATTCAAGTACTCCGAAAAGCAAAATTGCAACATCAAACTCTTCAATAAAATTCACTACCCACTGAAACTAGATGTATGCTCATCATTCTGCTCATCGGTATCAAAGAAGTATGAACTGACGGGTATCGTTGTTCATATGGGTGGCGGACCTCAGCATGGTCATTACGTTTCGCTGTGTAAGAACGACAATTTCGGATGGTTACTCTTTGATGATGAAACAGTTGAAGCTGTTGACGAAGGCTCTGTGTTAAAGTTCATTGGGGACAGAGATTCGTTGACAACCGCCTATGTTTTATTTTATAAAGAGGCTGCCGACATTAATAGCTCAGACGACTCAGCTTGCGAGTCAAAGGACTATGAAGAAAATATTGAACAGCTAATAAGCTGCGACGATCTAATACGGTCTACATCGATGAAGACTGCAGCGGCCCAAAAGGAGAGCAGCCCCGAGACGGAAGATTTGCAGGAGAACAACAAGGATACTCAAAGCGTGGAACGCAAATGCTCATCATCATCATCCAAAAAAGCTAGGCCGAAGTCTAGGCTGTTCAATTTTATGAGGAGTTGACCGTACCTGCGGGGACTTTGTATTTTTTTCAAACCATATCGTTATTAGGAGTATATAAATATACATAGTGTTATTCTTACGTTTACAATGGAGCATGAGTGAAAAGGTATGAAACAGACTCACCGTTGTGCAACCTTCTGATAGCCTCAGCCAAAGTCGGGCTGATATCGATCTGATCCAAGATGTCGAGATCCAGATCGACTGGCACCGTGTTGGTACACACAATTCTTGACAATCTGCTATTCTTCAGCCTTTCTCTCGCAGCGCCCGAGAAGATTCCATGAGACACAATGGCAATCACTTCTTTTGCACCGTGATCCATCAGGGTATTCGTGGCCTTGACCAACGTACCACATGTGTCAGCCATGTCATCGATTAAGAGACAGGACTTACCAGTTACGTCACCGACAAGAACCATTCTCGAGACTTCATTGGCCTTCTGTCTCTCTTTGTGAATCAAAGCAAAGTTCAGATCCAGCTTGTCTGCGAGAGATGCCACCCTCTTTGCACCACCAGCGTCGGGGGAAACAAGGATAGCGTTCGCCAGGTCTGTCTTGGTCTTGATGTAGTTCAACACACTAGGCTCGGCGTACAGATTATCAACAGGAATGTGGAAGAAACCCTGTATCTGGGAAGCGTGCAGGTCCATGGTGATGACGTGATCGCAGCCCGCCGTTTGCAGGAGGTTTGCAATCAGTTTGGCCGTGATGGGAGCACGGGACTTGTCCTTCTTGTCCTGTCTGGCATACGGGAAGTTTGGAATAACAGCTGTAATCCTTCTAACAGATGCCGTCTTGCATGCATGTATCATAATCAAAAGTTCCATCAAAAAGTCGTTAATCTCCTGCTCTCCGGTCCCCGTTTGTATAATATACACATCTTCATCACGGATACTCTCTCCAATGGTCACAGACGTCTCTTTGTTCGAGTACTGGTACACCCCAACTTTGGACAACGGGATCCCAAGTCTTTTAGAGATCACTTCGGCAAGTTCCGGGTGCGAGTTACCAGCCAGCAACTTTATACTATTAGAAGACATATCTTCTGACTCTGAAGCCGTCAACGGACGATCCTTCTCCAAGCAATCCACCATAAACAGAGCTAAGGCCCATCTAATTGCTCATCACAGTACCCATTTGATGACTATTCTGCTGCAAATCGGTATAGTATGGTGGTCGATGGCCAGAAAATTTTCAGATCACGTGAATTGACTTTATAGCTAGTATATAACCCTCTGACCGGTCGGCTTCCTTCTCTTAAATCCCACAGTTCTGTAACGGTGCTATCGAGGATCTGCTAAGCTTTGTCTTTCTTTCTGTGTTGTTACTGTATGTTTTGATTAAGAAGCGAGCTTCTTCTGGAGGGAAGCGACATCTTCAAGACAAACCCATTTAGCGGAGAAACAAGCAGGATCGAAGTAAACTGAGCTGGGATGGCTACCAAGCAGGCGCATAAGAGATTGACGAAGGAATATAAGCTTATGGTGGATAATCCTCCTCCCTATATCGTTGCTCGTCCCAATGAAAACAACATTCTGGAGTGGCACTACATCATCACCGGACCTGCCGATACACCATACTTTGAAGGCCAGTACCACGGGACTCTGACTTTTCCGTCCGATTATCCGTACAAACCACCTGCCATTCGTATGATTACGCCAAATGGCCGTTTTAGAGAGAATACCCGGTTGTGCCTATCGATGAGCGACTACCACCCAAATACATGGAACCCGAGTTGGTCAGTTTCGACCATCCTCAACGGGCTGTTGAGTTTCATGACTGGAGACGAGGCCACGACCGGTTCTATAGCCACGACGGACCAGCAGAAGCGGATATTGGCTGCGAGATCGATGGAGTACAATACGTACCAGAACCTGAGGTTCAAGATGGTGTTTCCCGAAATAGTGGAATCGAATCTGAAAGAACTGGAGGCAAGAAGAGCAAGCGGGAAGACTGCAGAGAAGGACGCCCACAGAGATAAGGAGGATGCTATAGTGCAGGCCGCTAGGGAAAAGGTCATTACGATCGAGGAGATATTAGATCCGGAAGACAGAATACGTGCCGAACAAGCATTGAAAGCGATCAACGGGAAACAGAGCAAGGACGAAAGTCGGAAGTCGTCGTCCCTGCTGTACATTGGACTGGCACTACTCTTGTTTTGCGTCGGACTATCGATGAAGTGATTGGCAACAGTACAGCATTAATATTACATAGAGCGTATACGACATAGGTTATTTTAAAACTTCTCCACCTCCATTATGAGCTTGCCTTGGGCCCTTTGGGTCCCCATGTATGAAAACGCCTCCTTGTGCTCCTTCCAGTGATAGGTTTTGTCTATCACACACTTTACCACGCCCTTTTGCAGGAATTCGCCGCACCTGTTGATCCAGTCATTTTTGGCTGCAGACTTAGCATTAGAATCGAAATTGAAATGGGTGTAGCTGTACGACCACAACACAGACCCGAGCATTTTCCTGGCGTTTGCACTCGGATTGTCCCACGAATCGTAGACGTCGGATTTGTAATTCTCGACATAGTCGCCCACAGTTGTGATGTAAGCTCCACCGGAGTGTATTAGAGAACTTGAATGGGCAAGTATGTCGTAACCACCAATAAAGTCTAAGACAATATCAAACTTGCCCTGGTTGTACTCAATGGTAACCTCAGAGCCAGCATCGTCGTACTCGATAGCTTTCTGCTCCTTGATCATCGTTCTTAGAGGCTTACTGGACTTACCACGACAGTTCAAGTAATTTACGAATATCATGTCATCGACAAAATCAGGGAAATGCTCGGAATACACATTGGACCCCGTACTCGTAGTTATGACGACAATTTTCTTCACCACATGGTAATAGTTCTTCAACAGCTGTACTGCAAACATCCCGACGGAACTAGTACCGCCATTGATTAGTACATTTGAGTCGGCCTTTAGCTTGCCGGACCTTTGTAGTTTATCTAGTATGTTGAAAGCAGCACCCAGACAGTACAAAGAGCCACCGGCCTCTTGGCTGGAGATGTTTTCAGGTTTCAAAAGAATGGGATCCTCGCTGGGATCGACCAAGATCGAACTTTGTAGGGTTCCGTTTCCGGATCGAGGGTGGAAGTATATTCCAAACACTTCATCCCCCTCATGCCACTGAGATCGCAAATTCTCTCCCACCATACTGACCACACCACTGTACTCTCTACCGAGACCTATCTCCCCGTATACGCCGCTCTTGTATCCGTTTCTTATCTTCATGTCGATCGGATTAAGCCCCACATGGCACACCTGAACTACCAACTTGTTTGTGGAGACAGGTGTCTTTATCCTCTTTTCGTAACTGAATTCCATAGGACCATCTTTGGAGTAGAATATTAGGGCCTTAGTAGCAACGTATTTCACATGCCTTATTGGTCTGGCGACTCTTTTCAAAGATGTTGGCTGAACAGGCAGTTCCTTTGGAGGTGGGGGTGGATGAGGTTCATTCATCTTGCCGTTTCTACCCTTCTGCTTCTGGACTAGTGATAGCCAGCTGTTCAGGTCTAGTCTTGAGCTTCACGGTACAACAACGATTTATCCGGCTGTACTATAAAGCGCGCAAACAGTACACAAGGTAACATAGTAGCCATGAAAAATGGCTTCTGGTAGCTATTCAACCTACATATACAGGGCAAGCGGTATAGGACGCAAAATACCCTTAACAAAATGCAACCTCCAAACTCCATTCTCATCATTCGTATCTTTTCCCGCACTGCTACTTCAACCGGCAACAGCCATGGGAACTGGTGGCTGACTGCCAGCCTCCTCGTAGTATTCAGTTAGATCTTCCTTTTCAAAAACCACTTCGATCATTAGAGAACAGCTCGGACAGACTGCAATATTCTCACCATCGTACATGTCATCGATAAAGATCTGGAAACGGTCTCCACAGGGACAAGGATAAGTAAAAGTCTGAGTATCGGCATCAAACGTCATATCCTCAATCTCCACCTGATCGTAAGTAGACATGCTATCTACAACCCTCGTAGATACTTCTCTCTGCAATCGGCACTAACATCATCCATCTTCCTGTAATTGCTCATTACATATTCATATGCGATGAGCTTTCAGCACATTTTTCAGATGACTGTCAACTTTCTAACATCTGTACATCCTCTTTTCCATCAGTACATTTTCATAAAATTTGAAATACTTTTTTGCGTCGCGTCTGATCGAGTGAGGAAGAGATGCCTATTAGTGTAGAGGCGGCCCTTGGCTCTCCCTGGCTAGAGGGGAGACCACGCCCAGCTTGTCTCCTTCGGCAGAATATCCTTCCAGCGCTCCCGCCTAGTGCCAGCCTAGCAGTGGGCAGGAGGTCTCGGACCATGGGATGCTTGTTCCCTTTGTACACTGGGTCGCTCGCCTACCGCGCCCAATGCACCGTTCCTTGTAGCAAGTAGACTCTTGGTGTGGTACAGTATAATAGTTTTTCAGTGATAGTTTGGAGTTTGACCTGTTCTACTGTAAACAAGAAACACCAGGACAAATCGTATGTGAAATTATGAACCAGTGTTACCAGAGAGAGCAGTATAGGGAAACAGACATAAGTGGGAAAATTGGAAGCAAACTAATCTCTGGGAGACAAGATATTTTCATCTTTGAAGGATTGTTACTAACAAGGAACCTGGGCTTATTACAGATATAAAATGGGTATTTCTCGTGATTCTCGTCACAAAAGATCCGCTACCGGTGCTAAGCGTGCTCAATTCAGAAAGAAGAGAAAGTTCGAATTGGGCCGTCAATCCGCAAACACCAAGATCGGTACCAAGAGAATCCACACCGTTAGAACCAGAGGTGGTAACAAGAAATTCAGAGCCCTAAGAATTGAAACCGGTAACTTCTCATGGGCTTCTGAAGGTGTTGCTAAGAAGACCAGAATCGTGGGTGTCGCTTACCATCCATCCAACAACGAATTGGTCAGAACCAACACTTTGACAAAAGCTGCTATTGTGCAAATCGATGCCACCCCATTCAGACAATGGTACGAAGGTCACTACGGTGCTACTCTAGGTAAGAAGAACGCCAAGTCCTCTGGTGAAGAGGTTGTTGCTGCTTCCAAGAGCACTGAAAAGAAGTGGGCTGCCAGAGCTGGTTCTGCCAAGATTGAGGCTTCCGTCGAATCTCAATTCGGTGCTGGTAGATTGTACGCTGCTATCTCTTCAAGACCAGGTCAATCTGGTAGATGTGATGGTTACATCTTGGAAGGTGAAGAGTTGGCCTTCTACTTGAGAAGATTGACCGCTAAGAAATAAGCTTTGAGAAATTAACAATTTTCTCGGCATGTATAACATCAAGTTTATAATAAATCTTCAACTCATCTATCATCTCTTTGTTTTGCGATAAAATGAAGTAGAGTATTCGGCTGATGTGCGAGTATTGGTTACAAGGGTTAGTTGGAAGAGTTGGGAAGTTGTTAAATTCAGAAATAAGGCAATCAAATTTCTCTGCAAAACAATGAAGTTCAGTACAGGTCTGTGTAATATGATTATTTCATCATGCTAAATCAAGAGCAAAGTTCCAATCTCACCTGCGCTCGACTGAGCGCTATCACAAGATTGACAATATGTTGACAAGCTAGGCTTATTGTGCTTCATTTGTACAACGGAAAGTGAACAAGGTACAGAGACCCAAGTTCGAGCTTCTTATATAGGCCTGAAAAACTAAGTCGCTCTTTACGTGTTGTGCGAAAAACAATCTTAGGGCATAAACAACAACTTGAATCGCGATGAGGGCGCTCATTTTTGGAAGCCAGGTCCAACCACGGGATGTTCTAGTTGGCATTGATCAGTTCTCGTTCCAAGTAAAGGCAGGCCATCCATTTTGTGGAATCAAAAACATCCCGGATGGGATCCATGTCATACATTTCAGCAGCAGCGCCAACGAAGAATCGGAGAGCGTGAGATATGGATATTGGTTCGAAGAAACCAGAGGTAGGTACGTGCAGTTCGACGAGGCCAGTGGTGCCTATAACATGCTTCAGGAGCCAGATGAGGGGAAATACGAAGCGATGGTCCAAATGCACAGCCATCTGATGATCAGTTACCCCCAAATCGAAGAGACAAACTGGCTAGGGCTAACCAATTCCATATCATGGGAACAAGTTAGGACTATCCTGGGGAACCCAATGCTTTACGTAGACTCATCTATGACTACCGAAGAGGAATCGCGCGTTCTAGATGACAAACTCAAAAATCGGTGCAGCAACCACCCCGCTCTCCATTTCCATTACACCAGGATCCAATTCAAGTCCAACGATGCGATAAGAAAGACTCATAGAATGGAGGATTACACAGATAAATCTCACTACCTCAACCACGTGATCGTCCCGAGAGAGTACCACGGACATATCAACCGGCTGCTGGGCGAGCTGCAGTTCGCATATTGTAATGCACTACTGTTTGGCAACTACGGATCAAGTTTACAGTGGCATAGTATCATCGAACTAATCACGTTCAGCTCACAGGTAGCACCCAGTTTTATCAAAAGATTTGATTCTATTTTAGCATTACAACTAGAAACCTTTCCTGACGAGTACCATGACGCTTTATTGAACCAACAGCTATGGTCAAGATGTTTGACAGCCTCCCACATAGGTAAGAGTCTTGTTCAAACGACCCGAGTGTATGAGAGCAGGTTCAATGCAAGCATCATGGACGAGGATTCAGACTACGCGATTGAAGAACATCTACCTAACATCGATGATGACGAGCAAGATGAGGACAAACCAACCGTCGTAGGCGGCGTCTACTATGTTTCGCCCTAGGCGCAAGTTTTTCGTGGAACTTCATGGAATCTCTTGGAATCTGATGGAACCTCATGGAACCTCATGGAACCTCATGGAATGTGGTGGAACGTGATGGAAACTTGCGGAACTTTTTTTGAGTAACAGGGCTTTTTCTAGACCTTACTAGAATCCTCTCCGAGCGGAAGGTTAGCGAATTAAGGGCGACTCCCCATACCTAAGGGGCCTGTCGGAAGGTATAGAGATGAGCTGTTTTTCGAGAATATCCTAGTAATGAGTTGAGTTGCTTTTCCATACTAATCCATCATTAGGCTGGGGGGTAGGTACTTGTGGATATCCCCTTGGAAAGAAGTATATAAGGGAGTAAGATCTCCACTCTTGGTTGGTAGTTTGGTCCTTCTGTCCTACATCGACATCAACAAGACTCAAAAGAGTTCTTATAGAAGACAAGGAAAACAATAAAATGTCAAAAGCTGTTGGTATTGATTTGGGTACTACATACTCATGTGTGGCACGTTTCTCTAACGATAGAGTAGAGATTATTGCCAATGACCAAGGTAACAGAACTACTCCCTCCTACGTGGCATTCACTGATACCGAAAGGTTGATTGGTGATGCCGCCAAGAACCAGGCTGCTATGAACCCCAAAAACACTGTGTTCGATGCTAAACGTCTGATCGGTCGGAAATTTGATGATCCCGAAGTTATTAATGACGCCAAGCACTTCCCTTTCAAAGTTGTGAACAAGGAAGGTAAGCCTGTGATTCAGGTCGAATACAAGGGTGAGACAAAGACTTTCACCCCGGAAGAAATTTCCTCGATGGTGTTGACTAAGATGAAGGAAACTGCGGAGGGCTTCCTGGGGACTGCCGTTAAGGATGCAGTTGTCACTGTTCCTGCTTATTTCAACGACTCTCAAAGACAGGCTACCAAGGACGCTGGTACTATCGCAGGTTTGAATGTTTTGCGTATCATTAACGAGCCTACGGCTGCCGCTATCGCTTACGGTTTGGACAAGAAGGGTAAAGCCGAGCATAACGTTCTAATCTTCGATCTTGGTGGTGGTACTTTCGATGTCTCATTGTTGTCGATTGATGAAGGCATTTTCGAAGTCAAGGCTACAGCTGGTGACACTCATCTGGGTGGTGAAGACTTTGATAACAGGCTAGTGAACCACTTGGCTAACGAGTTCAAGAGAAAGAACAAGAAGGACTTGACTAGCAACCAGAGGGCTTTGAGAAGGCTAAGAACCGCTGCTGAAAGAGCTAAGAGGGCGCTATCTTCGTCGTCCCAGACCTCCATCGAGATTGACTCCTTGTTCGAAGGTGTCGACTTCTACACCTCTTTGACAAGAGCCAGATTCGAAGAGTTGTGTGCTGACCAGTTCAGATCAACGCTGGAGCCCGTTGAAAAGGTCTTGAGAGATTCTAAGTTGGACAAGTCTCAAATCGATGAGATTGTCCTCGTTGGTGGTTCTACAAGAATTCCAAAGATCCAGAAGCTTGTGTCTGACTTCTTCAACGGCAAGGAGCCTAACAAATCTATCAACCCAGACGAGGCTGTTGCTTACGGTGCTGCCGTTCAGGCCGCTATCTTGACAGGTGACCAATCATCTAAGACTCAAGACCTGTTGCTACTGGATGTTGCCCCTCTTTCTTTGGGTATTGAGACCGCCGGTGGTATCATGACCAAGTTGATCCCTAGGAACTCTACCATTCCAACCAAGAAGTCTGAGACCTTCTCCACATACGCTGACAACCAACCGGGTGTGTTGATTCAAGTCTACGAAGGTGAAAGAACAAAGACGAAAGACAACAACCTGTTGGGTAAGTTTGAGTTGGCAGGCATTCCCCCAGCTCCAAGAGGTGTCCCCCAAATCGAAGTCACCTTCGACATTGATGCAAACGGTATATTGAACGTCTCAGCTATCGAAAAGGGTACTGGTAAATCCAACAAGATCACCATCACAAACGACAAGGGCAGATTGTCGAAGGAAGATATCGAGAGAATGGTCTCGGAAGCCGAGAAGTACAGGGCTGAAGATGAAAAGGAAGCTGAACGTGTACAGACCAAGAACCAGCTTGAATCATACGCCTTTAGCTTAAAGAACTCTGCAGCTGAGTCAGGGTTCAAAGAAAAGGTTGGCGAAGAAGATGCAAAGAAGATCGAGTCGCTTGCTCAGGAAACAATTGACTGGCTAGATGCTTCCCAGGCTGCTTCAACTGAAGAGTACCAAGACAAGCAGAAGGAGTTGGAAGCCGCTGCAAACCCAATTATGACCAAGTTCTACAGTGCAGGTGGTGCCGCCCCAGGAGGTGCTGGACCAATGCCAGGCGCAGGACCAACACCAGGTGGGCCAGCTGGAGGCGATTCCGGTCCAACTGTTGAGGAGGTCGACTGATTTACGATATTTAGGGTAACTGAATGATATATATATGATCATGGTTTATAATTTTCAGGATTTAACAATTAATCTTCTATGGTTAACAATTGCAAATTACCGACGCAGAAAAATTTTCTTTTTCCACTGTTGAAATACTTCAATATTGACGACAAATGATGAGTCAACTTAAACAGTTGTAATTTTAAGATCATATCTCTTTGATCAAGACTTGTGTTATCTTTCGTTAAGGAGACTAAGTTTGATTTCATACAATGTCTGAAAATACTTCGTCTCAATTCTCTTTCCCAAGAGAAGAAGAGAAAGTTCTTGCATTTTGGAATGAAATCGACGCTTTCCATAGGTCCCTGGAATTGACTAAGGACAAGCCTCAATTTTCCTTCTTTGATGGCCCTCCTTTTGCCACGGGCACTCCACATTATGGTCATATTCTGGCCTCTACCGTTAAGGACATTGTTCCAAGATACGCTACCATGACTGGTCACCATGTTTCGAGAAGATTTGGTTGGGATACTCATGGTTTACCCATTGAGCATATTATTGACAAGAAATTGAACATCAGTAGTAAGGAAGACGTGTTTAAGTTTGGTCTTGATAATTACAACGACGAATGTAGGGCTATTGTGATGACATACGCCGACGAATGGAGAAAAACCATTGGTCGTTTGGGCCGTTGGATCGACTTTGACAATGACTACAAGACCATGTACCCAAGTTTTATGGAATCCGAGTGGTGGGCCTTCAAGGAACTTTACGAAAAAGGTCAGGTTTACCGTGGTTTCAGAGTCATGCCTTACTCCACTGGTTGCACTACTCCGTTGAGTAATTTTGAAGCACAACAAAACTATAAGGAAGTTAACGATCCTGCGGTGACCATCGGTTTCGATGTTATCGGCCAAGAAAAGACCCAATTGGTCGCTTGGACTACCACACCTTGGACCCTGCCATCGAATCTGGCGCTGTGTGTTCACCCCGAATTCGAATATGTCAAGATATATGATGAAAACAAAGACCGTTACTTCATTCTAATGGAATCCTTGATTAAGGCGCTATATAGCAAACCGAACAAAGAGAAATTCAAGGTCGTTGAGAAATTCAAAGGTAAAGACCTGTTGAATACAAAGTACAAGCCTTTGTTCCCTTATTTCGCTGAGCAGTTCGGTGAGACGGCCTTCAGAGTTATTTGCGATGAATACGTTACCAATGATTCTGGTACTGGTATTGTCCATAACGCCCCAGCTTTTGGTGAAGAGGATTACAACGCTTGTTTGAAAAACGGTATCTTTAAGGAGGGTGATGCAATTCCTAATCCTGTAGGTGATACCGGTGAGTTTACCGCGGAAGTTACAGATTTCAGCGGTGTCTATGTCAAAGAGGCTGACAAGGCAATTATCAAATACTTGACCGCATCCGGAAACCTACTGTTGGCAACTCAAATTCGCCACTCTTATCCTTTCTGTTGGAGATCTGACACTCCGCTAATCTACCGTTCTGTTCCAGCATGGTTCGTTCGTGTCAAGGACATTGTACCAAAGATGTTGGACTCTGTGATGAATTCTCACTGGGTTCCAAACACGATAAAGGAAAAGAGATTTGCTAACTGGATCTCTAATGCTCGTGACTGGAATATCTCAAGAAACAGATATTGGGGTACTCCTATTCCTCTGTGGGTGTCCGATGACATGCAGGAAATAGTATGTGTCGGTTCGATTGCTGAACTCGAGCAACTAAGTGGTGTTACTGGCATTAACGATCTGCATCGTGAATTTATTGACAAGATCACCATTCCTTCTAAGCAAGGAAAGGGACAGTTGAAGAGAATTGAGGAAGTGTTTGACTGCTGGTTTGAATCGGGTTCTATGCCTTACGCTTCCCAGCACTATCCATTCGAAAACAAAGAAAATTTCGCTCAAAGAGTCCCAGCAAACTTTATCTCTGAGGGTCTAGATCAAACAAGAGGTTGGTTCTACACTTTATCTGTCCTCGGCACTCACTTATTTGGCGAAGTCCCATACCAAAACGTTGTCGTGACTGGTATCATCCTTGCTGCCGATGGTAGAAAGATGTCCAAATCTTTGAAAAACTATCCAGATCCAAACATTGTACTTGATAAGTATGGTGCTGATGCATTAAGGTTGTACCTGATCAACTCACCAGTGCTTAAGGCCGAGACCCTGAAATTCAAGGAGGAAGGTGTTAAAGAAGTTGTCAGCAAAGTGCTATTGCCATGGTGGAACTCTTATAAGTTCTTGGAAGGTCAGATTGCTCTCTTAAAAAAGATCTCCGGAATTGATTTCAAGTACGACCCATCAATTCGAAGTGATAACGTCATGGATAGATGGATACTAGCCTCTTTGCAATCTCTAGTGCAGTACATTCACAAGGAAATGTCTGTTTACAAGCTATATGCTGTTGTCCCCAGGTTACTCCACTTCATTGACGAATTGACCAACTGGTACATCAGATTCAACCGTCGTCGTTTGAAGGGTGAAAATGGTGTAGAGGATTGTTTGAAGGCATTGAACACATTGTTCGAGGCTTTGTTCACTTTCGATAGAGCCATGGCTCCATTCACTCCATACTTGTCCGATTCCATCTACATGAGACTAAAGGAGTTCATTCCAGAAGAAGTTTTGGCCAAGTTTGGTAAAGACTTCAGGTCAGTACACTTCCTATCTTATCCAGAAGTAAGACAAGAACTCTTTGACGAAGCCATTGAGGTCGCTGTCGCCAGAATGCAATCTGTTATCGACATGGGTAGAAACATCCGTGAAAAGAAAACAATATCTTTGAAGACGCCATTGAAGAGCTTGGTCATTTTACACAGCGATGCTTCTTACCTGAAGGATATTGAAGAGTTGAAAGACTACGTTCTAGAGGAACTAAATGTCCGTGATATCGTCATTACCTCGGATGAACAAAAGTACGGCGTGGAATACAAAGCAGTCGCAGATTGGCCTGTTCTGGGTAAAAAGCTAAAGAGAGACGCTAAGAAAGTCAAAGATGCTTTACCCAGCGTTACCTCTGACCGCGTTCGTGAGTATTTGAAGACAGGTCAAATCGAAGTCGCCGGCATTCAACTAGTCAAGGGCGATTTGAACGCCATTAGAGGTCTTCCTGAATCACAAGCCCAAGAAGGCCTAGTGGTCAGAACGGACCAGGAAGTCTTGATCATTATGGACACCAAGATCTACCCTGAGTTGAAAACCGAAGGTCTGGCTAGGGAGCTTGTCAATAGAATCCAGAAACTGAGAAAGAAGTGCGGCCTAGAAGCTACTGACGATGTCATTGTCCAATACGAGCTGCTAAAAGACACCATCAACTTCGAAGATATCGTCAAACAACACATGGATATGCTAAGCAAAACTTGCAGATCCGATATAGTTCCGGCAGATGACTCGCACAAGGACGCCATTGCAGATGAAGAGCAGTCCATTAATGATACCGTTTTCAAGCTAAAGATCTTCAGACTATAAAATTATAAATTTATATATGTTTAAGTAAACGGCCCATACGCACAAATCCATACTCGATAAAGTGGACGCGGTTAAGAGCGCAAGCTTACACAGGAATTGGACCAGAAGCTGTCTTTCAAGGCCATGAATCATGATCTGCACTCTTCTCCGACAGCAGATCTACGTTGGCCCGCCTCACCAACCACTCCATGTCGATCTCAGGACAGAAGAGCTCCAGAAACCCCACTCCGATGGGCGTCTTCCTGGACAGACGACGACGAAGAGAGAGACATAAGCCAAGAAGCGGTCACCGATTCCATTCTCAGCAGCCGTAAGAGCAAGCACAAGTCCTCGTTTCCACCATATGCGTCGTCACCCTCCAAGTCACGAATCGAAGAGCGCCAAAGGCACATGAAGCAACTCAGGAACGAAAAGAGGAATCACAGAGCGGTCGAACAGAGAGGCGGGCTCCAAATGATGGAGTCCTTTGTGATGAGCAGCGAAAACTCGCAGGAATTGCAGAGGCTGTCGCTAGAAGCACAAGAACACGCATTCACGCCAGATTTAGCGGAACAATTCGAAAAAGAGCAGCAGGAAGACCTGGAAGACTACGAGCTCATCAATTACATCGACCACCGCGACCAATTGGACCAGGAACTCGAGACTCTGCTTGCTGAATTGTCCTTGAAGTAGCATTATGGGCCCTTCAAGGAGTTACCCGTCCGATGAGCCATATGACTGATAACCTTAGCTAGGTCTAAAGGGGTTTTGAGTGTTACACATTACAAGAGCCCATCTAGAAGTCTACAAGGCATCTGTAGCGGGAATAGCCTTGATAGATTATCAAGATAATCAAATATGAAGTCTACATTCAAGTCAGAATATCCATTTGAGAAGCGGAAGGCAGAATCAGAGAGGATTTCGCAGAAGTTTTCGAATAGGATCCCAGTGATCTGCGAGAAGGCTGAGAAGTCTGATATTCCTGAGATCGACAAGCGTAAGTACTTGGTTCCAGCTGATCTGACCGTGGGACAGTTTGTTTACGTGATCCGCAAGAGAATTATGTTGCCCCCGGAGAAGGCCATCTTCATCTTTGTGAACGATACGCTGCCTCCTACAGCAGCTCTGATGAGTGCAATTTATCAGGAGCACAAGGACAAGGACGGGTTCCTGTATGTTACTTACTCTGGCGAGAACACGTTTGGATACTTGTGAAATCGTCGCTGTGGCGCCAATAGGGCAGTGTCGATACACCAGGCATGAGTACGCAGGAGTCTTGGGATTAAGGTTTGACGTTGGGATATACAGGAAAAGACCTGAACGTTGGCAGGGAGATGTTAGAAGTACTACCGTCGTCGGCTGGTCCTCTTAGGTGGTCTAATTTGCTTCGTATTTACGATTTTTATCTATATTTACTTGAACATCAAAGATCTAGGTAAAATGCAGTAAGGTCCTGGTGTACCTGTATCAAAGGGACACTAAATGCTATTGCCAGTCCTCTTCATGTAGCGCTCGATGGGGTCAGTCTCGATGGTGTATTCTTCCATGTTGTATACCTCATCATACGTGATAATGTCTCTTATCTTCCTATCGGACTTGTACCATTCCTTGAGCAGCCACACCATTTCACTCTTGTAGAGTGTGTAAGGTGCATCAGAGGTTTCAATCAAGTCTTTCAGAATGTAATACAGTTTCCCGTATGGTACACCGGCTGAGATGAAAATTGATGCAATCGAGCCTTTTTGAATATGGTTCTGAGGCAGAGCCTCGAAAAATACGTTACTGATCGTGGCCAGCAGATCTGATATTGGAAAGACAAATTCAGATGTGTGTATTTGTCTACCGACTTTGATAACCACGCTAGACAATAAATTAATGAAGTTGGTAGAATCCTCTAGCTTGCTACCGTCATTTAACTCTTTTCTCAGTGACTCGAAGAGTTCGTCCCATCTTGCCTTGATCTCCTCCTGATTTCTGAAATCAGAAACCTTGAAAATGACTAAACAGACCTCATGATAACCTAGTGGAACAGCAAAATCGTTGAACAGGTCGCTCACTGGGAGTACTTTCCCATCCAGCTGGTTCATTAAATCTTTCTTTGTAGCAGCTTCGATCCTATTGTCTGTAGCAATCAATGACAATAAATCATCCTGTACTGCTGCAACGTCAAAGACCTCCTGAATCATTGTAGCGAGCTGCACCATACGCTGTTTGTGATTTGGAGCACAAACACCGTTGCAAAACCCGTTTGCCCGCGATAGACACTCAATTCTCTCTCCTAATTTTAGTTCAAAATCAGAACCAGCCAATGAATAAAGTATTTCTGCTGCCTCGAAAAACTTGGATCTCCTTGACAAGTATACCCATAAAAGATTGGATATTTCTAGTGAGGTCTTTGATTTCTCTCTTAGATACGGTAGGATAAACTCGGTGTCAAGCTCTAGCAACTTATCTTCACACTTCTGTGACACAAGCCAATCGTACAACTTATAGTGGAACAACCTATCGTTAAACGTTAGCACCACCGAGTAGCTCTCTTCGCGTAAAGTCGACATCTCGCGAGTCACCGATATGTTACCGGTCCCGTTGGAGGCCTCTTTGGCAGCTAAATTATCCACAGTGACCAAGGCTTCGAATACCAAATCGTACACAAGCAAGCGTTTATCATAGTAAACCTTTCTGCCATCATGCTCTAAACAACCGTCTGCAACGTACTGGTAGGCTAGCTTGGCTTTGTCAACGGCATTTGCGATATTCAGAAGAAAGCCGATCGTCCGAGGGAAGTAGTTTAATTCGAGCATTATGGAAACAGCCTCCCTTAGCTTATCAAAAGAGAGATCATCCACTATTCGTTCAAACAGCTTGATGGCATTGTCAAGATGATACTTCAAAGTTTCATAGTCCCTCAAACCTATTTCTTTTGCCTTCCTCAGATGCTCGATTGCTCTGAAGCCCAAAATATCACTGCTAGAACAGAAGGAGCCACAGCGCTCTTGTAGGGCAGTTGCTGTATATTCAATTGAAGCCCCTCTTGTGATATTCCTGTTGATGATGGAGGACAATATCTCCCTGACCAGAATTCGTGTGCTTTCGTTGGGTGCGAAGAGATCTTTAAACTTCAATTTTGTTAAGTCAGCCTGCAGTTCACGGCTCAAAAACCTTATGATTTCTTTGAATGCAACATACTGTTGTTCAAACCCTTCCACTTCACTTTCCTCATACAGAACATTCAAAAAGGACAGGGCCTCCATAATGGACTGAACAAGTTTTATTAGTGAGTTGATCGCGATGTTTTCTGCTTGATTAGCAACTTCCTCTGACTTATCGATAGACTTTCCGCTCATTTCTGAGTTTGAAAGCGGACAGACTACAGTAAGTGAGCTTCCATAGGTGTTGAAAAATTCGTTAAGAATGGTAATTGAAGACAGGTAATACTCCACATCTCCCTTAGGAATCGATATTCCAATGATTAGATTCTTGTCACTTGTAGAAGATTTCGAGTCAGCTTCGCCACTACTGACAAAGATTTGTTTGCCCCATATATCCCTGAAGAGTCTTGCCACCAGCAGTGCAATACCGTAAAACCTAGGAGACAAAATAACGTCATCAAGGCTTAGGTTACCTTTCGAGTCGGCGGCGAGACTAGTTCCCGATGTGCCAGTAGCTAAGAGAGATTTCCGAGGTGTCATCTCAAGCGATGGCTTTTTAAAGAGTGATGAAACGGTGGACACCATATACTTGTTGTATTTTGGCTTTATATCGACAATGCCTGGAATTCCCACAGTAAAAAATGTAAGAGCAGCGGACCGTAACATCTCGGACTTGTTTAACTTACAAGTTACAAATAATGCAGTAGAACATGCTTCTGGTACGCCGTAATTAATCAAAAAGGGTAGTGGGTTGTCAATGAGAGATTCAAAAACTTCATCGGGAGTACGGTAGCGATAAACTTCCAGCGCGCTATTAGTTAAGACGGCCACTCTCATGTTTTCAGCGTTGTACTGAGTTGCAAACTCATTAGCGTAGCCTTCTGGCTTTTGGGTAGCGTTAAAAGTTGGCGTTAGAGCGGCTATCTGTTTGATTGGACCGGTAGTATCCAAGACAGTACAGTTTTCAATGTATTTCCCGTGGTGCTTCAGAATACCGTAGTCCGGCTTACTCACATATAACTTATGTTGAACAGCTTGGCTAGGAAGGTGAGATACAGTAGCACCGTTTGCGGCGTTATTGCCGCTCTTACCGCTCTCTGGTGCCGGTGGCGTCTTCGCCACAGCGGAGAAGAAAATACCGGGGGAGATGATTGTACTTGCAGTGCTGGTTTCCAAAAGCACAGATGATTTTTTCTGGAACTTTAGTAGCACTGGCTCCGATGTGTTAAGGTTTGAGTAAAATCTAAGTCCTTTCTTCTGTTGTTCCAGTTGCTGGTTTTGTAGTTCTTGTTGGATGACTTCAGGGGTGACGGAGCTGGGAGGAAACTTGATAGATTCGAGCCTTAGAGCTTCAATGCCAGACCTTCCCAAAGATCCGTTGAAGTAAAGGCGAACCCCACCAATGGTAATCGCCACGAAGAATAGATTATGGTTTTCTTGCTGGGTTACTGGAACAACTCTGGAGATCTTTAAGAACTTTGGCCCCAAAATTGCTGCGCCTCTCGCTGTAGTTGTTCCCATAATCCTCCTTATGTAGGCGGGTTCGATAGACATTGGTCCCTCCAAAGAGTTACCATTAATCAAATAAGCCTTAATGTTTGACTTTGAGGATAGTGTGTATATTAAACCACGAGACTGATCCACTGTCAACTGAGTCACGGTCTCCTGAGCGTATTTTGAGTCTTCTTCGAAAAAAGATTGAATCAAACCACTTCCAGGAATCCTGGATATCAGGTTGCTTGGTAGTAAGGAAGCCCATGCTGCCTGGGTGAGGCATACTTTGCTACACTTGCTGTTGAACCATTCGTCTGATCCCGAATAATGCAGGCTCCAGATATTAAGTCCATTCGTCTTTCCGCTGAAAAAAATCTGTCCTGTTTTCTCGTAACATACAATTTCACTCACATCCAGTCCATGCACAGAAACGCACATACCTGTATTGAAGACACTCAGTTCACCGGTCTCACCATTGTGAGAGACTGCCAACAGGTAGATGTCGAACGGAGTAGCAATCAGTAGCAAATGATTGATGTAATCAACGAAAGTGTTAGGCTTGGGTTTTACCAGTGCTACTTTTAGAATAGTGTGTTTTATTTCGTCAATCGACTGGTAGTCCGTGCTGTCTTTTATATTCCAAAGTATCAGTTTGTTATCAATAGTAATCCAACAACGATTTATCTCCGGGAATATGCCCATATCGCTTTTGATCTCCGTCTTAGAAGCTTCTTTCAAAATTTCATCTGGGATGTTGATCACTTGCTGTCTTTCGAACGGCGTGAAGGCTCCCAGTCCTCCAATCTCCTTACTGAAGTTGTAATTTACACCATTGTTGTAATACGACCTTTCATCCAAAACAGGAGAGCTTGCATCTCGACGTTCCAAATGGTCGATGTACTGTCCAGCTAACTCCAAAGGTTTAGTTCCTCCCAAGCCATTAACCCTTAAGTGTTCATCGACGGTCGAGAGATCCGGTGCTATCGTCCCACCAGAAGTTGTAAAAGGTGTCCCACCATTAGCCCCAACTCTAAGATCTAAATGGTTTGTCTGAGACCCAAGATTGGGTAAAAGATCTGCTTTTCCGTTGATATTCCCGATAGTATTCGCGTTATTCTGGGGAACACCCTGAGACAAACCGGCAAATGGCCCGTTATTATAGTCAATTCTGCTCTTCAGAGGAGTGGAATACATGAAATGACTTCAAATAGGCTAATTGGACCCACTTAATCTCAGAACGGGCTCTATTTAACGGGTCCAAATAGGTACCAAAACATTATGATCTCAAATTTGATGAAAAAAATGGAGTTCCGGGTAAACGTTGCTCGTCTTAGATGATACTGACGAGATGACACAAATTCGAACAATAATTAATCAATTAAATGAAGATTTGATGAATTAATTGGATTAGAATAAGGTGATTAAGCATTCAATGCTACCTGTAGACAGCTCTATATAGCCAAGAAAATTCTGTAGTCAATATGAGTTCAAAATTTGGGAGTCGCAGGTTGCGGAGCAGAAGTTTGGCGGTGAAGGATGTTAATATTCTTCCGAGATTTGGATCGTCATCGAAGAAGAGCTCAGAGCCAGCAAATTGCAGGGTTGACGGCCCAAATGAGGAGCGTAATATTTTGGATAGTACTACCGGCGATACCCCTACAGAGGCCGATCTTACCGTGATACTGGAAAGTAATTTTGAAATAAGAGACCAAAGGTCGCAATTGACCGTGGAGAATCTAGCGAATTTACAGAAAGAGATATTCAGAAAGGAGAGTGAAAGCGTCGGAAGTACAAATTTACTGCTAAGTGGTGATTATAGGCACCAGATGCCCCTTCGCCTTTGGCTCTTATTCGAGTTGGAGATAATCGCTGATGGGCAATCGAACCTACGATATCTGTACTACTACGACGAGGTGTACCGAAGGATCGATCCAGATTGGTACATGCGTCAAGAGTCCGTCATGGAAGAGGCAATTCCTGATGGTTACGAAGAGTTTCCAATTGAACAGCTATTAATACCCACCCTACACGTGAAGCCCGCTACTAGAGAACCAAGCATACAAGACTCGGAAGTGGCGACTGGGGACATCCTAGAAAACGAACACACCAAGATACCTTCCAGTATTCTCGCCAAGAGGAATCTGAAGGCGATTTTTGACCAAACACCTGTGAAGGCTCGAAAAATCCTTGCTGAGGATTCCACTCTCGATGCAGAGAATTTGCAAGCTGCCGTTCCCAACAAAAAGAGATGCACGATATCCAAAAAGCTGAGTATCATGGGAGGGCTCAAAGTCCCCGAGCTCTTGGATAAACAGAATACATAAAAGTGTGATTTCGACAAAACATCTTTCACTACTTAATTCGTGCAGCGCCTTTAAACGAGGCTTCACGAATCTAGCAATTTCGAAGCCAACAGTATTCCGACTGAGGGATTCTGGTGGCTGGCAATTGATGAACAAAAGCCTTCAAAAGACGTCTTTCTTCTGCCTTGTTCTTGGTGGCATCATCCAATACGTGGCTTGATCAACTAGACTCCAGTATATGTGGCAAAAAGCGACTCTTGTACTTGTTACAACAATCCTTCAAAAGCTCTTGTTTAGTGGACTAAGAGGTTCTTGAGCAGTCTTTTGAGTACAAATGCCTCCAAAATCATTTGTATCCAGCCCGCTTGTCAAAGACTCGCGGCTTCTGGTGCCAAAACCGGTCATCAGTAGACCGTATGTACTGTTCTTCCTCCCTCTGTACGCTACGTTTGCTCATTTGTACTTCCAGCAGTACGATAAGTATATTCAGGGTCCAGAATGGACTTTCGTTTTCCTAGGTGGTATCGTCTCGCTGAATGTGCTTGTTTTGTTGATGCCCGCTTGGAATGTCGGAATTGCTGCAGGATTTAACTATGCTACTGCTGGTGATTTGAATGAAGCTACCCACATTTTGATCCACACCACCCCAAACAACGGCTCAGACGGTATTGTAGAAATTCAGAGAATTCAGGAAGCTGGCGAACTACAGATCTTCTTCCAATTTCAAAAGAAGAGATTTCTATGGCATTCAAAAGAGGATGTTTTCAGATCTCCAAGATTCCTCATTGATGAAGCACCAAAGATTTCTGATTTCCAAGATTTTAAAGGCCATTCAGGTGATCTGACCCATTTGAGAAGACTCTACGGTGAGAATTCATTCGATATCCCGGTCCCAACCTTCATGGAGCTGTTCAAGGAGCACGCAGTTGCACCCCTGTTTGTCTTTCAGGTCTTTTGCGTTGCATTATGGTTGCTGGATGAATTCTGGTACTATGCGTTGTTCAACTTATTCATGATTATCTCAATGGAGGCTGCGGCTGTATTTCAGCGCTTGACCACTATGAAAGAGTTCAGAACTATGGGTATCAAACCGTATACTATCAATGTTTTCAGGGATAAAAAATGGTCCGAGATCCAAACAAATGAACTGCTACCAATGGACGTTGTCTCTATTACGAGAACAGCTGAAGATAGCGCAATTCCTTGTGATTTGATATTGCTTGATGGTAGCTGTATCGTAAATGAAGCGATGCTCTCTGGTGAATCTACTCCGCTATTAAAAGAGTCCATCAGACTTCGCCCAAAGAACGACGATTTGCAAGTTGAAGGTGTCGATAAGAATTCTGTGTTGCACGGTGGTACCAAAGCGCTGCAGGTTACTGCGCCAGAGAATCCGTCAGGCATTCCGCTAGCTCCAGATTGTGGTGCTTTGGCCATCGTTACGAAAACTGGTTTTGAAACTTCCCAAGGCTCTCTGGTTCGTGTTATGATATATTCAGCTGAACGCGTCTCTGTTGATAACAAGGAAGCTTTGTACTTTATCCTATTCCTACTGATTTTTGCCATTGTTGCCTCATGGTACGTTTGGGTCGAAGGTACTAGGATGGGCAGGACTCAATCTAAGTTGATTTTGGACTGTATTTTGATTATCACCTCCGTTGTCCCACCAGAATTGCCAATGGAATTGACCATGGCCGTCAACTCCTCTTTGGCTGCTTTGTCAAAGTTCTATGTCTACTGTACCGAACCTTTCAGAATTCCATTGGCTGGTAGAGTCGATGTCTGCTGTTTCGATAAGACCGGTACTTTGACTGGTGAAGATTTGGTCTTCGAAGGTTTGGCAGGTCTTTCAAAAGACCCTGCTCAGATCCGTCACCTGTTTGCAGGTGATGAAGCTCCTGCTAGAACCGCATTGATCATTGGTGCTGCACATGCTCTTGTTAGGTTGGATGATGGTGAAATTGTTGGTGATCCGATGGAAAAAGCCACTCTAAAGGCTCTTAACTGGAAAGTGGAAGCTAAAGATACCGTTAACAAGATGGGTACCGGAAAGATCCATATTCTGCGTCGTTTCCAATTTTCTTCTGCTCTGAAAAGATCTTCTTCTATTGCTGTTCATAAAAGCGACTATTTCGCTGCTGTGAAGGGTGCACCTGAAACGATCAGAGAGAGGTTGGTTTCTATCCCAGAGAACTATGATGAGATCTACAAGTCCTTCACCCGTTCGGGTTCCAGAGTGCTGGCTCTCGCATCCAAAACTTTACCATCCTTAACTTCGAAGCAACTTGAGGATATCACTCGTGAAGAAATTGAGCATCAATTGGAGTTCAATGGATTTTTGATTTTTCACTGTCCTTTGAAAGATGACGCCATTGAAACCATCAAAATGTTGAACGAATCCGCACATCGTTCTATCATGATCACAGGAGATAATCCATTGACGGCTGTACACGTTGCTAAAGAAGTTGGTATCGTTGACAGGGAGACTCTTATTTTGGACAGAGAAGGTAAAGAAGAAAATTCCGGCCTAATATTCCGCAACGTTGAGGAAACTATCACAATTCCTTTCGATCCTACCACTGGAAAGTTTGATCACGCAGCATTATTTGATAAGTATGATATCGCTGTCACTGGACACTCCCTGAGTGCCTTGGAAGAGCATGATCAGCTGAGAGAATTGATTCGCCACACCTGGGTCTACGCTCGTGTATCGCCAACTCAGAAGGAGTTCATTTTGAATACGCTGAAAGATATGGGATACCAAACTCTGATGTGCGGTGATGGTACAAATGATGTTGGTGCTTTGAAACAAGCTCACGTAGGTGTTGCTTTGCTGAATGGCACAGAAGAAGGTCTAAAGAAAATGGCTGAAAGTCGTAGAACAGAAAGCATGAAGGCAATGTATTTGAAGCAGTGCGGATTTTTTGAGAAATGGGGTCAACCACAACCACCAGTTCCTCAGCCTATTGCACACCTATTCCCACCAGGACCAAAGAATCCTCATTATTTGACTGCTCTTGAGAAAAATGGTACAACGATAACTCCCGAAATCAGGAAACTGGTTATGGAAGCCAACAATAAACCAGCAGAGCCCATTAAGGTCGAAAACACCTCTGGTGGTAAAGGTGGTAATGATCTAGCGTCAATGCTGTTGAACACTGCAGGCGATTCCCAGGAGGAGGAAGCACCAACTTTGAAATTGGGTGACGCTTCATGCGCAGCTCCCTTCACGTCCAAGCTTGCCAACGTTTCAGCCGTCACTAATATCATTCGTCAAGGCCGTTGCGCTTTGGTGAATACTATTCAAATGTACAAAATCCTGGCCCTCAACTGCTTAATCAGTGCATACTCTTTGTCTGTCATATACCTAGCTGGTGTAAAGTTTGGAGATGGTCAGGCAACAGTCTCTGGTTTACTTCTGTCCGTTTGCTTTTTGAGTATCTCTCGTGGTAGACCACTGCAGAAGTTATCCAAGCAGAGGCCACAAGCCGGTATCTTCAACATGTACATCATGGGTTCGATCCTTTCGCAGTTTGCAGTTCATATTGTCACTCTGATCTACATCACGCTGGAAATTTATAGGCTTGAGCCTAGGGAGCCTCAGGTTGATCTGGAAAAGAAATTTGAGCCATCTTTGTTGAACACTGGTATCTTCATTATCCAATTGGTGCAACAAGTTTCCACTTTCGCCGTCAACTATCAAGGTGAACCTTTCAGAGAAAACATCACAAGCAACAAAGGTATGTACTACGGTTTGCTCGGTGTCACCGGTCTGGCTTTGGCAGGTGCAACAGAGTTTATCCCTGAATTGAACGAAGCCATGAAATTTGTTCCAATGGACGAGGCCTTCAAATTGAAACTGACAATGACACTACTGATCGATTTCTTTGGTAGTTGGGGTGCCGAATATTTCTTCAAGTATTTCTTTATGGATGCTAGACCTGCAGATATTGCCTCAAGGACCGTCGAAATTATCTGAGGCGCCACTCGACTTTGTCCATTAGATATACTGTTGATATAGTTAGGATCATGTCAACTGATTTTATTATAGAAGGAAATTGTACATAGTTGTTTCCCTACATCACATTACAACTGATCAAGCTTCACCGCTAGGTAGCTCGGTAGTGGTGAGTGCCTTTTCGATCCTTGTTGAAAGTGCATCTTTGTTCAGCGCATTCCATCTGTAGACTTTTAAACCCCCGTCTACAATTTGAACTAATAATTGATCGTGCAAAAGACTCTGCAGTTTGTCCAGAATCATTTCCGCTTCCTCACTCCCGATGGGATTGTTGGTATCCTGTAGGCTGTCTACGATCAATGCGCTTAAATGAGTGACCGTGTAAGGTTTACTCCGCGGCAGAGAGTACAAAATCTCAAAAACTTGCCTCATCTTGACGGCCAAAAACTGGTCGTACTTCCTCTGACGCTGTGAAAGCAGAGCAGCGGATCTTCTTTCCCTTTCACGCAACCTTTCTAGCAGGTTGCTCTGCGAGTCCATCTTCTTTTCCTCGTACATAAACTTCTCCTTCGGGTTGGAAATGTAATTAGATGACAATGGTGGTCTGTTAGCTGACGTTCTAGCCCTGGATAACTGAGTTAGTCCAGAGCCCGCTTCTTCGCTGCCACGTCTTTTAGACGTTTTGAAGGCGGGTACATCTTCAGGCAACTCGACATGTTGACTCAAGCTGCCCAACCACCTATCCGCCCT
This sequence comes from Torulaspora franciscae, assembly GCA_003705175.3. Classification (NCBI taxonomy): domain Eukaryota; kingdom Fungi; phylum Ascomycota; class Saccharomycetes; order Saccharomycetales; family Saccharomycetaceae; genus Torulaspora; species Torulaspora franciscae. Next base: position 383,591 of record PPHX03000005.1, read on the forward strand.
TTCAACAAACTCCAGGCGTCGTGATTTACTTATGAGCAAGTTGTCCCTTTTCGGCAGTTTTACACTTAGATCGCCCTTGGAGTCTGCCTCCAGGACATAGCAATCTGGCCACAGCGACATCATCCTGAGAAAATCCTCCTGTGAGATTTTCCTCCGCATCATGTTCGATATTTGAGGCAGTAAAGAGGCCAGCTTGGGTGTAGAGTATGTGGATCGTGAGATCGCATAGAGCGACAGCACCGTTTCACACGTAGAAAATAGTTCCTTGTAGAAGGACATTCTTTTCGTAATCTGCGTAAGAGCTGTCTCTCGGGGATAAAACCTCTTAGCAACGTCCGGGAGCTCAAGAATCTGCTGCTTGAGTAAGCCATTCGCAATCGTGGTACCTCTTGAGTCTATCTCGGTAGCTAGTGGGGGTGCTAGCGTCAAAAACACCGCGTTGCTTTCCGGGGAGACCTGGATCGCTGAGCTCGAACAGCTTCCGCCAGAGTAATGGGCCAATAGCGCGCCTGTGTGGAACAGTAAACAGTCCGGCTCGTTCACCGTCACCCAAACGTTATCATCAGAGCTTACAGTGGGCGGCTTCACCCGCACACCTTTGGCACTTGCAAACACCGTCAGAACCCCAGAAGATGAGAAATCCCGGTAATCCCTGTCAAACACATACTCAAACGCCTCCCCATTGGGCAAAACCTGCGTACTCGAGTCCCGGTGCCAATAGCGACTCAGCACCGAAGAATAGCTTCCTTCGGTCATCGCACCAGAAACTCCCACACTCCGCAAACACAACTGCGAGAAAAAAAGGCCCACTTTAAACAATCTCACATACAATTTCCGCAGAGACTCATTACTGCACTCCCTCTCAAATCTCAGATTCTGGTCCGTGTTGAAGATGTACTGTTCCAGCAAAACTTCGTCTCCCAATTCCAAAACCCCTGTGAAATTCGCATCAAAATCCTCTCTTGCATCAGGCACCTCCTCGTTCTGCAATTGCCTCACCAGTTCATCCAGCACGCCCTTGTTAGCATAATTTTTCAGCAGAAATGTGTCGCTGCGACGGATAATCCTATCGATCTCGGGCAAAAGAGCCTGCTCATCTCCAACCAGGTCCAAATCCACCACCGGCAGTCCATGCCTACCGTTCATCTTCCCACACCACCAATACTGAAGTCATCTTCAAGATCTGATGTCTTGATTCTGACCGATGAGCTCTCTAGATTGAAAAATCGCCCTGGAAAATTCGACCGGGTTCCACAGTTTTCTTTGACGGTTTCTTGGGAAAAACATTTAAAAGGCGACAAATAAGAGATAATTTGAAAATTTTCTGTACTCCCAGAACTAGGATCAACTCTTAGTTGGAAGTAAAGCTGCCCTGAAGGCTGTCTACAGAGATTATAGAGGAATGCTCGCTGCTAAGAATTTGTTGAGAAAATCAGCTATCGCCGGTCCAAGCCGTCTGGCTGCCAGGTTCCAATCTACCACCAAGGTTCAGGGATCTGTCATTGGTATCGATTTGGGTACTACTAACTCCGCTGTTGCTGTTATGGAGGGTAAGATCCCAAAGATTATAGAAAACGCAGAAGGTGCAAGAACCACTCCATCCGTTGTGGCGTTTACCAAGGACGGTGAGAGGCTGGTTGGTATCCCAGCCAAGCGTCAGGCGGTTGTGAACCCAGAAAACACTCTGTTTGCCACCAAGCGTCTGATTGGTCGCCGTTTCGAGGACGCAGAAGTCCAGAGAGACATCAAGCAGGTGCCTTACAAGATCGTCAAGCACACCAACGGGGATGCATGGGTTGAGGCCCGTGGCCAGACGTACTCTCCAGCTCAAATTGGTGGGTTTGTCTTGAACAAGATGAAGGAAACGGCTGAGGCTTACCTCGGTAAGACTGCCAAGAACGCTGTTGTCACCGTTCCAGCTTACTTTAACGACTCCCAAAGACAAGCCACCAAGGATGCCGGTCAAATTGTTGGTTTGAACGTCTTGCGTGTTGTTAACGAGCCAACTGCAGCTGCTTTGGCTTACGGTTTGGAGAAGTCCGATACTAAGGTCGTGGCTGTTTTCGATTTGGGTGGTGGTACTTTCGATATCTCTATCCTGGACATCGACAACGGTGTCTTTGAAGTGAAATCGACCAACGGTGACACTCACTTGGGTGGTGAGGATTTCGACATCTACTTGTTGAGAGAAATCGTCTCTCGCTTCAAGAAGGAGTCCGGTATTGATCTAGAAAGTGACCGTATGGCCATTCAAAGAATCAGAGAGGCTGCTGAAAAGGCCAAGATTGAGTTGTCCTCCACTGTTTCTACCGAGATCAACTTGCCATTTATCACCGCTGACGCCTCTGGTCCAAAGCACATCAACATGAAATTCAGCAGAGCTCAATTCGAAACCTTGACCGAACCTTTGATCAAGAGAACTATCGACCCAGTCAAGAAGGCTTTGAAGGATGCTAACTTGAGCACTTCTGATGTCTCCGACGTCCTATTGGTGGGTGGTATGTCCAGAATGCCTAAGGTCGTTGAAACCGTCAAGCAGCTTTTCGGTAAGGAGCCATCCAAGGCTGTTAACCCAGATGAGGCCGTTGCCATTGGTGCTGCTATTCAAGGTGCTGTTCTTGCCGGTGAGGTGACCGACGTTCTTCTATTGGACGTTACGCCATTGTCTCTAGGTATCGAAACTTTGGGTGGCGTCTTCACCAGATTGATTCCAAGAAACACGACCATCCCAACTAAGAAGTCTCAAATCTTCTCCACCGCCGCTGCTGGTCAGACTTCCGTTGAAATCAGAGTCTTCCAGGGTGAAAGAGAGTTGGTCAGAGACAACAAGTTGATCGGTAACTTCACGTTGTCTGGTATCCCACCAGCTCCAAAGGGTGTCCCACAAATCGAGGTCACTTTCGACCTAGACGCTGATGGAATCATCAACGTCTCCGCCAGGGACAAGGCCTCCAACAAGGATGCCTCCATCACCGTTGCTGGTTCTTCCGGTCTCTCCGAGGCTGAAATCGAGCAAATGGTTAACGACGCTGAGAAGTACAGAAGCCAGGACGAGGCTAGAAGACAGGCTATTGAAACTGCAAACAAGGCTGACCAATTGGCAAACGACACTGAAAACTCTTTGAAGGAATTCGAAGGTAAGGTGGACAAGGCCGAGGCACAAAAGGTTCAAGACCTAATCACCTCTTTGAGGGAAACTGTCGCTAGAGTTCAAGCCGGCGAGGAGGTCAACGCTGAAGATCTAAAGGCCAAGACCGAAGAGCTACAAAACTCCTCTATGAAGTTGTTCGAGCAAATGTACAAGAACGATGCTAGCAACAACGCTCAATCTGGTGAACCAAAGCAGTAAACCAGTTGAATGAAATGAAAAAAAATGAAAACATAATAATAGTCACATCTCATATTGAAACGTCTTGTATTTAGTTTTATAGGTTTTATCTTATAATCATGTATATTTAATGATTATGATTCGATTACGATGATGAAAGCTTCCCTATGCTTTAAACTTGAAAATTCCGGGTGGCTTAATCGTTAATCATAAGCGAAAGAACCTTCAGAAGAGGAAGAAGAGAAAGGATAAGAAAGACAAGTCAAATGGAGTTCAGGGTATCTCCACTAACAAAGATAATATCGCTCTCAGGTTTCCTTGCCTTGGGCTTCCTGCTAGTCATTTTAAGTTGTGCACTTTTCCACAATTATTATCCACTATTCGATATACTAGTCTTTCTATTAGCTCCAGTTCCAAATGCACTGTTTAGCAAATCGAATGCAGACAATGCAAACTTCATGTCTGATAATGTGAGCAATACGCAGGATACCGGTTCTTTCCTGACAGGAGTTCTTGTGACGAGTGGGCTGGCTCTGCCGTTTGTGTTTTACCATTGTCAACTAATTGGATCGCTGAGCTGCATCATGTGTACACTAGGCGGGCTGATCATCTACTCTAGCATCGTTGTTTTCTCCTGGTTCTTCCGCTCCAGCTGGGAGCAAGAAGACGATGCCTTGTTTGGGTGATTAAGCGATGAGCAGGATGATCGTTGCACATTCAAAAACGCTTTATCAAATTAGTCTATCTTTTACATACTACAATAATGTTATGTCGATTGGATAACGGCCGTACTCCTTGCACAGTGGAAGAGGAATTCACAAATCTCGATAAATAAAGTCCCGCTTTACCACAGGTGTGGTATCACTGTTGTAGAAGTCCCTAGATTCGATGATTCGTAGTTCTGCTTCTTTCATATCCGCCGGGCTTCCCATCTTGGAAGTATGATTCTCGGGTGCGTAGCTCAGAGTCATCTTCAGCACGTTTTGAATAACATTCAAGACATCATTTACCTGATCTTCTAATCTCAAACTTGAACCTGATGATGATAGGAGGTTATAGACTTTGTCCAACAACAGGGCAGAAAAGAGATCACCCACTCCTGTAAAATATGATTTGATTAACGGCACACGCAGTACCACGGCATTCTGGCCTCTCATGGAAGCCACACAGTACACATATTCTGAATCCCCAAACATTTTGGGATCACACGAGGTGACGATGACAACGGGAATAGTTTTATGGAGTTCCTGAAATGCCGCTTTCAGTTGCTCGCTAGTATCAATCCTCTTACCGTATATTATCTCCAATTCGAAATGATTCGGTGTTATAATGTCCACTTGTGAGTCTGGCGATAGTGCCAGTTTTTTGTACTCGGATGTCACATCTTTGTCAACGTATAGTTGCCCTTCATCCCCCATCACAGGATCCATTAACCACACAGAGCCGGGATTTTGTCTCTTATACCTTTCATAATGGAGCCCCATACAACGCACCGATTCCTTCCTAGGAAGATATCCCGAGAGTAAAGCTGCGTAGTCGTGTGTGAAATTGCTGAATACTCCGGTCAAAAGCTGATCCAGATCTCTTTCATCAGTGATATTACCGAATACCCTATGGATACCATAACCAGTGTGATTAGAAAATTGCACAGAATTACAGCAGTCAACATCCCAACCTAAGCACTGCAGAGGGAATGTTGCTGCTTTGTTGCCCACGTAACCGTGCACAACGTGTGACTGTGTAGCGAGTAGCCTCGGCATATTCCCTATAGTTCCAAAGGTATATCACGACGGCCCTTGGAGAGCAGAAGGAAGTTATAGATTGGCAAGTAAAGTTGTCAATCGGATATGCTGTAGTTAGTGTGAAGATTATCTGTCAGATAACGTCGATCATTGTAATCTCGGCGAGTCATTGAAAAATTGATAGCGCAAATCTCTGAGGAAAGCGTAAGAATTACAAGAACAGTCACAGAGTTAGGATTTAAAAGCTATTCAGGTTCTATCTCAGCTGCTACGGTTCGAAACAACTGTTAGTATTACCGGCAGCTGGAATTTTACAATGTTAGATCTACCTGCAATTATAAGAATAAGAGCTACCGGTTGTAAGTCTTGAAAGTCTGTTATGGAGTATTGTGGAGTATGGAAAGGTCAAATTTGAGATGTAAATACAAATAAGCCTTGTTTGACACAAACAAACCTTCATGGTCATAATTATTCATCTTTGTTTTTTCATTTATGGTAGAAAGTTCGGCCTATCAATATATGCATCGAACCTATGTGCTAAGTCATCCATCCGCAACAAAACATAAAACAAAATCGATACTTGAGGGTGCGATGATTCACAGAACAGTGTTTTAATTTACTCAACCGGCTCACAAATATTGTTTTTGGATACTAAGGATGGTTTATCTTGAGATGCAGCGAGGTAACTCGAAGGGTTTGGTCCACGATCAAACTGCAAATGTTAAATACCGGAATCCGATGTTACAGCATTTACTCTGAGAAATCTGATCAGAGATGCAAAGTGTGCCACCACGATCAGTCCAAGGTTCGTCAGTGTCCCCTGTGTCTGACTCTCTTCGTTAAATCCTCAATGGAAGACCGTAGTATCCTACCAGGAAATCCAATCGGACAGCTGCGAATAGGAACGTCCTGGAGCTTAGTTATGACATATCACGCAGCGCCAACTGTCAAAATTCCATCAAGTTGTTCCAATATACTTCGTCTGAAGGAAGTAATACTATGGGCCATAAAACGCAGTATAGAGTGCGCAAAAATTTCACCGTCAAGAAACACATTAAGCGCGAGTGGTTTAGTGGTAAAATCCAACGTTGCCATCGTTGGGCCCCCGGTTCGATTCCGGGCTTGCGCATTCTTTTTGCTTTTCTTACAATTGTCGCTGGGCCTTTGATCAAAGGTGATAAATATTGAAGGTTAAAGCCATTTCGCCTACTAAGAGTGCACTTACAACTTCATCTGTCTGCCATACTTATAATCCCTCGAGATGTCACTAAATCAAGGAGGAAAAAGAAGGGACTCGTTTCTGGACGTTGATGATGGTCTTGATGGAGCAGACGACTTCACTTTGGAGCCCAACCCGTTTGAAGACGCGGTGAGCAGCGATGTTCCAAAGCAGGGAAAATCAGTAAGTTACGAGGCCACCAACGATACAGAAACTCTACCGCCAGGCTATGAGGAAGTGATTGAGGAACAGTCGGCACCAGCCGCACAGCCCTCCCGGGGTGCTCTTCCACCGGGGCTTTTGAACCATCTTTCGCAATTCTTCCAATTGAGCGACCAGGAACTGAAGTACAATCTTTACGACACTCTGAAATTCAAACTCACACCGGAAATTGATCAAGAAAGCCGCTTAGGTGCGGAAACAAAGCCAGATCTGTACGGACCATTGTGGATCTTTGCCACGCTGGTAGCTGCCAACTTTGTGGGATCAAAGTTCTTCACCGTGGTCCTAGGGGGCATCATCATTGGGCAAGAAGACCGCACGCCCGTTTTTGGAGGCGCCAGGCTCGGTCATTCGTTTTGGCTATATCTGATCTACAATTTCCTCGTCCCTACGGTAATAGCCAAGGGCTACCTTCACAGAAAGGACAGTATCGCAGAGCTCATATCCACCTACGGCTACTCCACATTAATATGGATACCGCTGGGGCTTCTGATAGACTTGATCCAAACTCTGCACGCGGCATTCCCAAAGCTTGTTCTGTCGATCATCAAGTGGGTGCTTGTAGCGCTAGCCTTCGCCAAGAGCTCCCAGTACCTTTACAGAAAAATGAACACCGACAATGAGAAGGACCAACTGGTGAAATGGCCCATGATCGGTCTTAACGCGGTATTGTGCATTGTGGCAAGATTGCTTCTCTATGGTTCGTGAAATCGTTAAATAGGCGTCTGTATATCTATATAGAAAGTTCCTCCGTTACGCTGTTAAAAGCCCGCTGCCCTATAGTCTTCGACATTCATCTCGGCCATCTTTTTGCCTTTCACCCTGCTAGCGATCCGCGAAAAAACGTTGATATCTGCTCTGGTGAATCCCTTCGAGAACACGCAACAGGCCCCGGATTGCTGGCTACCGTTACTGGCCCTCCGCTTACGACACGAATTGCAAGGCCTGAACAGCACGATCTTGTCGATATGTTTGATCAGAACCGGTCTTCTAACCGGGTTTTCCGCCGTACTGTTTTCACTCTCCGGCTGGAGAAGCTCCTCGGGGAGTGGCACGTTTTCCAAGATCTTGCCTTTATGTTCCGCGACTTCGGCCGAAGAAAAGACATGATGCAACTTTTCCGACACCTGGTCAATGAGAGATTCGTCCTGTAACAGAATCTGAATCGATGCATCACATTTAATCTTCTTGAGTCGGCATTCGTCGCAGCTGGGTCCAACCCTCTGTCTTTTTGCCGTCGCGTTTGTAGAAATCGTAGTCTGTTTTTTCGCTTCGAGCCGAGGGGAGGGAGCGGCCTTGTTGTGTTCAGTAGCCTCCTGGAATGTGACGTAGCTGGGCGAAGGCGAGATCGCTGCGCTGACGGGAGCCGTAGGAGGAGGAGTAACCATATGCGCACCAGCCTGATCCGAAAGTTTCAACCTCTTGGTGGCTACACTCGCCAGGCTCTCCAGGTCACTGCCTGGACCAGGACTGCGCTTGAGCCCAAACACCGGCGGCTGTACCCCAGCCCCTACTGTGACTGCGGACGGAGCAAAAGCGTATGGTCGACGGTCGTAAACTGACCTGAGATCCGGCAGTAGCAGCGGGGGAAGAGTCCGATTCCTATTAACGACTGTGATACTGGTAGACATCTCGTGGAAGCGATCGTACGTAGAGTGACAGGAAGCTAAAACAAGAATCCTTAAAGCGAGCAACGTCTGGAGGACGTTATAGATACCGTGTAATTATATATTTGAATTCGTCAATAGACGAAAAACTCACACACATGTAAGCTCATTCTTGAACGAACGACAACCGCAGCTAGAGATGTTCAGATGTTCTAGGACCGACAGGCGGCCGGTCAATCTCCGTCTCTAAAGGCCTTCGCGACGGGCGAAGTCTCGGAAAGGCCCGCTGAGAACCGGCCGTACGCCGGAAAAACGTTGTTCCTCTCGAAACTTTCGGATTTTCTGAAGACCGCAGATGCTGGTCCGACGAGGGAGGGGAAGGAGGGGAGAGGCGTAGGCACGCGATGGAGGGGTAAGAAGCGAGCTTAGAAGGAAGAAAAAAACAACCACGTAAGCGAAAAAGAAACTGTTGTCACGCCCGGAGAAACTTCTCGACCTAGACAAAATTTTCCTCCACGGATTTTCTCTCCTGGGTGTCATTTGCTCGAGAGAGCATTTTCTTTCTTTTTGGAGGGTGTGCAGGAACAACTCCGGTGGACTGTTTACTGACAAAGCAGAATCGCTTGACCACACGATTTGTCTACCGAATGTCTCAATTACAGAGATTAGGTGTCCTTTCGCTGCGTTTCAGTAGAATGCCGAACGACAAATTCAGAAAGCATAAATTTGGCCCGAGCTTCCGTCTTGGGACAGGGTTCTTGGTTGTAGCAACCTCCCGCATACGTCCTTAATGAGGGCGGCTGTAAATGTTACTATGGTTTGCATGGGAGAAGATTTGAGAACATTTTGGTACTAAGAGGAGAGCATGCACGTGGAACACGGCAGTTCTGCTTGGGTTCCAGGTAGATCGAAAAAGTCCGCGTTAGCGGAACTGATCTTAGGAAACATTTTACTATTGCACGCGAATTAGCCTTCGTGTTTTACGTCTAATCTTAGATAGCCTAGATCTCTTCCCGCCGCATGATCTCGTGGGGCAGTTGCTTTTGTTCCGGGGCAAGTTATGTGGTTGCAAAATTATCACGCAGTGGCAAATCCCCGACTTTTACGATTACCTTTTTATGTCGGGGACACCCGTTGGGTCAACGCTCGTTTTTCAACAGAAATTGCGTGCTGCGAAAACGCGATCTAATACACTGTACGAAGTAAGGTTCTAGAACTTTCGGCACAGTCTGGAGCTCGGTGTCCGGTCGCTAATGACGCATATGACCTGGCAGCCATGTTATGATTGACGGTCTGTTTGCTGCTTCTAAACGAGCGGATGGCGTTTTTTCGCTGAAGGCGGGTAAAGGTTGTTGACGTGTCTGGTGTTCTTTGTTTACGCGTTTTTGTGTCGGGGGCTGAGGCCTCAGTACCAATTGATGACCATATCTAGAATACACAAAAGCTGTAACAACTACATCGAGGCGTACTTGGCCACAAGTGTATTCGAGGACAGATGGTAGCGAAACGCAGGTTACCTGATAGACCTCCCAACGGTATTGGGGCTGGACAGAGTCCTAGGCTCATACCGAGGCCTTTAAATGTGCAGGGATCATTGGTCACGTTGACCAGGCCTTTCAAAGTTCCATATAAGGGCAAGAGAGCACTGGCAGAACGTTCTGGCAACCAGGAGTATGTGGATGGTGGTGGGAGGTCGCTTCGGAAACGGTCTGCGACCGTTTCCTACGCGGGACTCGATGCGGAGAATGAACAGCCGCCCTTGTCCCGAGGTCATCCTGTGAGAAAGGATGCCTTGAGCAGTCGACGGTTGGCAGAAGATCCAGCACGTCTTAATACGATTGAGAGTGTACTCAAACGATCGTTCACAGTGCCGATAAAGGGGTATGTACAAAGACATAGCTTGCCGCTGACTTTGGGGACCAAGAAAAAGATCGCACTGGAGCCCAGACCTTTGCACGATCCAACCGACGAATTTGCCATTGTTCTCTATGATCCATCGGTCGATGGATCCATGATCATCCAGGACACCACAGACGTGCCCGTGCAGGATACGAGGTCGCAGAGTGTCGGTCCGGAAGACGAAGAAGCTGTGCAGTCTCGAAGGCATCACCCAAGGTTTCTTTCGAATGGCTTGAGGAATAAAACGTTAAAGGAGCTGTTGGGTGAGGAGGAAGATCCAGGCAAGAAGGCCAAGAAGTATCCCAATATACCTGTGGTGATCGATCCGAGGTTGGCGAAAATCTTGAGACCGCATCAGGTGGAGGGTGTCAGATTTCTGTACCGTTGTGTCACAGGTTTGGTTATGAAAGATTTCTTGGATCAAGAAACTGTCAAGAACGGTTCGCAGGATGTGGCAAAAGTTAACGAAGAAGTGGTTATCAACAGGGGCGCTTATGGTTGTATCATGGCCGACGCAATGGGTCTGGGCAAAACTCTACAATGTATCACTCTCATGTGGACTTTGCTGAGACAAGGCCCGCAGGGTAAGAAATTGATCGATAAGTGTATCATTGTCTGTCCCTCCTCCCTGGTGAACAATTGGGCGAATGAACTAGTCAAATGGCTTGGGCCAAATACGCTGACTCCGTTGGCCATAGACGGGAAAAAGATTACAAGCGTATCGGAATCTGTGAAAGCATGGGCTCAAGCGCAGGGTAGAAATATCGTGAAACCCGTACTTATCATATCTTATGAGACTCTGAGGCGGAACGTAGAGCATCTGAAGAATACAAAAGTCGGCCTGATGTTGGCAGACGAAGGCCACAGGCTGAAAAACGCCGACTCCTTAACTTTCACCTCCTTGGACAGTATAGACTGCCCGAGAAGAGTGATTCTTTCCGGTACACCGATTCAGAATGACTTATCGGAATACTTTGCATTATTGAATTTTTCCAATCCAGGTCTCCTGGGGACAAGGTCCGACTTCAGAAAGAACTTTGAGAATCCAATTCTCTTAAGTCGAGATGCAGATGCTACCGACGATCAGATCAAGAAAGGTCAGGAACAGTTACAGAAATTATCTTACGTGGTGTCGAAATTTATCATCAGGAGATCAAACGATATCCTATCAAAATACTTGCCCTGTAAATACGAACACGTTATTTTCGTCAATTTAAAGCCGTTTCAAAAGCAGCTTTACGAAAGATCTGTGAAGTCGAGGGAAATTACGAAAATGGTCAAGGGGAGTGAAGCAGGTTCACAACCTCTAAAGGCTATCGGTCAGCTAAAGAAACTCTGTAACCACCCGGATCTACTAGATTTCGAAGAAGATCTCGACAGTTTGGACAATCTAGACATCCCTGAGGGGTATGAGATACCATCTAGCTCTAACTCGAATCCTAGAAGGTCTGTTCAGACGGAATTCTCCGGTAAGTTTGCCATTCTCGAAAGGTTTTTGAAGATGATCAAGAGTCAATCTGACGATAAGATCGTACTCATCTCCAACTACACACAAACTCTGGATTTAATTGAAAGGCTTTGTCGCAATAAGCATTACGCGTCATTGAGATTGGACGGTACGATGAACATAAACAAAAGGCAAAAATTAGTCGATCGATTCAATGACCCTGAAGGACAAGAGTTCATCTTCTTGTTGAGTTCAAAGGCTGGAGGATGCGGTATCAATCTGATTGGTGCCAATCGTCTGATACTTATGGATCCTGATTGGAATCCAGCCGCAGATCAACAGGCTTTAGCTCGTGTTTGGAGAGATGGTCAGAAAAAGGATTGTTTCATCTATCGGTTTATTTCCACAGGCACGATTGAGGAGAAAATCTATCAGCGGCAATCTATGAAAATGAGTTTAAGTTCATGTGTGGTGGATGCTCAGGAGGATGTCGAGAGACTGTTCACAACCGACAATTTAAGGAAGCTTTTCAAATACAATGAGAAGACTATTTGCGATACCCATGAAACTTTCCACTGTAAGAGGTGTGATAACAAATCGGGCAGGCAATTCATAAAGAGTCCCGCTATGTTGTATGGTGACGCGACGACATGGAATCACTTGAACCACGACGCACTTCAAAAGACTAATGATCATCTTTTGCAAAATGAGTTCAACCATGCCGATATCAGTTACGCGTTCCAATACATCTCACATTAGTCATTTGTCATTTTTAGTGTATTGATGTTATTTTGTATTCTTTTTTCCTTCAAATCATCATACATACGAAACGCCGAGCTAGGTTGAAAGCTATGGAATACCTTGAAGAATATCAATGGATGAACTCTTGGCAAAAGCTGGATCTCAGGCTGTCACATTTGCTATAAGGTCTGGAATCTCAATAGCATCGACGTATGCACTGAAAACAATTACCAACTTTGTCATACAAATACCAAAAGACGATGCAAAGAAGATCGAAAGATTAAGGGCTAAACTTGAGAATAGAATCGAAATAGTCTCCTCAGCTATTGATCTGATTAAGTTAGTATCTGCAAGGGGAAACACAAACCTGGAAAGTACACTAAGGCTAACCAGAGATCTGAAGACTGAACTTGATTCGTTTGATGAGCACATAAGGGAACTAATCGAGAAAGTGGAGGCATCAAAGAGCGCCAAATCTCAAAAAGAAGCTATTCGATCGGTTGAATTATACATTATCGATCTTTTGCAACGTATAGAGGAAGTGACACCTTTCATTAACCTTTCTTTGACAACATCAGGTGCTAATCTAAGCTCATCATTACCTCAGCAAGTATCTCCTGGGTTACTACTCCAGGCATCTGACCATGTAAACAGAAGCAATTGTAAGCCTACAGGGCAGGTGGGCCCTAAGTTCCAAGTAACCCTTTATTCTGTATTCTATCATCTGGACAAGGAAAACGACAGAGCCAAGTCCAATATACGAGTTGATTGGAAGGAAGATATGAAGAAAGCTTGTGTCAGATTGCTGAGAGTGCATTCCGATACAGGCAATTATTGCTACGAGTTGGAAATCCAGCAGAGCTTTGACGATGGAAGGTACCATGATGAAGAAGAAGAACGGCAGAGCATGAGGTTGAATTTGAATCAAATAGTGAAACTGTTTTTCAGTGTCTCTGGAAACCTTTTGAAGCTTCCAGAACAGGATAATCCAGTTTTAGTATTGAAGGTGGATAAGAACATTTCCGGTGACCATCATGAGACTTCAACTGAGAATATAGTGTGGTATGCCGTGGGGCAGAATCGGGAGGAAGAGGAAGAGGAAGAGGAAGAGGAAGAGGCAGAGGAAGAGAAAGAGGAAGAAGAGGAAGAGGAGGACGAAAGATATGAGAATGACAGTGAGAAAAAGGTGAAATATGACGATCTCGGCAAGCACCACGAAAATTCATCGTCTATAACTTTGTTGGAATACATCATACGATTAGCTTCGCTACAAGCGAATGATGGCAAGAGCATACTGGAGGTTAGTGACGAACGTCTATCTATTTACTTGAACGATGAAAATCCAAACTCTATAAGAGAGAAGAGAGTCAATGTTGAACAGGTTACAACAGGTTTGAAGAAGGTAACACTAGATGATGTGTAATGATTCGTCTCGTTTATATAGGTTTAATGTATTAATCATATTAGTTGTATTACGGTAGATTCCAGGGAGACGGAATGGGCGACGCTTATTCTAATGTCATCCCTAACAGAGCTTGGTGCTACAGTATAGACATGAAATTGTCCAAATCCGCAAAACTTTTCTCGGTCAATAACTGACTAGGCGGGGATGAAGTTTGATTGCTGCTAGCAGGAGAAGTATCCTGCAATGATCTCCTTACCAAAGGATTGGCGAACGGCATATTTGCATCTTGGAACAAAGGATTATCGCCTTCCTTCCTGGCGGTCATACTGTCAGATCCGCTCACCGAAGTATCAAACGCCATAAGCTGCTCGATCTCTGAATTAACGTCCGGTGGATTTGATAGAGTCTGGGATCCTTGACGCGGAAGTGGCGGCTGGGACCACTGAAAGGTCTGCTGGAACTGCGTTGACGACGATCTTTCCAACATATTCGAAGTTCTTGGGTGTCTAATTGTGTCAGGCAGATTCTTCAACAAAGACGGATCTGTCGAGCTAGACAGGAGGCCGTGTTCACCGATCGAAGCACTAGGCGACTGTAGCGAGTTGAGGCTTAGGTTATCATCGACATTTGATACGTTCGTAGGATTCACAGTGACCGGCGGGGATCTCATGAGGGGCTGCGATATATAAGATGAGCCACCCACAAGCCCGTACCTTTGATTTCGGCTTACACTTGAAGATCGTTGTTGTACGACCTGCGAATCATTCGAGTGCCTATGAGTCAACTGATGATGCGATGGATGACTTGGTTTTCTCTCTGGAATATCCATAAAGCTCGGAGTCAGAGAGAGAACTTCGACACTTCTTACACTTTCGTTGTCCAAGCTGCCCTCCGTACCGTCCCAAGGTTTGCCATTGATTGAATTATTAGCGGTATGATTAGTTTTGATATTATTATTGTCTTTGTAGTGATTGTTAGCGTCCTGTGAGTGGAAACTATACCTTTTGGCCAAACCAAGTGGAGCATTATTGTTTTTGTCTTGGAACACTGGCATAGTTGAGGAATCGAGAAACATATCTAGTAGGCCATTATTCCTACTATTGCTGATGCTGTCCGAACGGATTTGATCATGTGAATGGACTTGATGGTTGATGGAGTTCGAATTTGATTGAGCATAAGTTGCAGATACGCTCGGGTTCATGTTTTTCGCAGAAGTTTCTGGCGACCAGTCGTCGAACGAGTTTACGTCGTTAATCCTACCGATCCCATTGATATCGGATGGAACATACTCTTCTAGAGGAACGGTCACTTCACCGACCCGGCTTCTTGAGGTGGCCGCCACTCTCTTTGTGGAGATCGATGGATCGAGACCGGCTCCCATGAGATCGGAAAGATTGGCACGCGAATCTGACCTTGCAGAAGAGCATATAGAGCTGTTATCCCAATGGCCATTATTTCCGTTACCGCCAAAATTGCCAAGAGTGGGGCTCTGCGGGAAATTGAATTTCTGATCTAGGGAGTGCGTGGAATGAATTGACGAAATAGACGCCAGAGAGGAAATGTGATGATAATCCTTCGAGATCTTCCCGGTGCCATCCGAGTCGATGTAGTTGTCATTGTATGTCTCCACAGACACCGGAGACGTCACGTGACATGATGTTGTAGAGTTATGACTGCTTTGCTGGGCGTCATTCATCGATATCTTACGGGACCTTCGTCTAGTAGAGTGGCATTTACATGGTTCGTTTTTATCGCATCTACAATCATGAGTTCTCTTTTCCTCCTTAGCCTTGGCTCGTGCTTCTTCTTTGGCTTTTTGCGCCAGCCGCTTCTTCTCAAGTCTCCCACACGTACACACGCCGGATGGATTGGCATTCTTGTTCTTTCTCAGCTCTTTACAATGGTCACACGTGGTTGAGGGTCTTCCTTTAGGTTTGATCATCATCAGAGGTTGGTCTGTGTGGTTGCATGTTGTGACCCGATGGCCCCGGATACACCTTTCACAGGCATACTTGACATTATTTATTAGGACCATTGGCACCAAACGAAACCTGTATATTTTCTATCCTGAGAGTTAACCGTTTGACAAATGATGGTCCGGGAGTCAAATCACTTTTACCAATGACTTTAACGAAAAGGGCAGGTAAGGTTTAGAAAAAAAAAATTGATAATCTGTAAAAACTGTTATACGGGGTACTTGATGAATACCGATTCAGCCCAATTTCCCTTGAGTTTGTCAAGCCTCGCACGAAGTTAATAAAATAGGTCTAATATACAGATAGTCCTTCGGATGAAAAGGATCGGAGAGTCCACTAGCGAACAATAGTACCGAAAGTAATGGCTATTGTTTGGACAAATTCTCGGATGGAGGGGAGAAAGAAACCAACGGGCCGAAGCTATATACCCTACATATACTATTATTAATATAATCGGGCTCTAGGGTGAAAAATTCCAGGGCACGCACACCACACGCTTCGGTTGTAGTCGTGAGTAAGACGGACACCGCGGCTCGTACGGAGCTTTTGTTGTAGCAGCCGTCGAGGCCACAGGCGCCTCTTGGGCTGGTGGTGTCTGGACTTTTCGGGCTGGCGGGCAAAAAATAATGCGCAAGCCCGGAATCGAACCGGGGGCCCAACGATGGCAACGTTGGATTTTACCACTAAACCACTTGCGCTTAGCTTATTTTGTTGTTTCCGGATAAGGTTAGCGACTTGATCTACGGTTAACCGCCGAGTTTGTTCACTCTTAGAAGTGCCCTGCACTGAGTCTAATTGCTAGAAAGGTGATATCGTTAGAATGCTGAATTGGGTTAAAAGCGTCATCCCACTGATTCAGATGCCGTCGTAGCTTCGTCTGCCTGTCAGCGGTCTTTGCAGCTAATTTTGTCACATAGGGAAGAAGCTTCGCGGCTTCATTGATAGTAAACGTCAAATTGATACATACTCCGTTTCAATAGCATTACAGATTATCGACGCTCTAAATGCGAGGATTGCGCAATTTGGGGCTTTCTGCGTCTTCCTCCGCCAGTCGCAGCAAGTATCTATATAGCTCCGACACTTGAATGAGCTGTTGTATGTCGTTGACGTTGTCCATGTACAGCGAAAATTCCTTGTCTTCGAGTGGGATAAGCTCCTTGCCCAGCTTGTTTTGCACCCTGCTGATGAACGACTTGTGATATTTGGCCACATCTTCTCTCAAAAGCCCGACTACCTGTTCCAGCGAATCCTCGTGAACTCGAAGTACGTCCATAGTCTCCCTGTTCAAATTTATCTTAGCATCTAGCACCTTGTGCAGCTGCTCGTTTTGTCGTTTCAGCACTTTGACCATGTCCGCGGCATCGGCCGTCTCGGCCTTGTCTTCTTCAGAGAGTGTTACTCGCTGGCTCAGGAAGCGGTCGAACAGCACAGCATCGGTCTTTCCGCTTTCCGCAGGTGGTTGCTGGTTCAACTGCTTTGAGAGTACGTCAACGTTTCCCAATATACGTTCCTTCTCCTCCCTGTTGGTCTGCAGTTGTTTGACCAGTTTGTCCACCAGGAGATACATTTGGCTGAGGTTCTCAGTTTGAGGACTCATGTACAGCGGCTGCTGCGGCTGACCATTAGTTCTATCATCGCTTGCCATTGCTAAGCTGGCCAGTAGTCGCCCTCCGTCGCTGCCCAAGTAGTTCTCCACCTACAGCTCTTCTCTAAGTAGTCCCCGGGTTCTCATGGCCGGGTTACAAATGCGATCTCGGCGGCTAAGTTTGGTATATAAGAGATACTCGCGACACGTAAAGTGGACTAAGGCCGAACTTCATACCAGCCTCATTCAAGGTTTCAAAAGATGTCAAACATTATCACACTATCTAACTATCCTGGTAACAGGAATTCGGCTGCAGATTCTCTGCACAAAGAGGTTACCACCGTTTGGCTACTTTCTACGCTAGGGTCTACACGTCTCAGTGGCTCTGAAAGAAGCTCTAATGGCTCCTCCCCATTCCCCTCAGCCTTGAAGAAGAAGGATATCATGAATGTATCTATTCCAAAGACCTGCAAAGTCATTCAAAATAGTGATTTGCAATTGCCGCTGAGGTTTGTCTCAAACCTGCTTTACGGAGTGACGGTTTGCTATCACAGGAAAGCTGAATACATGCTAAGTGATTTGACAGCCTTAATTACACAGTTGCAGAGAAAGATTTATATGGCTCCTTTACATAAGAAGAAGAATGACAAGTCAAACCATGTCGCGACCATTTTTGATGACCCTAGCGCGGCTAATGGTCTACTTCGCGATGATCCATTATTTGATATAAATCAATTAAACCGCTTTGCAGACGTTCTTGCACCTGTTGACCCAAAGGCAACAACAGAGGCCATGACCATTAGGAGGCAGGACTTTATGAACGAACTGACGAACTCGAATAACTACGACGATGCAAAAAATTCGACAGACTCAACCGACAGAATCAATCGTCCACTGACTCTTGAAGACATCCCCATCGACGTTAATTTCAATTTTGATATTGATGACGTGATAAGCCAGCAAGGTACCTCTTACCACTCCAAGACTTCTTCTCAAGGGGGTGACAGTGATTTCCACATGAGATATGACAAGCAAGAATTTAATTTAAACTTTGAAGAAAACATCCAGGTTCCAGCTGAAGAGACAGGTATAGACCTTGGAATTGACGATGATGGAACTTCTCTTGAGGACGAGGATACCAATAATGAAGCTGAAATCCCACAACTGAAAAAGACCAAACCATTAGGAGCCAGCGATACGTTTTATCAAGTAGTTCAGATTGACGAAAGAACTGGGTTGTCTACAGATGCTCTAAGAAGCAATCATGACCGATATTTCGAAATAATGGATAGCAAACGTAAGAAAAAGAGAAAGGTCTCTCATGGGTCCGAGGCTGACTGGCAAACCATAATGAATTTAGATAATGAAACGAATCTCGTTCAAAGATGCTGGAGACTATTGTTTTCATCTTTCGGGAAGCAAGAACCGACTTTCTTAATGTCAAGACAAGTTATGAGTGATCAAAATTCGGTCGAAAGAGGGCGCAAAAGAGCATGGTCATTAGCATCAGAGAGATCCTCTAGTGTCGCCAGTGAGGAACAGGGTAGAAGGGCTGTGTCCACCAGAGGCGAATTTTCAGAAACCGAAAACCATTTATTTCTGAATATAGATCAAATCGATGAAGAGCTTAACGAAGATGATTCCACTAGCAACAGCGACCTTTTGCAAATCAACCTAGAATTACCTCCCTCCAGCTTCGGTAGAGTTAACACGCGGGGTAGAGCTGTCGGGAGCGATTTCAGAAGCTCCAGCCTCGGTGGTCACAGTCTCGATGTTGTCGACGAGCTCAACAGACAGTTCAGAAACCGCAGGCGGAAAGCTGGTGAAGAAGACGCGAGCACAATTGTAAGCGATGACTCTAGTCAACTGAGTCTCGATTCGAGGGGAACTCAACCAGAGCAGCCCCTCCTGGGACCGATCGTCCTAGATTCTCACACGAGAAAGTTCTATGATTACATCAAGGAGAGATGCTCTTACGTTGGAAAAACAACAAGATCAAGTCCTCCTTTTCAAAGAAAAATGCTATTTGAAGACGTGGTCCCAAGCAATTTATCCGCCCTGGATACCGAAATTGATTCGCAGCAGATAGTTGTGACTGACAAAAAAATAGCTGCAAGTGCTTTCCTGTCATTACTCAATTTGGCTTCAAAAGATTTGATCAAAATCGAAGGCTATAATGACCACAATCAGGCCCGAGGTGAGTTTGAAATCATGAACGGGGACGACATAGTGATTTATGCCTGAACGTAGAATAATTATAATGTTGACCACATTTTATTTATCGTATTGGTGCTGTCTTGTTCACTCCTTGAGTAAGATTTTCGCCTGGGTGAATCCACGAGGGAGTTACAACGCGCTAACGCACGGAGGGCGATAAAGCAGAGGAAACGGAAGAACCACCACTTGCCATCAAATGCTCACAGATATATTGAGCATGATGTTCTTTGCTGCGTTGAAAACCGAGGTGCACTTTCTACAGGTATACACTTTGGCGGAGCCCAAGTCGTCCTTCACATTTCCACAACTAGAACAAGTCTTCGACGTGAAATCCTCCTCAACCTCATGAACCCTTGCACCATAGGAACAACCAGGTAACATTCGTTCCTTGTCCTTTGAAGCCTCGAATCTGCTGGCAATTCCTCTAGGAGCGGGTCTGCAAACTCGAGGACGGGAGTACTTCGCTCCCTTGTTCCAGTGCTTTTTTAGCACTGAGAAAGTTTGATTTTCGGTGGGCAAGCTCACAAACGCGAGGGTGGAGAAGCGATGACCACTTCAAAGTTTAATGGTTGGAAAGCATACTAGATCCGATCGATTAGCGCAAATGAGGATGGATGGCGTTGCTAATAGATGCTGGTTAAGGGGTTGTGGTTGATTTAAGTAAAAGCATTTCAGAAGGTCTCTCAGAAAGAAGTTGGCGTTTTCATGGGACTAAAACAAGTTATTGATTAGAATGTGCATTCGTCATTCTGCAAGATTCTTCAGCAGGAGACAATATTCTCAAGATCTCCGGGCTGTTTTTGAAAGAGAAACAGAAAAAGTCAAGGAGTGGTGGGCAACTCCTAGGTTTCGCGACCTTCAAAGACAGTACAATGCCGAAGACGTGGTAAAACACCGTGGCAGTCTTCCCGTGGAAGCCTCCAGGTACCCATCATCCTATCAAGCTCAAAAACTCTTCCAGCTACTCGAAGAAAAATTTCACAAGAGGGAACCGCTCCACACCCTTGGCGTAATCGACCCAGTTCAAATGAGTCAATTGGCTAGGTGCAAAAATATTCATGTCGCTTATGTGTCAGGATGGGCATGTTCGTCAACTTTAGTGGGATCAACGAACGAAGTCTCTCCCGATTTCGGGGATTATCCCTATGACACAGTACCCAACCAAGTCGAGCGAATCTTTAAAGCCCAGCAAATGCATGATAGGAAACTGTTTTTGGAAAAGTCCAAATCCCAGGAGGAATCATTGAGCGAAACCGATTATCTGAAGCCAATCATTGCAGATGCCGATATGGGCCATGGAGGTATCACGACAGTAATGAAAGTCGCCAAGCTGTTTGCCGAAAAAGGCGCTGCAGGTATACATCTGGAGGATCAGCTGGTTGGAGGCAAGCGGTGCGGTCACCTTAGTGGCGCGGTACTCGTACCAACGTCGAGCCACGTTTCCAGATTGGTTGCAACACGATTCCAGTGGGACTTGATGGGTACTGAGAACCTCTTGATCGCTCGCACTGACTCCTGCAATGCCAAATTGCTAAGTGCCAGTAGTGACCCAAGGGACCACCAATACATCAAGGGCATCACTGATCCGCAGGCAGTTGCTTGGAGCGAGGTGCTGACAAGGCTGGAAAACGGCCCCAAGAGAGTTGAAAGCAGCGCAATTGCGGAGTCAGAAGCAGAGTGGTATTCCAAGAATAAAACAATGACTTATGATGAAGCTGTTGAGCAACAGGTGAGCGCGGCTCAATATTCATCATATCTTCAGAAAAAAGCCGACAAAATGCGTGACTCTAATAGGACCTACCTGAGTCTGGAGGAGATGAGAGGTGTTGCTGCCATGGTAGCCCCCAAGGCGCATGTGTATTTCGACTGGGACAAGCCTCGAACTAAAGAGGGTTACTACATGTTCCACGGTTGCTTGGAAGTGGCGATTGGTAGAACGTTAGCGTTTGCACCTTATGCAGATATGTTATGGCTCGAAACGAAGGCTCCGGACATACAACAGGCCAGTTCTTTTGCCTCTAGAATTCACCAAGTTTACCCAAACGCCAAATTGGTATACAATCTATCCCCGAGCTTCAACTGGAGTTCACACGGCTACACCCCGGCAGCTCTGCAGAGTTTTATCTGGGATCTTGCCAAACACGGATTTACATTGCAACTGGTCTCGCTAGCTGGCGTACACGTAGACGCACTGTCGTTTTGGCAGTTGGCACGTGAATTTCAAGATTATGGCATGAAAGCGTACGTTGAGCAGGTTCAACAGGTTGAGAAGGCAGAAAACTGCGATATACTGACGCATCAAAAGTGGTCAGGCGTGGAGTACATCGACTCGATGACTAAAGTGTTACAAAATGGCTCTTCTTCTCACACATCAAGTACTTCGGGCGACACTTTCACCGAGTCGCAGTTCACAAGAGACGCCATCTCTACATTGGGTAAGAGGAAACGGAAGAACCACCACTTGCCATCAAATGCTCACAGATATACTTGAGCATGATGCACTTTGCTGCGCTGAAAATCGAGGCGCACTTTATACAGCTATATACTCCGGCGGAGTCTACGATGACTATTTCGAATCGATGAGAATTGGGCAAGCTCATGAGAAATAGTCCTCTTTTTATACCTTTCGAGATACCAAACCAACCTCAACAGGCACCAGATCTGCCACACACTCAATAGCGAACGCTAAGCGCGGAGCAAGATAAACCCTCTATGTGCGTGTCCCATGTTGTTTTAAGACCCAAGGAAGTTGAATTGTGTTTCATCTGAAACACTCTTCATACTGAAACACTCTCCATAGTTCGTAAACTTGAAGAAGTCCGAATCAATACATGTTTCAGATAAATTATCGCCCTTTCATTGGAAGCCATTGTGTGTTGGTTATTACGTTGGTAAAGTTAAGCAATTGATTGCAAGCCATCAATTTTGCAATTTATTGGTAGTTGGTAGATTACCTAAAGAAGCTTGTTTTGATTGTCTGCAAAAGGGTCACTTCTCCAGGATCGAGTCTTTCTTGGTTAAGTTCGGGTCTTAGGTGTTGCCGAAATGTGGAGCTTGCTGGACAAAGTTCTGGTATTCCTTTACTACCTGAATGACGAGGCGTATTGTAGTACTTCCATGTAGTACTTCCATATTCACGTAGGCGCTCAAGCGAATTGCGGAGGATCCGTGCTACACGTGGCGACCTTCAACGGTTTCTCTTAGTACCATTGATATATATATATAGTAGCTTTATCAAAGAGCCCATCGTCAGATAGAAAGTTTCAGCAAGTTGGTTGGATTTTGGTGTGCGTTCAGTATTTTGTGAGTTGTTCCGAGGACTATCGTGCCAAGTATGGTGGTTTCAGTCGGGTCTCAGATCAATGAATACACGGTTGTTAAGGTGATTTATAACCACGAGTCCCTAGATATTCTAGATGTGGTGGATGCTGCCCAGAACCTGCAGGTCCTGAAGATGTACAAGAAGGCTACGTCTTTTCAAGATTACGGCCTCGAAGAAGGTTCGATCAAGAGCTTTGTTTGGGAGGGAATGAAGTGCGTTATCCAGAGTGACGAGTGTCTTTCGAAAGAGGACTATTTTAACGTGAAAGACTGCGATGGATCCGATAAGGCTGGTCCTGTGAGGAAACAGAGCGGTGGTATAGTCAGAACTCCCATGCCATGCCAACAGCGTAGCGGGGAAGATGAGGAAGACTATGATGACGGCGACGACGACGACGACGACGACGATGATGATGGTGATGAGTGCGAGGATGACGAAGAGGAGAACGAACAAGAAAGTGAGGAAAGTGAGGATGAGGGTGAGTTGAGCCCTGTGGTACATGTGATCGAAACGGGTGGTTGCGCTAACCAGAAGCCCAGGTCTATTTTACTTCATGATCCGGTGACCACACCAAGAATATCAAGCCACGTCAACATTCAGAGTCCAGTACAAAAGGCATTTCATAGTAGGCACAGAGACCTACCGAGAACTCGAACGGACGGCTGGAATGAGAATCAAAGGAGCATGGATCAAGAAAAATGTAGATTTCAGCTCAAGATGATCTCCAGCTCTATGTTGAAAAGAAGAGGTGCTAAAAGTATCGCAATGTAAGTATGCGGAGTTTCATTCGTTGTGTTATTTGTATTGTGTTTGTTTTACCAGTTTCATGCTCAATCATTCCGTATGTTCCTGATACTTTTGCCCTTTATCATATGTTCTTTGATCAAACGCGCGTTAATTAAATCGTTGAGCTTGAACTTTTGTACGCCATCTTCCAGAGTCGCAACCAAACCGGCTTCCAAATGCCTCTTGGCCACTCTTTCCTGAATAACGCCCTCCTCAATATCAACGTTCCACACAAGTAAAGCCCCAGTACGCAGTAATGTTTTATGTATATTGCGCCAGTTTTCATCATCGTATAGTAGGTATAATCCTTCAAAAACTAGGATTCTAGTGTAACTGTCGATCGAATACTGATTCGGTGTAGGATCCTTGAGCTTGTGGTCGAATCCTGGTATCATGATTGTTGGCATTTCCGACAGGAAAGTTTTTGAGATAAGATCAAGTCTGCCAGAAGAATCGGTAGCTGGTGGGCGAACTTGACATGTTTTTGCAAGGACCTTGCACAGTTGTAAGAAATTGTTGCTGTCAAAAGTTTGCGGAGAGCCTCTTCTGAGATGCGCCCATCTCGGATCTTTGAAACAGTTGAGACATTTTCTCGAAAGATGGAATCCATCCATCGGTATTGTCTGCGCAATGGATATATCATCTTTCTTCGATAATGACGGTCTATCTATCGTAAAGGCATTGGGTTCCCCACCACGGCCAATAATCTCTATTCTGTCGTCACTCACAACCTTCTTCACAGGTTTAAAGTCGAAATCTTCAACAAAATTTTCAAGAATCCCATTGTCCCTCTGCAGTAGCCTGTCTAATTCTGGGGATATGTTGTCAATCTCGGAGGTAAGATCGATCTCTTCACTAGACTTCTTCATCGAGATTTCCGAGTCTCCATTATCTTTTTGGTATTGCTGGAACCTAGCATTGATCTCCTGGCATAGCTTTGTGGCGACGGTAGACTTCCCTGATCCCGGCGGTCCCACTATCATGATGGCCACTCGATAATTGGCATGACTAGTATCACTGAGAAGCTTAACCGCCTCATCGGCAAGCGAACCGATATTCACCATTGATACGTCCAATTATTTATCACAATGGGCTCAGATTTCTGTACCTATATATCTCTTTTTTCACATCGAGCATAGTTTTTTTTTCAATTGGCTACTGTTTCGTTGTTACCGGAACTTAAGACTCAAGAGCTCTCAACCAACTGTTGCAGCTGGATCCACTAGCTCCCAAGTCTACTGAAAGATGATCAGAGTTGCTAGCAGAAATATCCAGACTTTCAAGCCTTGGCTTCGCCCCAGCAGGTTTGCATCAACTTTGACCTTCATTGAGACGACAAAAGAAGGTGCCATCGTACCATCATCATTAAGCGCATTAAATGCCGCACAGCAATTGGGAAATGACATAACAGCTCTTCTATTGGGGTCGCAAGCGGCAGCAGCAGCTAATCTGCTAAAATCCTCAGTTCAGTGTTCAAAGTTGAACAAGGTTATAGTTTCGCGGAACACTGAGTACGACCATTACTTACCTGAGAAAGTTACTCCACTGGTAGTTGATCTATTGAAGGGCGAGGAGTATTCCCACTTTGTGGTTGCCAGCTCGGCTGTTGGGAAGAACCTTTTACCTCGTGTGAGTGCACTGCTAGATTACCAACCTGTGTGTGACATTATCAAGATCCAGAATCCAAACACTTTTGTTAGACCAGTCTACGCTGGTAATGCTATTGAGACTGTGGAAAACACTCAGGCCAAGACTTTACTAAGTGTGCGTGCTTCTGCTTTCGAGGCTATCGCGGCAGGATCTTCTGAATCAGCCTCGATCGAAAATGTGGATGTCAAGGCAGAGGCGGCCGATGAGGACGTCAAGTGGGAGGAGTCCAATTTGGTCAAGAGTGAGAGACCTGATCTTTCTTCAGCGTCAATAGTTGTTTCAGGAGGCCGCGCACTAAAAGACAAGGCCACGTTCGACAAAATCTTGCTACCACTTGCAGACGTTCTGAAAGCCGGAATAGGTGCTACTAGGGCCGCGGTTGACAGTGGCTTTTGCGATAATTCTTTGCAGATTGGCCAAACAGGTAAGGTCGTCGCTCCCGATCTCTACATTGCTGTAGGTATCTCGGGGGCCATCCAACATTTGGCCGGTATGAAGGACTCCAAGAAGATCGTAGCAATTAACAATGATCTCGATGCTCCGATTTTCAAGGTGGCGGACTACGGTTTGGAAGGTGACATCTATGAGATTGTTCCAGAGTTGACTGAAAAGTTAAAGGAATTACAACACTAATCACCAAATTATTGTAGATTAGATAATAGATATTGTCGTAAGAGATATGGGTTTAGTGATCTGCTGGTCTTGGAAGAGGTCTATGGTAAGGGAAAGGAGTTCGTGGGTCCTCAACGCTCTGCAATTAATGATACTATTTAGACCTCCTTTGTATCAATGGTCAATAGCCCCTAGGGGTTACTCATCATGGCAGAAGCCGGAGATGTTTGCCTGATACAAAGATTCCGATCTTTTACTGAACCTTGTTAATTTGAAAGTGAACAGTACAAGAAGCGTTTATATAAAGGGTCCACTTGCTTTCCGTTCATGTATAAGATGGCTATGTATTAGGACATGACTAAACAACATCTCTGTCTCTCATTAGTCAAGAGTACTTCGAGCAGTACTGAATGTCAATCATGGGTGCCAATTTCTTGGAATAAAAGGGGTAAAAGGGCCAAGAGTCAAGATCTAAGAGCTCAGGGCCTGAAGCGAATGTCGCTATTGTCAGCCATCAGGCTCTGGCACAGACCTACCAACGGCGGCTATTAACAGGTTCACAGATCTTGGTTTGGCTTCAAGTGCGCGGTGGTTTGGTATATAAGGAAACTTCAAACATCAAAGGCTTCCTTGGAGAATGCTTAAATGGCGTCGGTTAGAGACTGATTGGTCCTATCAAGTAAGGAACAAATGCAAGTTTCTGAAAAATACATGGCGTAATGCATCACTTCTTCGACTCTACTTCTCCAACTGAACGTCGGTAATGGATCATGACAGACAACCGATAAACATTACCGTCCGCGTCAGGAAATAGCCCAGAACTACTCAAACTAGAAGAGCAGCAGACTACTGGGCTCCTGTACAGTTCAACTGTTGGAGTCCTGTGGAACTCAGTCAAGATCTCCGTGAGCCATACGGTCAAATTTAAAGACGCTTGGCTTTAAAGACAGCCAAATAGGCGAATTACATGGGTGATTGGAAAAGGCGCACCTTAATTAAGGTCCTGGCCCAACTCGACGATGACTTCCAGCTCTTGCCTCAAAAGGTAAGCATAAACTAAACCACGAGAAACCATGAAGATATCTTCACTCAGACTGGTAAGTCTTCGGACTACGTATAGAAAACCAAAGACCGGGTCCAGCTGTGTATGTGTGGAGAGCGTAGTTTCAAGACCTGTCACATGCGCGAGAGGTTAAACATGATCAGTGGTCAGGCACTGTATGTGGCTTTATGGGACGTCCGTTCGTTTCAAAACCCACGGTGTCCCATGAGCAATTAATGGCAACGAACGAGTCCTCCAGGTAACTCATCGTGAGCCTGCAACTCTCTCACGAATGAATTCTAGGAGGATTAACTCGGGCGATAAGGCGATATTTCGTGCCCGATTATTGACTTAGTCCATAAACACAAAAGGTTACTTCAAGATAAGGCAAATTTTGAATTAAGGATAATCAATGGAAGCTGGAAGGTTTTCGACTGGTTCAAATTGCTTCAGTAAGTTCACGGTGGGAAACTCTCCCGCTTACTATGCCTTCGGTTTCAAGTCCTTTGATGAGTAAACGAGAGATAGTCTCTCGACCAAACTCTGTGGGTAGCAGCTATTCGGCTATCAACCCTAACTCTTCCAGTAATGGAGGCGCTTTCAGAGCCACTGATAATCAGTTGGATACTGTTCTCTCCCATGGTTCAAAAAGGAATTCGAAAAGACTGGATCAAACTGTGGTGGACAGCAGACCGTCGTTTCGAGACGTTCTGCCGTATTATCTTCCCTGCTTCTCATGGATTCCGAAGTATACCTGGTCAAAATTCATGGGCGATTTGATTGCCGGGGTCACCTTGGCATCATTCCAGATACCACTGGCCCTATCGTATGCGACTTCTTTAGCTCATGTGGAACCTTTGTGTGGGCTTTACTCACTGGCTTTTACACCTTTCATATATGCCATATTTGGCTCTGTACCGCAGATGATAGTGGGGCCCGAAAGTGCGATATCGTTGGTTGTAGGTCAAGCAGTGGAAAGTCTGCGTGCTCATAATCCGGAGATTAACACGATGGATGTTTCTGTTGTGGTGACTTTCATTAGTGGCATGTTTCTCTTCACTTTTGGAATCTGCCGATTTGGCTTCTTGGGCAACGTACTGAGCCGAGCTTTATTGAGAGGTTTCATAAGCTCCGTTGGCGTTGTCATGATTCTTAACTCACTGATATCGGAGCTGAAAATGCACAAGTTGCTACAAGAAACAAAAGGTCATTTCCACACACCGTTCCAAAAGCTCCGCTTTGTCATTAAGTATGCGCCTGCTAACTACCATAAGCCGACAGCCATTCTCAGTCTAACTTGTTTTCTCATATTGATTACTCTAAGGATTATCAAGAAGAGAATAATGAGAAGGAAGCGTTGGCCTGTTTTCGTTCCTGAGATTTTAATTCTGATCGTCACCACTGTCGTTTTATCTCACAAGTTCAAATTCAGGAAAAACTATAATATAAGCATAGTCGGTGACTTTGACTCACATGAGTTCGTCAAGTTTTACAACCCCTTCTCGAAGTCAAACCGGGAAATTGCTCCAAATCTGACAAGCGCAGGCTTCATTGTGGCTATGTTGGGGTTTTTTGAATCCACAACTGCAGCCAAATCTTTGGGGAGCTCCTACGAAATTGTCGTCTCTGCCAATCGTGAGTTAGTTGCACTAGGAAGCATGAATTTAGGGGCATCGGTCTTAGGTGCCTTACCAGCCTTTGGAGGGTACGGAAGATCGAAAATTAATTCATTTTCTGGAGCTCAGACGGTTATGTCGGGAGTCTGTATGGGTACCGTTGTTCTTTTAACAATAAAGTTTTTTCTTTCGCAAATTCGCTACATTCCTGTCTGCATCCTTTCTGTAATCACAACGATTGTGGGAATCAGTCTCCTAGAAGAGGCTCCCGCTGATCTCCGCTTTCATTTCCGTTGTCGTGGTTACGATGAACTTTTGGTTTTCGCCGTTACTGTTTTAGCAACTTTCTTTTACTCCCTTGAAATGGGAGTGTGTATCGGCTGCGGATACTCTGTCATAAGTATCATTAAGCATTCAGCGAAGTCAAGAATTCAGATACTTGCCAGAGTCGAAAGCACTGGTCAGTTTATCAACTCGGATGAGCACTTGTCCTTTGGAGGCGCACCTGAAAACCTTCCAAATATTGAAGAACTGGAGGGGTGTCTTGTCGTAAAGATCCCCGAGCCCCTCACTTTCACCAACATGGAAGATCTGAAAGAGCGGCTAAGCAGGTTGGAAAGGTTCGGATCAGCTAATGTGCATCCTGGAACGAGAGAACTGCGGGAAAGGAAGAGTATAAAATATGTGATTTTTGATCTTAATGGTATGACATCCATGGATTCCTCCGCTGCGCAAATTATGCTCGAAATAGTTGGATCTTATAACAGACGTCGAGTGAGAGTTTTCTTAGCCAGGGTCCCGCTCGATGAGCAGGTGCGCTCGCGGCTAAACAAGTCCAGTATATTGAGTTACGTGGAGAAAACGTATCCCAAGAGTTCGACACCGGTATTGGACTCATCCTTTCGCGAGAGCGGAGATCCGCCGACACCTTACTTTTCGACTATTCAAGAGGTCCTGCAAGTGATGGACGAAAGAAAGCTTTCAAGCTCTGGCACCACGAATGATCAGGAAAGCTTTCTTTCGGCTACGCTCGTCAACTCCAACCTTGTTTAAAAAACCTCTGGCAGGTTTGGGTTGCCGCCGGCCTACTCATTTATCTTCGCGTATTTATTACAGAGCCAATAGTCACCAGTTGGTTCATCTGCGTGTGTCTCTATCCGCTTTGTAGTTCATACATTGGTTTTCTTCAGTTTGTTCCTTTTCCAGATAACATATCCAGATGAGATTAACTGACAGATCCTTCAAAGCAATAGGTACTACGAGCGAGTGAGAGGTTTGGAGAGCAGAACCTATGTGTCACCCTCTACAAATTGAATTTAAGCCGGAGTTCAGTGTTTTCAATGGGTAAAACTCAACTCTAAGTTTGATTGAAAACTTCCGTTTGCCCCTGCGGCCAAACTTCGCTTAGCTTGAGACCACAGAAGTACGTTGGTTTTTACACGTCTATTTCTAACGTTCCCTCAATAAACTAACATATGGAGTGAAGTGGCACAAAATCGTAATTTGGTATCGGGGCTGCTGATATTATAAATGGTAGCGTGTTACACAAAAACGAAAAGACGAAACATATAAAAACGAGTTAAAATTTCCTTGATGCCTCTCATTTCCTTCTCAGCCTCCCATCACATCTATTGGATATACTGAATTGTCACTTCCTGTATTTCGTGATATTCGAGAACACAAATTCAACGCACTTCTCCTTGATAATCAAGCATACTAAGTCCAGGATGTTAACGAAAACTGAGATAGAAAGATTTGAATACTATAATGCTCAAGGAGGTCCAAATTTCATTGATCATGATAAGTACTCAAAACCTTCTGACTCAGAACCGCAGAGAATGGGCAAACGGGAGAAACTTAGAAGTAAAATGACCAAAATGTGGAACACAAAAGAATGGAACACAAAACAAACCCTTGTTGATACCGAACATGGGATTAATCAAAGTACCAATAGGAAGCATAGAGTCAGATTTTGGAGAAATGCTTACAGTGGCGAAACGTCACTTTTTGAAGCCGGCGAGAATTCAGACTCCCCATTAAATGATAGATCATTAAGCATCAGTACCAGTGAATCTTCATCTCCAACTTCCACAGACTCAACTTCCCACAAACATGAGCGCGAATCTGTTCACGGGGCATCAAGTTTGCCATCTATTGAAAATCTAGAAGCATCCAACACCGCAACTGGATTTGGTCCAACGGATACTACTCCACGACCTGTACGACTTTCTTGGAATTCACTGCCCTCAAAAAAATCTGCTCACTTTGGTCCCGCAAGCCATGATCGTCCAGAGACTTTTACATCTACTGATGCCAGAACGAACGGTTTCAACACAAGTTCAAAGTATGAGGCAAGCAAAAAACCATCCAATTCAGGGCACATCTCGCCAGACCGTCCTGAGTCAGCTGCATCGGTCAGTAGCTATCGCGGTGTCAATGCTCATAGCCGTCCGTCTTCGAAAGCCACGGCTGATCCTCGGTTCACAGTCAAAAAAGAGAATCTCGAGCATGCCGTCACTGATGGAGAACCTCCTAAAAAAGTGACTAGCTGCTACTACCGTAAGCGCACCGGGGTTATTTTGGAAGAAGAGACATCGCAAACTGAAAGCGATGAAAGACCCCCACCTGAACTGATTGTGAGAGTGTTGACGCCCGCAGAACAAATGGCTAGGTATGGTCTGTCGCCAGTTATACAGAACTCTCCAGAGGATGTTGAGGAAAATAAACAAGGAAGTGAAGTTTCCTCTAGAATGAAATTGGATTCGAAAGCTGAAAACCTGGCTAGAAAGAACGAGGATGTTGAGGAAAATAAACAAGTAAGTGAAGTTTCCTCTAGAGTGAAGTTGGATTCGAAAGCTGAAAACCCGGCCAGAAAGAACGAGAATATCTCAAAGACATGGGAGAATATGCATGAAGAAAGGTGGTATGTGAAGCTGCTAAAGGATTACTGTCCTGTTCGCTTCAGAAAAAACAAACGCTTAAATTTCGATAGCGATGAGTTTCATAGCAGACAATCCAAAATGGCCCTGGAAAAATTAGCCGACCAAGAAAGCCGCTGTCAAGACAAAAAGATCATATTTCACCCGAAAGGCCGGTCTTTGTTTGAGGAGGAAAAAGACATTTTGGACTCCATAGATCATTTTATCTATTGCAATGAGGGGTTGACGCCAATATACAAAGGATCTCGGCCAGCAGCGAGGAAGCATTTTTGCCGCCGGTGGTTGAACGCCGAACGTAATAGGACTATCATTTGCGAGTTTTTAATGCAACAATGGTCTGTGGACAAGGAATATCTGCACCGCTTGAAATTGGGTCGGGAAAGACGTGCATGCGCTCGCGAACTGGCCGGGATTAGAAGAAATAATGTTAGGGTGCGGCCAGCGCTCTTCGACCAGTGTTTTCCGGCAACAGTGGCATGTAAAGAACAGACACTAAAAAGGCCAATTGGAGACGAAATTCAGTTGCGTACGTTAGAAAAGGAGCCATTTTTCGGCAGCTCATACTTGGAAAAGAAAAGAATGTCAGTAAAGAGATGGTTCAAAGACCTTCTGTTAGGTAAATGAAATGGCTTCCATTGCCATTAAAGGCTGGCGCCATTCTACCTCACAATTCAAAAAAGTTGAGGATCCACTTCCCTACTGCGATCCAAGCCGCGGAATTTTTGCACTTACATTACGAGCCCAACGCTGGTTGACCCCGGTCAATTATTATAGCTGCCCTGAGTTTGTTATTCGTTTCAAGCCTAAACCGATATAGAATAATTTGTCATATAACTCCCACGTCCCACACTCATTATTTCATCTGGGCTTAACTCTATTTCTTCCATGATTGTGGATCATCTAACCACCTACCGCTAATATCGTGGATATCGGGTGTTGTCGACCTCAGAATGAACCCCCAGAACCTGGAACCATTTCCAATCGGGCAGGCGGCTGGAAAACTTTGAACTTAGTCTGTAATCCAAGTATTGGTCTTCTTGCTTCTTCTAGCGAGGTATTTGCTCTTCCAGGAGTGTTGCCGCCAAGGATTAGAAAGCTTTATGGGAGCAAAAGTACACTATATTCACGTGCCTTTCATAGCTATATACTACCTTAGTAGCTATTGAGTCGAGCCATATTCGTATGTTCTCGCGAAATCATTGAATGAAGCTTAGTGCAACATCTATCTCGACGGAAACCATACTGAACAGGCTATATTTGGCAATGAAGTTACAGTTGACCGGCGATTCGTTAATTGTGCCACCATCATTACTGTCAGTAAATTCACGAGAATGGTTAATGCCCTGATACAGTAGGTAACGCGGAGTGGAGGAGTGCACTCCACAGCGGTGCCAGATGATGGTTTTAATCTCCACTCGCCAAATCAATAATCAGCGGATTTAGCTCAGTTGGGAGAGCGCCAGACTGAAGAATAACTTCGGTCATTGTTATCTGGAGGTCCTGTGTTCGATCCACAGAATTCGCATTATTTTTTGAATCGTATCGACCGATTGAACGATACATGCCCGTCACGAAGAATGGTTGACCATTGTGAAAAGTTACAGGAGTTAAAAAACAGTTTAAACTACAACGTGGAACTCAGAGCGCTTCTTTGACAAGCCTTCGGAAACTATTTTTTCAATTTCATCAGGATCGCTGGTGATTTTAGTCAAATTCTCGTGTCCGATAGCTGTGACGAGAATGTCGTCTTCAATACGTACTCCTCCAACAGTCATGTACCGCTTGAGAACCTGCTCATCAACCACTTCTTTCCTTTCTGGAAATTTGTTCACAAACTCCTCAATGAGAAACTCGTTAAAGTAACATCCTGGCTCATTCGTTATAATCATGTTTTCTCTAAGTGGACGACGCAATCTGAGATACTTGAAGTAGGGCTCAGCATCTTCGTAATTCGGCCTTCCACCGACATCGTGAACATCAAGGCCCATCAAGTGACCAAGTCCATGGGGGTAAAACCCGCATGAAGCTCTTCTCTCGAAGATTTCGTCTTCTGAGAACTCCTTCTTGAAAATGCCCAACTTTCTCAAATGTTTGATCAAGACCCTGTGAGACAGAAGATGCAAATCCTCCCAAAGGGCACCGGGCTTGATATTCCCCATAACCTGCGTCTGCATATCAAGAACGGCTTCGTATATCTCGCGATGTTCCTTGGTGAACTTTCCGGAGATCGGGAAGCACCTTGTCACATCGCTTGTGTAATTCCTCCATTCAGAGCCAGCATCAATCAGGACTGAAATCTTATTTTCTAAACTCTCGGAGTTCTTGACATAATGTAGTGTTCCACAAGCGGGCCCCGAGCAACAGATGGGATCATAGCCCATCGTACGTGCACCTTGACGGGTGGCATGGTAGGCGAACTCAGCTTGAATTTGAACTTCGTTAAGCTCAATTGGGAGAGCCTTCATGACTGCCAAATGACATTTATCAGATATGTCGCAAGCCTTTCTAATAGTCTCAATCTCGAATGAGTCCTTGATGATTCTCGATTCATCTAGTGCATAGAAGAAGTCTTCGTCAGATGGTGTCAATTTCTCATGGACCTTTTGACTGTGAACATTGTCCAAATCTGTTGTATATATGGAAGAAATCCCTTCGACCTCTTTATCAAACACTTCTTCCAGCTTATCGTAATGGTAAACTTCATCGACGTCAAACTGCTTGAAAGCTTCCTCGATGCTCAATGGCAGCCCGCTCCAAATAACATCGTCCCAGTCGACGTTGGGCAAGAAGAGCGTCAGCTTTTCATTAGCAAAATTGAACAATAATGAGCAACCAGGGATGTCGACCCCCGAGAGGTAGTAGAAGTAGCGATTTTGTCTAAATTTCTTTGAGATATCACAGTATTTGACACCTTCCAATTCTTCCCCGGCGATAAACACTGCGGTTGAGTCAGCAGATATATTTTTGTTTTTTTGTAGTAAATGTTTCTTAACATTCAAGTTGTGGTTCTTTGCTGGGTATTTGACGCCCCTCAATGCAATTGGTACCTCATTTGCATCAACTACTTCGCGCTCCATCTTGATCATTTTTTCACACCCGGGCTTAACGTCCGATAAGTTGGTTGGAAAGGTATAGTGGTGCTTACGTTTCCTGAAATAAAAAAGACAGAGAGAACAACCCAAACTAAGGCCAAGAAACACTGGTAAAGACATTCGAGCAGCCTGTTGACCAAGAAACTATTGGAAGATAAGCAAAAAGAAGAAACGAACGCAAAAAATGTGTCACTTTTCTGCGTGAGAATAAAATAAAAGATTGGTTTTTAATTTGAAATTATCCCATCTTATATTATTTATATAATTTAACTTAGCTTCTCCCTTTCTCTTTATAAAATACGAGGTATTATCCTTGTTTATTTTTTTTGTTTTTTGAGCAGAATTATGTGACATTGATTCCCGTTAGCTCGATCGCCTCGCTAGGCTGCGAGTAAATGCCCGAGATAACGAACACTTCGAGATGCAGAGTGGGTAAACAATACGAGATGAAGGGTACTCTACCAAAGGCTTAGAAAGGCCAGAGTCCAAGGGTTTATGAGGCCTGAAACTAAAAGGCGTCGGAAAAGTCTTGATGAAGA
Source organism: Torulaspora franciscae (assembly GCA_003705175.3). Taxonomy (NCBI): domain Eukaryota; kingdom Fungi; phylum Ascomycota; class Saccharomycetes; order Saccharomycetales; family Saccharomycetaceae; genus Torulaspora; species Torulaspora franciscae. The sequence goes on from PPHX03000005.1 coordinate 418,577, forward strand.
GCTCAGTGCTAAGAAGGCAAAGGAGAATCAGCCTTCATTTGCATTCTTAGAGACTATAGACAGGACGAGACTGGACTTTGACGCTGAAAAGGTTTGCAGCGTTACTTTGTCCAAGTTGAATGTTTACTGCTGCTTAGTATGCGGTAAGTACTTGCAGGGACGGCGAGAAAACTCACCAGCTTTTTTACACTCAGTTGACGAGGACCATCACGTATTCGTTAGTCTAAACAGCCTAAAATTCTATCTTTTACCTGATAGCATAGAGATCAAAGACGACGGAAGGATCCAATTGCTCAATTCGATCCGATATGCTATCAGGCCGCAATTCACGAAAGATGAGATTGTTCAGTTTCCCAGAGAATGTCAAGATTTGAATAATCATATTTATTTCAATGGTTTTGTAAGTGTCACCAATCCATCAAGAAATGCCAGCATCAACGTTGTGCTTTTGGCACTTTCTCACTTACAACCTCTCAGGGACTATTGTTTACTTGCCGATATTGACCAGGAAGATGAGCTCACGAGGAAACTCTCAATATTCATCCGAAAAATATGGTCAGTAAGACTTTTCAAGCAGCGCGTTTCAGCAGATGAGTTTTTTGCGTACATTACAGTTAGTGCGACCAAGAATGCTACCAACGTTGATGATCCAAGGTTTTGTCTTCTGTGGTTATTTAACCTCATTCGAAAGAATACAGTTACTTTGAAGGAAAAACTTACAGATTCTTGCCAAGGGAAAGTGTTAGTAACTAAGACAGCCTATAAAGCCGTTTTAGATGAAGCTCATGATATCAAAGAATATACTCGCGAGGAGTCATCGCGAAGCAGTACTGTTCTTTTTTGGAACTTGACGCTTGATCTTCCACCAAGATCGCTTTTCAAAGGAGGAATTAACGCAAACGACTTACCACAGGTTAGATTAGAGGATCTGCTGTCAAAGTTTGATGGCATAACAGAGAAGCAGATGTCGAATTATGTTGTACAGTATCAACTGGTAGATCTTCCGAAGTATATGATACTGCATTTTGATAGGTTCAATAAGAAGGACCAACATCCTGTGAGAAACAGAAATCACACGTTGGTAAAGTTTCCGTTAACAATGGAAGTTCAAGGATTAACGTACTCGTTGCTGGCAAATATCGTGCATCAGGCCGGGAATAAATCTACTGGGAATCTCACGTCTGTCGATAAAGATTATCAGAGCAATTGGATTATTCAGCTTTACAACACTGCCACAGGTAATTGGGTTGAAATAGATGACACTGAGGTTCGCATCAAAAACAAGGAACTCTTATTTTTGAACGAGACTTACATTCAGATATGGGTGGCGAAAACTGATTAAAATGTTGTGCCGTTAGTTAACCTCAATTAGAGCATGCATCTATATCTGTTACAAAACTATTTGATTGCCACAGAGTTTACGCTGGCGGTCAGGAGAGACACAATATTGTTCTCCAACACAGCGTCGGACGTTTCGGCCAAATGCTTCTTAGGATCCTGCTTACCGACATAACGAGTTTTCAATTGCTCCACTGTCAGTTCCTTCTCTTCTTCTATCCTCTTGGAGTACTGGCCAGCGATTTTGACCAATTTTTCGGTCGCTTCCAAGTTCTCTTGTTCTTTCTGCTTGTAATCGTACATCTTCAAGCCTGATTGCCATTGTTCCTTGTGCAAATTCATTAGCATGGTAGTTTCTGTTGGAGTCTTGTGATAGTCTATGTTCAATGAGTAATAGTGCCTGTTCAACCCGTGTATCAAGGCTTGAATGTTAGCTTTATTAAGAAGCCCCGCATTAGACGTCGTTTGTCGAGGCTCTTGATTATTTATTAAAGCTCCGGTGTCAATCAGTCTGAAAGCATCAATAACAACTTTTCCCCTAACAGATTGGATTGGATCTACCACCACTGCTACAGCTCTGCTATTCAATTGCTCGAACGACTTCTGTGTGTTAACATCCACAGATGATAGCCAACAGCCGAAGCCAGGGTGTGAATGGTACCAACCAACTACCATTTCGTTTCTCCCCGTTTGTTTCAACATGTCCATCATCTTAGCCTGGAAAACGTCGTCAACCGCTTCAACAGAGACACCGGTACCAGATTGAGGCATGGCGAACACATCCACAACATTAACTGTGTAATCATCAACAAACTCACCGAGCATAAGACCCATCACTTCCATCGGAACGCCTGCCCTTCCGTGCTTCAACATCTTCAACAACGCTATCGATGATATGTACACTGTTTCTTTCGTATCATCACGGTTTGCATCCGTCATTCCAGCCTTGCTGTTCATCATAAGTCTCTGTAATCTCTCCATGACGAACTCGATCTATAGAACTACCTCAATGTTTCCAGGTATTCTCGCACCAATGATCTTTAAACAGATTGAAGTCCCTAATGGTTTCAACTTTTGCCACCTTATGATAGTCAATTTAAGTACGGAGGGTAACCTTCAAGATTACAGTCAACATAAAACCAAAACTCAATGCCTTTAAAGCTCCGGGAGGGCTAGATCAAGATAGCAGCAGTTAGATATTTTGGCCGAACGCTGGAGGTCAACCGTTTTGTTAGATGCGTGAGTTTGGTTATGTCAGGCAATCGTAACAGCGGAAGTCAGGTGGTGGAAGGATCACAGACAATTAGTGTCGAGGAAATCAGACCCGTTTTACAGCTCCGAGCGGCAGAAAGCACGAATACAAGAGGAACACAGAACCACTCTACGAGGCCAAGTGTAAGGTGGCAATCCGATGTAGTTGACAATGAGAATATGAACAAGAAAAAGACCAAAATCTGTTGTATTTTTCACCCCCAGCATGAATTTGATCCTGAAGAGGAAGAATGCTCTTCAGATCACCATCACGACCCCGATTCGTCCTCTTCTTCTTCATCGTCTTCGTCATCCGAATCCGAATCTGAAAAGAAAATGGACCTGAATGAAAGAAGACAGCGGAGAATCGCAAGACGTCGCCGTAAAATGACGGAAAACAAGGAGAAAAGCCCGAACGCCTATGAGATACAGCCAGATTACACACATGAAAGAGCGCGGCGCGAGAATCACCATTGAAGGACCGATCGTTCGATGCCAGGTTCAGTTTTGTACACACGTAATATACATAAATTTCAATATTTCGCATGACCTTCCAAAAGAATCGGACCTCAGATCTATAGACCGACGTCGAGCCTTATTAACGTGCTATAAGTCTCCCTGGGCATCTTGTACTGAATCATACCAGCATATATCATGCAGTTCTTAGAGACGCTCTTTAGAGCATTTATCTGCTGAGTTTTTGTAATGGATTTATAATCACTCTTGTTTAGTTCATCAATGAGGTAGTATATGCAACTCATTGTCATAATCAGAAGATTTGGAATATTCCTGATAAGTTGGTCATCCAAGGTGACGAACTCCTGTGCTTTCTTCCTGGCGGATACTTCATCCGAGAAAGGCAAGATGTCAAGCTCCTCAATTTGTGCCAGTGCGTTTTGCCATTGACGAGCTTGGTACGTTTTTCTCGCATCTGCCAACTTTAAGAATAGGATGCACATCTCTTTGTTTTTAGGGTGGACCTTTTGAGAAATTTCTAGATTTTCGATGTATATGGAAACAAGTTTCTTGGCCATCAAGATCGGATTGGTCTCGTTATTGTCATCAAAGGTTATCAATGGTTGATCCAAGTCGGTGTTACTTAATAGTTCACTGAGCATTCCGTTGACAATGGTAATGACAATGTTGTATTCTTCCGACAACTGATAAAGCAGGAGGGAGTCATGTACTCTACCCTCTTCGTCCGCTCTACTTGCAGCATTTTCAGTTATCTTATGCAAAAAGTCTTTTTCGTTCTTCAAATGCATCAAAGGCAGTCTTTCTTCAATCACACCCGGAATTCTCGTTCCATCTCTATTGATTTTTCCCAAAAGAATGGTGAACTCCTTCGTCTCTAAGATCAATTCCCTGAGAGCTTCATGGCAGAGGTTGATCTGTGCTTGATTACCATTGAGAGCAATCAAAATAAGATACTCCGCTGCAATTCTTGGATCAGAATATCTGAAAGACTTGGTGTAATTTCCCAAAACTCTTGCAAAGTCGATACTCCGTTTACCCTCACGCACAACTAGATACTCACTGGTTTCATTGGAAGTCCTTGTTCCGGTTTCTTTGCTGGAATATGTAGATAGCAGATTGGCATTAACTAGGCCTATCGCTAGATGTACCGCATCAATCTCGCTTATCGTATAGGCGTATTGAACAGCTAACTCGTAGAGACCACTTATAATTAGGATTTGCAAGTAGTAATTCGTCGATATCGCCGGCCCGTAGGAAACAATGATGTTTTGGAAGTCCTCCAAACTGTATCTCTCGTAGACTGGATCGTCCTCCGACTCGTCATCCTTGATCAACATGAAATGCATCCAAAGCCAATCTTCAATGCTCAAAGTGACCGCCGGTACGTTCTTTCGAGTTAAATCGCATCTTCCAATAATCTTGTAGACAGCCAGTCTATAAGGATCACCATCCAACGAGCTCTTGATATGCTGTGTATATTCGGTGTGCAATCTAGCAGAAAATTCAACTGGCAATCTGCTGTCAGGTGATGAGACATAAGCCTTCAAGTATGTCAAGAATGATTGTTCAACCTTTTTGAAGCTTGCCTTGTAAGTGACAGCAACTTCAAGGGCTTCGTGCGATAATCCTGCCCTGAGGAGGTAAAAAATTAGAGCCCAGATCGGCACACCATTAACAATCGTTAAATTGCTCAACTTCCAACTGTTATTGCCATTCCTCAGCTTACATTGAATGAAGGACTTGATTTTATTTATATTAGTGGGGAGGCCCTCGTTAAGATTTTTTTGGTATAATGAATTGACGTAATCAAAAAATTGATTCTGGAGATACTTTTTTGCCGTTGAAACGACGTCTTTCGCAGCTTTCAACTCCTCTAAAATTTTCCAGCTTTCTAGTAGTTGTCTGTTTTTTGAGTCACTGGATTTTTGAAGTACCTCGATGAGTCCTTTACTCAAGGTAAATAATTGTCCTGCCTGCCTGGCGTTGTTGAACCTGTGAATTACTTTTGCATATTTTTCGAATTTTTCCCTTACCAAATAATTCTCGTTCACATTCAAACTACTAACGCCGCCATTGAGAATACTGGAGCCTCTGTTTCCCCATACTGGTGGCTCGGGATCTAAAGGTGCAACTGTTGTGCCATCCAGCTTAGCTTTCTTTTGCACTAGTATGCCAAAGCTCTCTCTGACCTCATCCCTTCTCTGTTCCCAATCGAGCTTCAACTTTTGATTGACGAAACTGTCAAAATCCTTGGCCGCTAACGACAACAGGTGCTCGATCGAAGACAAGATGTTTTCATCCTTTTTGGTCTGCAGGTACGTATCAACTTCTCCCTCAATTTGCTTGTTAGGTACAGTTTGTTCAATTAATTGGTTTGAGCGGAGCTGCTTCAATGAAGTATCGACATCTTCAAACGCCAACCCGCTGCCTGCCAGCAAATAATGGGCTTTCGTGTGATCGCGGTCAACAGCGTTCTTTTTTCTTAGTTCGTGAGCTCTCCTTCTAATCTCATTCACCGATAGCTGGATGGAGCCTAGCTCGGATGAAGCTGTAGGGATCTTTTTGGACGTCTCAATCAGTTCATTTAAAGATTTAGCGGATCTTGCTTCGGATGTTTTGTTGGGATTCAACGGTGTCAGCCCCACATGAGAAGTCATATTACTGGCCCACAATTGATGTGTTACGGTGTTCTATTTACTGTATGTTTTATTAGAATGTAAGTACTGTTTTCAAGCTCAAATTTTTAGATTTTCTTGCTACCCGCACGAAAAACACATCAACCGAAAGGTACGAGATATACCTGACTTAAAGCTAAAAACTAGATGCATTTCTATTCCTGGCAGTACAGATCGATATATTCGTCTATTGGTAGCTGTAGGAAATTGGGATCACTACTGGCCTGCAGTATTTTGTGAGCTCTTTCTGACGACTGACTGAAATGTTCCTTCACATGCCTTTCAAACTTATCAATCAAAAGAGGGATACCCTCCGACCTACGAAATTTATGGCCAATAGGATATTCGACAACAATTTCGTCGAGAAATGTGCCATCATTTAGCTCTATCAACAGCGCGTTGGCGATCGACCTCTTTTCGGGATCCAGGTAGTCCGCAGTGAATCGTTCATCTTTTTGACAGTACATTTTAGCCCGTAGTTCGTCGATTGCTGGGTCCTTCGCTACCTCATCTGTGTAATCATCTGCTGTCAAGCGCCCGAATATGAGTGGTACTGCTATCATGTACTGAATGCAGTGGTCCCTGTCGGCATAATTGTACAGCGGACCACTTTTATCGATGATCCTCATTGCAGCCTCTTGTGTTCTGATCCTAATAGATCTGATGTCTTCATATGACCTACCCATCTTTAGCAGCTTCTTCTGCGCTAGGATTGCGGCTTCCGCAGCTGTCTGGGAGTGAAATTCGGCAGGAAATGATATTTTGAAAAGTATATTCTCCATGACATAAGAACCCAACTCACTCCTTTGATTGAAGACGAATGGATTCCCTTTGAAAAGAACGTCGTAGAATCCCCATGTCTTAGCTGTGAGGACTGAAGGAATTGTGCCCACATTCGCGTTCTTTACCAAAAGAGCGAGGTTGACAGCCCTGGATGCCGCATCGCCAGCTGCCCAAGACTTTCTGGATCCGGTGTTCGGCGCGTGCCTATAAGTTCTTAAAGATTGACCATCGACGAAGGCTTGGGAAATCGTTTCGATCGTTTGGTTCTCCTTCAGTCCCAGCATTTTGGACACAACTGCTGCTGTGGCAACTTTAACTAGAACCACATGATCTAAGCCTACCTTGTTAAAGGAGTTTTCTAACGCTATAACGCCTTGAATTTCATGAGCTTTAATCATGCCCTCCAGTACATCCTTGACGGAGAATTTAGTGCCTTCCCGGCCATTGGTGGCACAATTCAGTCTCGTCAAGTAGTCTGCGACGGCCAAAATTCCTCCTAAATTATCTGATGGATGGCCCCACTCTGCTGCCAGCCAACAGTCGTTATAGTCAAGCCACCGAATCAGTGTGCCAATCGCAAAAGCGCCTCTGACAGGGTCCATTTCGTAGCTAGTTCCGGGAATCCTTGTTCCATTGGGTACGACTGTCCCAGGAACTACGGGTTTGATTATATCACGGGCCTGCTTGTATTTTAAAGCGGCTAATCCGCAGCCTAGCGTATCCAGAAGGCAGAGCTTTGCAGTTTCAAAGGCTTGAGCAGAGGTTATTGAAGTATTGTGAACGTAGGACGCAATTCGAGTTAGCACAGCGTCTGGTTTCGGTCTTTCATTTTCTGTGGGGTTAACATAGAATCTCTCGGCCGATCGCGCCATGTTCATCATCAATGAAGCACTTCGAGCTTTTGCCGTTCTTGTACTCAAAAGCATACCGCCAAAGGTATGTTTGGATGGTCATAGTGCGAAATACATTGGATTTCCCAAACGATGATCTTTAGCTCCTTATATAGATACTACATGAATTTACGGCTAGTGACGATGGCCTTCGAAGTCCCCTCTCCATCTCGGCAGCGCTTTGTTGGATGACACAATGTTTCCGAACGCCGCATCATCACTTGCAGGGTCACACCAAGATACAGAATAACCCATTTTTTGAGGGGTCAAATCATGGTATTTCTGCCTTACAAGGCCGATTTTACTAGCATGGATTGATTTCTCGGAAACTGCGCTTCAGATCAATGGCGATTACAGTAATTCTAGCGTTATTGTAAACTAGCTATCCTCATATCTACGTTATTTTCTTCTGCGTCTTGACTTTTTAATGTGATATATGGCATACTGACTTGAGTGTCCGCATATCTAAACTTTTCGGCCTCTCAATCGGCATACCTAAAATCCGATCCCACACCAACTGCGTCAAGGGACCCATGGATCTTGAGCAACCGAATATCACAGTAAAGAACAGCATTTCCTTGATTCCATAATGATAAAACAGTATACCCGAGGCTGAGTCTACGTTTGGATAAGGATTCTTGGTTTTACCATGTTTCATAAGAACTTCAGGGGTGATTTCTGAAAGCCTTTGCATCAGCTTGACATTTGCGTCGTTTTCAAACTCATTGGGCCTAGCTTTAACGAAGTCTAGCATTGCAATAAACCTAGGATCGGGCTTTCTCAACACTGCATGGCCATAACCTGGAACAACTCGTTTGGAATGTAAAACACTCCATAAATAGTTCTCGATCTCAGATCTGCTCGCCTTGGCGGAGATCTTAGAGTTCATTTGTATCAAGAATCGAACAACCTCTTGAGCGGCTAATCCGTGCAACGGGCCTGCTAAACCCATAATACCCGAAGAGTATGATAAAAATGGGTCTCCCAGAGCGCTGCCGACCAGATGGGTGGTATGGGCAGATACATTACCTCCCTCGTGATCTACATGTATTCCTGTATAAAGCCTCATGAGATTCACAAAATCTTTGCTCTGCTTCTCAGTTAAATTCTGTCTGTTGCAGGAATCTTTATTGGTCATTCCCAGTAAGGACGAGATGTTGTAGCTCCAGTCACGGTCCTCCCTATACTCACCCAGCGGTTGCCCATTATTCACAAGCTTGCTATAAATCTTGCCAGATAACGCTGGTAAAGCAGCGATTAAATTTAATGCATCGTCCAAAGTATACTCCCAATAATCATCCTTACTCAAAATGCCTTGCTCATACCTTTTCGCGAACTGCGACTGCTGGTTCATTGAAGCTATACCGATGGCTAGTTGAGTCATAGGGTGCATGTTCTCAGGCAGTGTTTCCATAATTTTGAGCGTACAATCAGGGAGTTTACGTCCCCTTATAGCCAGCTCGTCAGACAGGTTAGATACTTGAACTTTGGAAGGGATTTCGCCCGTCATAAGAAGCCAAAGCATCGATTCGGGCAGAAAATTGCTCCTCGTGTTGGGTTCTTTTGGATCTGAAGGGAGCAGGGCTTGGCATTCTGCAATAGTTCTACCTTGGAACTTGATTCCGTCTTGTGGGTCCAAAGACGAACCCTGCCAAAAAATCGAAGCATTGCCCCTCATACCGCCAATAACGGAAGCAACGGTTATTTCGCCCACCTTGACATCACTATAGTTGTTCTTGATTTTCAAAAACTCTTCCCTTCGGATAGGAATAGATTCCCTTAGTGTCGATTTAAGGTCCCGAACAGATGAAGCTGTCCAGTGGGTGGCATGAATGGCCCTCCTGTGTCTCATGGTTTTTAGCGCTAAGTTCATGGCCCTCCAACGCTTCATCTTACCAATGAAAGTGTGAAAGCTTACGGAGAAAGGACGTGAGAATTGACTGATATAAAAGGCGGAAGTGCAGGCCATTCTTATTTCAAGCTCGTTAAGGCGGAGTGAAACTGTTCACGACAACAGGAAGGAACTCGGAGTTTCATCCCGAATACTGCTTCGTCGCTTTATCAGTAATCTCTCTTGTGGGGTTGAGATGATCTTTGGAGGTCAAGGTGCCACGACTGTACAAGTACTGATGACCCTCCAAAATGGAGCCGGCCGTATCTGCGAAAATGATAACTCCCCTGAAAATCGGGGACATCTCTGGTGCGGCGCGACCCAGACGGGCGATGAGACATAACAAACTGGAGTTTGGAAAGTGCTCTCCGAAACCATCGAGGTGGGAGAATTTCTACAAACTTCAATAATAGTTGGCCAATTGTCATATTATTTATATAAAATACAATGCAGTCGATGCAATTACGCAAATGAAACACTCTTTTTTGTACTCTTTTTTTCTATCGACGAAGCAGGTTCCTGCGCATGACCTTTCAGTAGTCCACGCTTTTGCTTTCTACGAAGAGTCCTGGCAATAGAAGCTTTGCGCTTTATCTCGTCTTTTCTATCTTCCAAAACCTCCTTCTTTTCAGTCTCTTTTCTTTCAATCTCCTGTTTCTTCAGTTCCCTAATCTCTTCGAGCCTTCTACTTTTCTCGAGCTTGCTTTCATCAAGATCATCGTACTTGTCACCAATTGTCTTTATGAGTCTATTCAGTTTCAGAGTGTCGTGATCATCGATGAACTTCTTACCTTTCTTACCTTTTCTGATCTTGACACCAGGAATTATGGCTCTGTTCAAGGAAGGTATGTCAAGTTCGCTCTCATTGAATTTCTGTTCTTTCTTTTTACCGTATAGCCTTATCTTGGCTTGCTCCTTACTCACTGCTGTCCTACTAGCCTTCTTTACTTTAGATTTCTCCGCTAGTTGTGGAACATTCGCCAGTAGGTTTCTTGCTTGTGAATCCCGGAATACCTCTGGCGTTACCTCTCTCTTTTGGTTTTGGTTCTTAGATCTTTTAGGTGGAGACATGACTGCTTAAATCTTGAGGTCCAAGTATGATACTAGATGGATGAACGATTCAAAATGAACTGTTTTTCGCCTTGCTCGACTAAGGCCTGGAAAGTTTTTCTCTTTTCTTTTCGGCTCGGGATATAAATTATCCAAAGCAAGTACAAAGTGGATACGGATATATTCGACCCTTTGAACCACTAAGGATGCGTTACTCCATGAAAATAAAGATGATACCATTGGCGTAAATTCATGGAAGATCTTGTTGTAGATCAACGAAAATATAATTTCCCGCTTTCTTGAGAGTAAAGTGATATCAAAAATTAAAAGCTTTTTTTTTTTCGGAAAGTCTATACATTGTTAAAATTTAAAATATCGTTTTCCATTCTTCTGTTTTAACTTAAGAAATAAACTTTTTACGTTTATTTAGATGACTATTTTAGAATAGTATTCCTCTATTATATTTTCCTGAATATTAACTTATGAAGAAAACGTGACCTTTAGAGCATCATCATACGTCGACAATTCTAGCTTACCGATTTCTTGAACCAGGCTGCTAGAGAATTGTTCATGCGAAATATAAATCTATAACAGAGTCCTACTTAAACTTTTGCCTTCTTCAGTGTATCCTTACCTTCAAATTCACTGGCAGGACGCTTCCCTAATTGGCAGCTAGAGAGAATACGTCTATAATCATCAGCCAGCAATAAGAAAGATTTCTGGAGCGCCTCTTTGCGTTCGGTTGCTGGCATATCAAAAAGGGTATCATAATTTTTCAAGAATAACCGTTTTTTAACTTGTATCCTGAAGTTCGGAGCTTTGTTGTAAGCGAGGATCATCTCAATCAAACGGCTAAACTGACGTTTTTCCAGTTTCAATCCTGCACGCATGGTCTCCATCCAATCTGAACCAATTTCTCCCTCTCGAGGTACCTCTGAAAATATATCCAATGTGTGCAGTCTCTGAAGATCGTTTCGATCCCGCAGGTCGTCAAAGCTTTCGTTGGGATCCTCAACAGTAATCTCCGTCACGCTATTATCCTTCAACCAATGTGAGAATACAGCATTGTAAAGATGAGATCCATATCCTTTACTTTGATATGGGGGAAATATAATGAATTGGGAGATTCGGGCCCTGCATTTCACGTCAGCCGATTTGTCAAACTGATTGGCCCCTAAATACCTCCACAGCTTGTATGTGCTCACGTAGCCAATGCACTGCTTCGTGCTTTCCTTAAAAAGCCAGAAAATTTCCCAGTTGGAATCTTCTTCATCGATGTAGGAGGCAGCTTCAATGAATAGAAGTGAAAGGATCTGAACTCGGCGATGTAGTCTTTTCGTAAATTCTTCTGCGATACTTGCCTTGAAAACCACAAACTCCTCCCCTTCAAGATTATACCTACCAATCTCGTAATTGGAACTTGGAAGCTCATACTCTGTTTGCTCTTTTTTGAACTCATCGATCCACTTTAGTTCATTTTTTATCACCACATCGCTCTTAGGTAAGAAGCTCAAAAGCCTCTGCTCGACATCTTCGGCTTCCTCTTCCAGTTTGGCTCCATATTTGACGTTAACAAATGGCTTGAAAGTGACTGAATCGAAAGCGAGGTGGATCACTAAATCCTGATATCCGTAAATTTGTTCTGATTCGCCGTAAATGGGGTACGTGAAAGTAGGTGAGAACTGGATTGCATTGTCACTCACTAGTGAGACCTTCAAAGCATGGTTAGATGATGCGGTCCATATTGCTGGTTGAAAATCCGTGACCGACATACTAGTTATGTCACCGAACTGTTTATTATGTGTTGACTACATCTCTAGAAGGCCTTAAGTTGGACTTCCTCTCATGAGCCGTCATCGTTGACGGACAGGCGTGAAAGTTTGGCTGGTTGGCCTGAATGAGTCTATGCGATGTTGTTCACCAAAACATTAAAACGATTTAGCACGGCATTCAACTAGGCAAAGATAAGTACTGAATGGATACTTCAATTTAGTTTAGCTAATCACTACCGAATTGCTGGATATGAAGCGCTACGGTCTTGCAGCCTTCGATGATAGAGAAATAGGGGAGAAATCTCGAGGAGCCAGCACAGCTGTACTTGAGAGACAGTCCATCGAGCTCAATGAGCAGCTGGCGGTTTTCCAGGAAAGACTGTTACAGTTCGCCAAAAAGCACAATAGTGAAATTAAAGCCAACCCGGAGTTCCGATCCAAGTTTGTACGAATGTGTACCTCTATTGGAATTGATCCATTAAGCCTTTTTGATAAGAATGAACATTTATTCAACTTTAATGATTTTTACTACGAACTATGCGTCAAGATCGTCGAGATTTGCAGGCAAACCAAGGACATGAACGGCGGTATCCTCTCTTTTGATGAACTGGAGAAGCGGTTTTTCAAAGGTCTCAACGTCAAAGTGGCTGACTTAGAAAAATCTATTGAAATGCTAAAGAGCCTAGATGGAGGATTTGACGTGTTCGATATACGGGGGAAGAAGTTTCTGAGAAGCATACCCAACGAACTGACCGGTGATCAAACCAGAATTCTAGAAATATGCTCAATTTTGGGGTATGCAAGCATATCATTGCTCCGAGCTAACTTGGGTTGGAAACCTGTGAGAAGTAGAGCCGTGCTGAATGAAATGGTGGCTAATGGACTTCTTTGGATAGATGAACAAGCTGATGCTGAAACTCTGTATTGGGATCCATCTTGGATTGTCAACAAGTAGCGAATTTTACACAAATTTTATGTTGATCTGGAGGCCGCACGCCAACTGCGCCGGACGGAATATCAAGAAATGTTGATTAAAAGTTTAAGCCGCGTAAGGCTTTGCTACCATTAATCACAATAACTCTAATGGGAGGTGTGATTATTAGTGAGAATGTGAAACTAGTTCGCTCTAGAAACCAAGAACAAGAAATCTTAATTTGAAAGATCAAGTGTAGTATGCTACTTCTAGGCACATAATCTAGAAGCTTGATGGCATTAAACGGTGATTCTGAAAGCAAGAAAGGGAACAGGTAGGATTCATCGTGATATGATCAGGGTTTTTATTATTAGCAAGTCTGAAGAGCTTCAAATCTCTTCCACGGTACATTGTCTGGTTTTCGAAGCACTAAGGCATCAAACATCAATGATAAAACACTCTTTTATCTACACCTCCACCAAAAAGAAAAAGAAAACTAGTCTATTGGTATTCTACTTTTCAATCGCTTGCTGTGGTTTTACTCTTTTTACGCCGCCTGAACTTTTCGTTGACCGCTTCGGCGGTTTCCATTACATTCCTCTTGGACATCTTCTCGTAGTTGGTAACGACTTTGCCCTTGCCATCACCAAGGTTAATTCTAGTCTTTCCCGCTAATTCAGCTGTTGTGGATGGGAGCTCTTCCTTAAAGATTTGAGCAACTGCTGCCTTTAACTGATAGCTCAAGGTTAAGGCGCTGACAGCTTTTCCGTTCTTTATGGCCTTATAGTCGTCCACATTAGTTTCAGTCCATTCAATCTCCGGAAACTTACAATCATACAGGATCAGCGGTATGTCACTGGCCATATCGTAAATTGGTTTTTGCGGTGTTTTATCAATGTCTAACATGTCGGAAATTAGAGACACATCCTCTAATCCTTGTCCAACAAGGAAAAGATTTGCCATCATGCAGCGGACTTGATGCCAAAGGAATGCCGAGCCGACCAGATCAAAACAATAGAAATCACTTGATAACTGAATGATCTTTGCGCTTGTTATATTTCTAGTGTAATTAGTAATCTGTTTGGAGCCATCAAGCTTACAGAAATTGCGGAAATCATGCTCACCTACAAAGAGAGCAGCAGCTTCACTCATTTTGCTCACCTCTAGGCCCTGTTTGTGAAAGAGGTACCTATAATGGCGGGACTGACAGCTGAATCTCGCGTCAAACCCCTTTGGAGGTCTCAAAGAGACAGCGGAAACTCTGATGTCTTCTGGTAACACTTGGTTGAGTATGTTGACGTACTGAATTTCTTTCGCATCCTTTTCAGGATCCATCTGCTCGTCTTCGTTCAAGTTGGACCTCACATATAATGAAATGACTTGGCTCATGGCGCTTACACCTTTGTCCGTTCTTCCACATCTACTAAACTGGAAATCATGCGGGTCCAAGGAAGGAACGAGCTTGCATTTGTTCAACGCTTCGATCATAACGCCCTCCACTGTCGGTAGAGGTGTTGGCTCTTTCTGAATCGCGAGCCCGTTGTAGTTCCAGCCAAGGTAAGCAAACTTTAAAGCAACAAACCTTCTGTTATACTTCGAAAAGTCAAATTCTCTCGAAGGCTTATTTTTTTTAGGAAGTTTCTTGTCAGAAGACGCAGAAGATGCTGCTGTGACCTCAGCCTCCTGGGCTTCTGAGTCGAGTATTTTTTTTATGAGTTGTTCTCGACTCCAATCGGCATACTTCGTTGCATCCGCTGATGACATGGTTTTCTGTTTAGTAAGCTGTATGCCAGCAGCTCCAACCAGTCTTCGCCAAAAGTTCATCATTTCATGATCGTACTCTGAAATTTCGATCTCATCGGAATTTGATCGACTTGACTAATTTTGCAAGAAAAACAACAACATAAGAAGTGAAGCTCCAGACACGTTCAGGCAAAAAAAGGTTATGAGAGTCCCGTGTTTGATACGTGATTGTGCGACGACATGCTATAGGAGCCTTTGACGGCATTTAGTGCTGCTACGCTTACCATAATCTATCAATGAAGTGTTCGTATGGAAGTATCTGTAGTTGTCTTATTTGAAGAAAGCTCATCGCAGCTCATCGCGTCTCATCGTATCTAATAGTAGATGTCAAGGCAGCTGAAAACTCATTGATAAACCAAGGACTCAGCCTCCCAGTTTCTTGTTCAAAATGGCGGAATCTTTGTCTTGGGATAACCTTGACTACCCCTTCCAAGATTGGATTAAGAGAGCTATAGAAGTGATGGGTTTCGATGCTATGACACCTGTTCAAGCATCTACCATACCGCTTTTTTCAAGGAACAAGGATGTTGTTGTCGAGTCTGTGACAGGATCAGGTAAGACTGTTGCTTTTATCATCCCAATTTTGGAAAGAATTGTACTAGACGGAGCCAACTCTACGGGAATAAAGAAAGGTCACTTTCATTCTTTGATCATCACACCTACTCGTGAGCTTTCAAACCAAATTCAGGGTGTTATCAATTCATTTTTGGACCACTATCCTACCGAATCAAACCCTATCAAATCACAACTTCTTGTGGGTACAAGCCAGAACACTGTACGAGACGATGTCGCCAAATTTCTAGAAGAAAGGCCCCAGATTTTAGTGGGGACGCCTGGACGGATTTTAGATTTTTTGCAGATGCCATCTGTCAAAACCTCATCTTGTAGCATGGTTGTTCTTGATGAAGCTGACCGGCTTCTTGATAGCGATTTTTTCCAGGATGTGGAGAGGATACTTAGAACGCTACCGAAACAAAGAAGAACTGGTCTTTTCTCAGCCACTATAAGCGAGGCTGGTAATCAAATCTTCAAGACCGGCCTGAGGAACCCTGTCAAAGTTACGGTCAACTCAAGTACAAAGCGTCCCACGTCCTTGGGTCTGTTTTACACCGTTGTTGAGCCCCAGGAAAAGCTGCAACAGCTTATCAGCATTCTGAACAATTATAAGTTCAAGAAATGTATTGCCTATTTCCCTACATGCATTTCCGTGAATTATTTCTACTCATTTTTACAATACTTGCAGAAAGAGAAGCGGAGGCTCAGCGATGAAGTAATGGTTTACTCTTTACACGGAAAGCTACAAACTACCTCAAGAATGAAAACACTCGAGGCTTTTACCGAAACTATCAGTAAATCCGTGCTATTGACGACAGATGTGGCAGCCAGAGGTATCGATATCTCTGATGTCGATCTGGTTGTGCAGTTGGATCCTCCAACGGATTCAAGCGTACTACTGCATAGGTGTGGTCGAACAGGAAGAGCTAACAGGATTGGTAAAGCGATAACCTTTATAAACGAAGGCAGAGAAGAGGACTTGATTCCATTCTTGGAGGTAAAAGGCGTTCAGTTACAGAACATGACGCTTAAGAGGGATGAGTCACTTAAACAAGGACTTTATGACGTCTTCAAGGAGTGGGTGTTACAGGACAGGGCCAGATTCGATCTCGGTGTAAGGTCTTACGTTGCCTTCATAAAATACTATTCAAACCATGCAGCTAGCTCGATCTTTAGGCTCCAGTCCCTTGACTACGTGGGATTGGCAAAATTGTATGGTTTATTTCGTCTGCCAAGGATGCCTGAAATAACTAAGCACTTAAAATGCGATACAATCAAAGACGGGTGGCTGGTTGATCCGCCAATCGATATGGACCGTTTTGCCTACAAGGACAAGAAACGCGAGGCTTCAAGATTGGAAAAGCTCAAGGATTTAGAAGCTATAAATGATAAAAAGAAGCTCAAGGCAGAACTCAAGAAAAAGAATATGGCATGGTCTAACAAGACTGAAACCAGAGAAGCAAAAGCAGAGAGGAGGACGAAAGTACAACTGAAGAGGAAAGCCATAGAAGAACAGATTAAGAAGGAAGAGACAGAAGCGCAAGATGAAGTCGCCGAAGACTGGAAGGACATAGTTTTGAAAAGTAAGAAGAGGAAACAGACGAAAAGCGGCGGCGAGATGCAGGGGACTTTTGATGACTTGTAAATCAGTTTAGGGATACTCATATAGGTTTTTGATCGGTACATATTGATGTGTAATAAGCTTTATAACCTCTTGAGATACAAGTCCACCGATGAAACACGATGTGTGAAATGAGAGAAAACTGAAATTGGTTGTCGCCTCCTTTTCAAGTGAAGCTTTCAAAGGATGATCCTGCTCAACTTGTTCGTTGAGCACGCGAGCACTGATACATCCAAGGAAGTTAAGGTTTGAGAAAAACTCCCTCACTGACGCTTCAGATATACCATAAGGAGCGGCTATATCTGGTACGAGGGCCATGAAATTGGCCAAGTCCCACTCATATCTCGAGTTGAAAAGAGAGCGCAACTGACCATAAAATTCCGTACTTGATTCCAAGTCAGGTATACTTCTGGGTACCGGTGTTGGGTTGAAGCACAGGTAGTCTTTCAAACAGTGACATAAAACAGCCAGCCTGCGATTGCATGGGTCAAACCACTCCGCTCGCTCAGCCGTCTCCTCACATAAACTTCCAACTGCGGCCACAAGTTTCCGGTACTCATCTTCCTCGGTTCGAAGGGCTAGATGCGCGAACCTTTTAGCCTCAAGAACGTTGAGACAGTCCAGGTGGTCAGGAAACAGTTCGTCAATCTTTTGCCTCACATCTTTAGACTCCCACACTTCGCCTGCAGGCCGAAACCTAAGTACATGATAAAGTATAACCGGGTAGGGCACCTGCGATAGCAACTCCCCACTTGCCAACCGGGCTATGTCGAAAGATTCAAAAAATTCCTTTAGCTCAGGCCATGGATGGTCGAGTCGCAAATAGGGAATCGAGTAATCTGGATGCACGTTCAAAATAAGGTGCGGTTCTTTCAAACTTACCAGCTGGAAGAGCCCCGAATGACCTCTCACAACTGCCGAAACTAGAGGTTCCTGCCTTTTTGCATCTATTCTGCGAATTCCCTGCGGGTCTTCCACATTCAATATCACTACAACTGAACTTAGCGAGCAGCCATCCAAGAACTCTTCCCAACTCGTCACTTCCACTTTTGTCGCCAATCCCTCGAGTATTTCAAATAAATCTTCGAAAAACCCACCGTTCTCGACTGTTCCACTGTCCTGTAAAACCAAAGTTAGGCCCCCAAGACCCGCCAATCCCAGATTCTTGACCACTTCCTGCAACAAGGGGTCTCCGAGACTCCTGGCAAAAATTGCCACAGACGCACACTCCAGCTCAGCCTGAGCTTGCGCACCCCATATCCTTACCTGCCTGTCGTAACGGTCCATCCATTCATCATTCACTCAACGACAAGTGTGTGAAAAGTTTGTGAACTGGTCCATGTTTACCTTTGGTAATTATATACCAAAAGGGCTAACCGATAAATTTGCGATGCGCGGCTCGGAAGAGCAAAATGCAGTAAAAAAAGGGGGTGGACGAGCCATGCGAGGAAAAATCTTATAAAAGCGGGCGTCTTAAGGAAGGAAAAGCGTCAGAATTCTATGCTTCTTTCCACTTTGCAGGAAGGCATAGCAAGTATTTGAGTCTGAAACATGCACAGAACGTATTCTTTGAGAAACTCTAGAGCTCCTACTGCTTCGCAATTGGTCTCTCCTCCTCCACCACCTTCGACTACGAAGTCGAAATTTTTCGGTAAGGCCTCTATCGCTACTTCTTTCAGAAAAAATGCTGCCGGTAACTTTGGTCCAGAACTAGCCCGTAAATTATCTCAATTGATTACCACCGAAAAGGGTGTGTTGAGATCCTTGGAAGTTGTCGCCAATGAACGCCGCGCGGCCGCCAGACAATTATCTTTGTGGGGTGTGGACAATGATGATGATGTATCCGATGTTACAGATAAGCTGGGTGTTCTGATCTACGAATTGGGTGAGCTGCAGGACCAGTTTATCGACAAGTACGACCAGTACCGTGTGACTTTGAAGTCTATCAGAAACATCGAAGCTTCTGTACAGCCTTCCAGAGACCGTAAGGAGAAGATCACCGATGAAATCGCTCACTTGAAGTACAAGGACCCTCAATCGACCAAGATTCCAGTGTTGGAGCAGGAATTGGTTCGTGCAGAAGCAGAGTCCTTGGTTGCCGAAGCTCAGTTGTCTAATATCACTAGAGAGAAGATGAAGGCTGCCTTCAACTACCAATTCGATTCTATCAGAGAGTTGGCAGAGAAATTTGCCTTGATTGCCGGATACGGTAAGGCTCTATTAGAACTTTTGGATGACTCTCCGGTGACGCCTGGTGAGACTAGACCCGCTTACGATGGTTACGAGGCTTCCAGGCAGATCATCATGGACGCTGAGGTCGCCCTAGAGTCATGGACTTTGGATGTTGCAGCTGTCAAGCCAACCTTGTCCTTCCACCAAACTGTCGACGACGTCTACGAAGAGAACGAGGAGGTTGAACAACACCAAGGCGAAGAATGGGCTAATGACAACGAGGTGGCCGAGGAGACTGGATTGCCCGCAGGGAATGAGCACTCTACCGCTGTATAAAAGTCGAAAACTGCGAGACTCCATTTGAGAACTATTCATTTTAATACTCTTTTGTACTATTTACCTTTCTTTAATATCCTTTATTTCCTATTTACATGGTCAGCTTGTTAATGCTGTTACGCACAGCGTTTGCGGAATTGTCGATGATATTCCTTTGCTCCAGTTCACGTCGCAGCGAGCCGTACCAATCATGAGCGAAGGGCCCTCTTTTGCGCATTGCTCCATGAATGGCAATACATCGTATTCTCCTGCGATACCTTTTTTTCTTGGCCTTGGAGCGCGCCGCCATTGCCGCCGTCCTTTCTCCCTCTCCTTTGCTTAGCCTTAAAGGTGTGGGAATGCACCCAAGTAACCGACAAATCTTTTTGACTGATGGACCATTTTCCTTCCACAACTTCGAAGTGAACCCGCTCGATGTTGAGGTCCACTTAAACCCGTTTAAAAGTTCCTTCGACTTATTGAACTTCTCTTTTGAAAAGGCATCTGACCGGCGTACATTGAATATAGAAATAGCATTGGCTCGTGTTAGCCAGTAATTCGTGCGCGTGCCCAGATTATGATCCTTTCTCAAACCGTTGAAATACTCCAGTATGAGGGAAAAATTCTTTGTATAACCATTATAGGTCAGGGCCTTGAAAAGCATCTCAAAAGTATGACTATCTGGCTTCATGTGGTATTCCTGCAAACAAGTGTTGAACGTAGCAACAGCCATGTCGAGTCTCCCCCTGCTCGCGAAATGTCGAATAAATGCGTTTAGAGTGCTGGTGCCCATGACGAACCCTTTGTCTCTTTTCGAAACCGTATGCTCCAAGAACAGCCATGCCACATTAGATCTATCTTCCTGTAAAAGCCTGTCGATGCATAAATTGAAGAGTTTCGAACTGAGAGGAATTTTATTGCTTGCCAGAAACTGAAGACATTCTTTTGATGAGTAGGAGGAATTTCGGAGAACCGTATAGATGAAGGCATCGGTCACAGGAACGTTTCTTTCAAGCATTTTTTCCACGTAAATAGACCTCGAGATGTCTTCTTTGAGAAAATTATAACATGTAGTCCATGTTACTGAATCTGCCTCTACATTGTTCTTCGCCATACTTCTGAGATAGTACAGAACTTCGGGATAAATTGGCTTAGTCTTTCTAATATGTGAGTTCTTCAAGACACTTCGCAGCATCAAGTTGTAGGTGATAGTGTTTCGCGGTACACCTTCTATTTTCATCTGAGCAAAGATTTCTCGACAAGATGCAAAGTCGAATTTCTCGCAGAAGTAGTAAATCATGTCATTGTATGTCCTAGTTGTTCTCAGGTAGAGCGTTTTTATATTAGCAGGATGCATCAAGTTCCGCAGAATCATCGGCACTATCCCGTTAGTTGAAGAAGAATTTTTGTAAAGGAATTTGGTATGCGTTAGGAGACCAATGTAGTCCTCAAAAAGATCAGGATTGGCAGTAAAATTCGGTATTCGAGGAACTTCTCGCATCGTCCATTTGGGAAACCGTCGTATGACTTTTTCAGTCTTAGGCAGAACATGTTTAGTATTACAGGCTACCAAGCTGCCTAATAAATCACCGACAAACTGCCTGCAAGCTCTGAACAAAATTTCTTGGCGATTTTTCGATTTTTCGATCAACTTCGCATTCCGATGCATCATACTAGCTTTCTGGCTATCAAAGTCATTCCGAATATGATGTCTTGAAAAGTTATGCAGTTGAAGAGGCGACAGATATTCCTTTACTGCCTTCTTTTGAAAATTGGATCCGCTTCCTACCGCTTTCATTTCATCTTCATCTATGGATCTCGTTTTAGCTTTCTCTAGCCTGAATCTGTTGGTAAGACCTTCATTTACCTTCTTAGGCATACCAGCCTTCCTCGTCACCTCAAAGACGTTGAGCAGGAACTTTTCATTGCTCAAACGTGGAGACTGGATACCGGTACGAGACAAACCCTGGCTAAGAGTCGCCAAAACATTCATATGCTTTTTGCAACTCCCAATGAGGGTTGAAATGTCGTTCCTAGAGGGTTTACACACGGCACTGCGAATTATTCAGTCGAAGCGATGTACCTCTACATGCTTAACTTCTAGCGCGCAGCGCGCCATGCGAATGAACTTTGATAAAAGAGGCCTAACGAACGTAACACGAATATTTATGACTAATTAATCTTCAGCTTTTATTCCCCATTGATGGCCTCATCAATCGTATCATCTACATAGCTCTTACCGCCAGCCAGTGATAGAAGTACAGGAAGGAACAGTAATGCATGCACCGATGCAATAATAATCAAAGAAAACCACATACGGAAGTAAAAGACTTGAAATATCTTGGATTGTGCAAAAGCAAGGACACAGACACCAATGAACTTCGTCATGGTTATGCCTCTGAAAACAGATCCACCAACGGTAATCATAGCGTAGCGCACGCGAGAGTCACGGTCATTTTTAACACCTTCAGGCAACAGAGTGAAAGCCCTCGCGATATGCACGCAGAACTCAACGGCTAATCCAACACAAATAACTAAGTTGACCAGACTAACAGCGTTAAGTGAAATGTTAAGCCATGCCATGAAAGCACCAATGTCGATGAGTACGATGAGGACCGTTAAGGTCAGCATTGTAGCCGTTCTACAGGAGCCGAGGAACAGAGTCGTCACACCAAATATCAGCATTAATGCGCCTCCAATCAAAACAACCGTCAACGATAAAATGGTTTGATACTGGACGAAAAAAATGTAGAACGGAGAGTAAGCGAATACGTCGAGGTCTTCAAAGCCTTTGCTTATTCTTACAGAGTCCTTGTAGGCTGCGATGAAATCTTCCTGCGATGTTAATGGTTTATGAGCGGTTCTGAAAACAGAGGCTTCTACGTCTGTTTGGTTGAAAGACACAGAAGAAGAATATGGTGCTTTACCACCCAAGGGGCATGGGTCGCTTGGTGCGTCAATCCATAGTGAAAGGTAACTCATAAATTCTTCACCTTCGGGAAACCCACTCATGTCGTAATCCCATTGGCCTTCCTGCAAACAGGTTTCACAACGTCTGCTGGGGAAAAATGGAGGACAAACATCCGTAGTACCCTTCTTAAATCGACAACATTGATCGAGCTCAGGATTTAGAAATTGCATGAAGTCATCGAACCAGTTTGTAACAGGATCAATTATGGAAGACCTTTGTCTCTCTATTTCCAAAACATTCGCCAAGGATTGATCATTGCACGTTGTGAATTTACCGCAAATCTTTTGCTGATTCTCTTTCCTCTTCAAATCAAGTCCTCTAACCACAAAATAAACTGGAGGCCCGACATTAAGGTACTGATAAGCATCCCTAAAATAGTCCACTAAATACGATGTTTTAGGAACTGCCAGTGTTTGATCTAAGCCCAATTGTATTCTAGGAAGAAATAACAAGGAAACCATTGCCCAGGATATGAAAAAGCCTAAAATTTTACCTTTCTTCGAGATGAACGAGAAATAAGGCTCCCCAAAAAGGTGAGCCTCTTTTTCAATCCCCCTTGTAAGAGTTGAGAATTTCCTCTCGTAAATCGCAAGGAATGCAACATATGCTGTCATTTGCAGTAGGACGTTGAATAAGACAGCTAATGCTGAATAAATTGCAAAATTCCGAACTGCAGGCATGGAAACAAAAGCGGCAACGAGGAAACACCCTGCCTGGCATATGAAAGAAAGAAGGATTGAGGGACATATGCGCTTAACTGCCAGATAGATTCTTCTATCAATGTCAATGGCTGGAGCGCTATCTGAGAGCCTATCGTATTCGTGGGTGATCAGGAAAATGTTGTCAATACCGACCGCTAAAATCAAGAATGGTATGACTTCTGCAATGATTAACGTAGATTTGATTCCTAGCACACTCAAAAGACCTGCCGCGCATAAAACCGATGATGCAACAATTAAAATACCGAAGAACCCGAGTAACCATCTACTTTCTCCCCCGCGTCTCTTTAGTGCCCAAGACGCGTAGAAGAACATGAATAGGTAAGAAAGGCTGATGATTAAAACGTCATTGTTTTTGTTAAGCTCCTTCTCAAGAGACATTTCAGTGTTGAAGCTTATCCTTAAACCTTCAGGAATTTTGAGGTGAAGCAAGTACTTCTCTAGCGCTGTCTCCCACTCCACCGCCGCATCTGTGTGGTTACTTAACAGGAAAGTTGTGACGAATGCTTGTGACTCAAAAACGTCATCACTGCTAAACAATAAGTTCTTCTTCAGTGGCTGCTGGAACGTAGGTAGACAATTCACAGGAGAATCAGTACAAAGTTGCAGTTGTTCACGCCATGAGCTTTTATCAGGTAAACCATTAGGAAAGTACTGGATGAAGGATTCTAGGACACATGTAGACTCGGGAGTGGGCCTAAAACATAGGTCCTCGTATGTTACATTATTCTTAGACATCAACTCTTGTGAGATAGTTTGCTCAACCTGAGCCCACCATCTCATGGTCTCGTAGGATAACGCCGGCCCAGTCTCATTTACTACAAATATTTGTTCGATTCTGTAGAAGGGACCAAATTTGTCATCAAAATAGACCTTTTCTTGATACTGCTGGGAACTTTTACTAACCCACAAGTTAATGGGCTCCCTTTCGAGATCGCCATACTTAAACAATAGTATTCCGAAGAAGGCGACCATAGTAGCCGTTACAGCAGCAGTTAAGCAAGGATTCGAAATTGAATACTTTGATAGAGTTGCAAATCCGCTTGCTATTTTGCCGTTGAAAGCATATGTGTTTGTATCATACGTATCAAACAGTCGATCATCTGATGTCATTTGGGTGCTCAAAATCGTATTACTTTCATCGCTTGTGATCCAAGACGCCTCTCTCTTCTTTCTAAACCGCTGAACATGCCAGGCGACTACGGCGACAACCAAAATACCATAGACGATTAGCACCCCAAATGAAAAGCAAGGCAGAGCACCCACTTTGCAAGAGCCTTTTTTCAGAGGCTCCAGATCTGGGCAGGATAGTTCACAGTCTGCACATGCGCATTTATATGCAGGATCGTTGCATTCGTAAACAGAATCGTTGAAAAGAGTGTATTCAGCACCGTTCAATTCATACAAATAGTTTATTTGGAATGGCGAACCTCCAAGCAGAGGCTTCTCATCCCCCAAAAACTTCAAAAATTGTGTGTAATTCTTGGCACCTCCACCGATGAGGTCCATGGCATAACCATTTGTAGCCGAGAACTTCACCTCCTTGCAAGAGTTGTAGAAGACCGAAGCCCAGGAAGAATTCACGTAAACGTCTACCTCGGCTACTATATCTTTCTGAGAGGTGGACTTTTGGATTTGAGTCACATTAACGAAGTCTGCCTGTTCCGGAGAGCAGGTAAAGTGGCAGAAGAGGCTGTTAAAGTTCTTCACACATGCTGGACATGACGCAATAATATTTTGAGCCTTCTTTAAATTCTTTTTCAGGTTTTCCACTTGGTCCAAAGTGCAACACAACTCGGTTTCGTCCCTCCATTCTTCTCCACAAACTTCCACGACAAGATCTATGAGCTCCGCATCAGCTTCTGGAGGTCTAAATTTCGGGTCTGATACTGGGCAAGGGATTTCTGCCCCAAATAGCGACTTCTTCCCGCAGTTATCAAACATTGCACATCTTGCAGCAGCCTGCGCCAAGTTGCATAGACCTGCTATGCAGAAAACCAGCGTTGTGAGCTGCATTCGGGAATGGTTGAGAGATTCCAGATCAGTCTGTGCTTTATAAAGTTGTACTGAGGAAAGAGTTTACCCCTTCTCAGTCGTTATATTTTACGGTTAGCCGAACGCATGGCTTGCGCGTAGTTTACCAGATTGAAAGGCATTAAGATCATTATACCTAAAGCCGTTCAAGATACCTGGAGTAGTGTGGGTGGCTCTGCTAACACAGTCTGATGAAATTGTTGAAAGATCTGGTGATAACACGGAAAGAACTCCAAGGATGGGACAGAAACCTTTCGTGGGCTAGAGATGGTACGCTGTTCATAACAGCATACCCAGATGTATGCATTGGACAGCCAATATACCGGAAGGAGGTCAAAAATAACAGCAAGAACCTTTTCCACATTAAGGAATATCCCCTCGGATTTGATAATAAATTTGAATTCGACAGCACGAATCGAAATACTTTGCTCAATTCGCAGCCAATCTCATTTGCGAGGATCTTGAGACCTTCACCGAATGATGCTTTACTAGCGGTGTTAACCAGCAATCTAAATGTCATTCTGTATAGGAAACAGCGCCCGGTCTGCAATATCGACGAACAGGAGAAAAACCTAGAACAGAGATCATATCATTGTATGGAATGGAGTCCTGACGGAGGGCGTCTCGCAGTAGGAAATGAAAATGGAGAAGTGGTGGTGTTCAAAATTGACAGAGAGGCCAACGGAGGCGTGCAGTGCGAAACTGAGAGAATTATCACCCTAAGCACCGGTCTGCCGTCACCCTGGGTGGTGCAGATATATTGGAATGGTAGTGATATCATAGCAATTCTCGATGACAACTCGATTTACTCGATCACAATGAGTGCAACGGGGCCCGTCAGGCGAATCAAGGGCTCCTCGAGGTTCAAGGTTGTGGATTGCTGCGTTATGGACGATAGTCTTTTATTCACAGATTCCTGCCATTTCAGTAAATTGGACTTACATTCAGAAGAGCTGACTACTTTAAGCCTTGGACCCGGTGATGAGTTCAAAATAGTTCCGATGAGGAAAGAACACAAGGTGATCTTAATATCCAACAAGACGAGCTGTCAAGCCAAGGTGGAAGACGGGTTAACACTGGTAGCTGATGATATCATTGCTCTCCATTTGGAGCGGAAGTTCAGGAGATGGAGCGCGATAAACAACGAATTAGGTAAGTACGAAAGTACTCTGTTAATCTATGGAATTTCTCTTGCACCTGACGGTTACTCAGTGGCAATCATTTACGGAATGGAACGTGTATCAATGAAATACAGAATCGCCTCGGAACACCAGGTTTACATTACTTTCATTCCTTTGTCTGATTCATGGTCGATATCGCAAGCTGCTACTGGGTTGGCGTGGTATCAAACTTATCAAATCTATCAGTGTTCTTTACCCATTTCAAGAAAGCAGGGCGAAGAACGCGCTTTAGGAGAGTGTGACGTTAATCAGCCACTCGACACCTATGTAAGAAAGTTTCTCGACAGTACTGAGATGAATGCACTGCGGTTTCGCAACTTTATCGAAGAAAATCCATCAATTGAACCTTTCAGAAGGGCAATATTCGACTACGCTGTAGCAAGGAGCTCAGAGATAACAAATTCGATAGACAAAGCATCGGTCCAATCACTAGCAGCAGTTCTGGGGTGTCCGAGCCCGGTAACGATCGGACTGGTTGAATTTAAAAGTGAACTCATAACTGAAACATTCAATTTTGGAATGAGCGCTGGCCCAGACTCTATACTTTCCGAACAGCAACATACGTGGAAGAGATGCGCAGTCACATTATTGCCAATTTTGACGACAAAAGTCAAGGTCTGTCCCATTAGCAATCAGCGCATCATTGATATAAATGAGGATAATTCAAATGATTATGGCTGGTTTACAAAAACTTTACTCGAAGTGCTAAGTGACGAAAGCGTATATAGTGGTACGACTATGAGTTCCTAATGAAAAGGTATATAAAAGGCTTAAGCTGATCAGCCTTTCGTCAACCGCAGCGGGCCGCGCTGTGGAGCGAGAAGAACCTGATCGTGTCTTCCATGATCTCATCGACGTAGCATTGAGCCTGAAGTCTCTTGCTGACCCACTGCGATAGTTTACTTTTTATCTCAGGCTTGACGTACCTCTTGTCGAGCAAAAATATTAGAGCATAATCACTAGCATGTCTAATAGCTCGACCGATCGACTGGTTAACTGCTTTCATGCATATCGTCTCGTAAAACTCTTTTGTGGCCAACTTCGCATCTTGCCTGGATCCTCCATTCCTAAGAATTTTATTCTCTAGATGTCTTGTCTTTATCTGCAGCTCGCCGCTGAAAACATTAGGAAAAGGCAGGCCAACTATTACAATTGCCCTACACAAGTTATCCTGGAAGTTAATACCTTCGGATAACTTTCCTCCAACCACTGCAAACAGAAGAGTCCCCCTACCCTCAGCAACCGCTTCAGAGAAGGCTGATAGCGGATCTTCACCGTTCCTACTTTCAAAATAAATATTCCTCAAGCTGTTCAAGTTGTCAAACAGCCCGTCTCGACGCCAGACGTTCATAACGTACTCAAGATACTGGTAACTGGGAAAGAATCCCACGATGCCTCCTGATAGTGGAACAGATCGTGAAAGCTTCTCAAAAAAATTGTAAAGTGCACCACTAACGAGGGATTGTGCTTCTCTTTTGTCAAAAGTAAACTCAAATTGAGGGTCTTCAACAGCATAAGTCCTCAAATTAGCATCAGGTATAACATGATCGCAAGAGAGAGTGCTGATTTTCCCTTTGGGGATATCTGAAAACAAATTATCCATCAGGTCTGAAATGGGTTGCATTGTTCCACCCGCTAATATCACACATCTAGCTTCCTCGAGTACACTGTGAAACGATTTTCCTGGTTCCAGAAGCATGTACTTTATAACTTGTCCTTTTTCGAAGAAAAACCTTCCCTCTTCCGCAGGATTCGACAGGCATGATAAAAAGGTAGCGACCTTAAATAGTAGAGGATTGGAAGATGAGGAAGACTTTTCATCGCTGGTTTCCCTCAATGAGTGAATGTATGAATCAATTTTATACGCGATCTTGGATTTCTTGATGTATTTGTTAAGTTTGTGAATGTTCAAATTATCCATGTTGGACGAACCAAAAAATTCTGAAAATGGGATGACTTGACCAGGTTTTTTCCTCGTATCTTTAATATATCGTGCCAAAGTGCTGCATAGCTCCATAAGCTTCATCAGATTCACTCTATTCCCCGGATTTAATCTGTTTCTGAACCTATCATAGTATTTTTTTAGCCCTTCTTTACAGGAGACCAAATCTACTAGAGAAAGTTGGGCCGAATGGATCGAATTAATCGTTTCTATCAGATTGTGTGCCTCATCAATGACAACGATTGAATCCTTCAAGTCTATCCCCAGGCTGGTCCTTGTTGACTCTGAAAGCAAGTACTGGTACGGGAGCGTAACGACCTCTGCACCTTCCAAAGATTCACGGGTAGCGTAGTAAGGGCATACTTGCAAGGAAGTACCGAGAGATACCAGATCTTCGACATCCTGAACATGAGCAAAAGCGTGATCTCTGAAGAGCTGCGAGGACGTAGAGGGAGATCGAAACGGACAACCATTCTTGGTCTTCAGGAGGTCTGCACAGGCGTCATTAATCGCATCAACCGTGTGCCATTTCTTCACTTCATCGTTTATACACAACTGTTTTCTGGAGGCAAGAGGCACGTATTTTAGCCTCTCCACCGGCACATGTTGTTCGGCAAAGGAAGAAGGAAAACTTGGTAGCCGCAGTTGGGAGGCAAATTGATTGAGCTGCGAATGGGTCCTTGATGCATAGTACACTTTTACAGGGTTATGTCCTCCCACGGGCTCTCGATCAGCATCTTTCCGGTGCTTGCCCTTATCGAGCTTAGCCAGAAGACCGCTCACTTCCTGTAAAAGTAGCGCCTTATCCCTTGTCCTGGCTGGCGGTTCTGGCTCTTCAGAATCAGACTCATACGACTGGGGAAGGAAGTCACTCTCATCAAGCGACACCTCAACCCTCTTTCTCCGCTTGCGCCTTTCAGTATCCTTATCAAGTCTCACTGACCTCAGTTCATCCCCCAATCGTCCCAAGTACTCCTCATACTCTCGCATCTTCTGTACTTTAGTGTCGAGGACCGATTTCTTAAAAACGTCATTGACCCAATCAGGCTCATCCTCGTCAGAATCACTCTCAGAAGACTCTCCAGTGCCGCTTCTAGCGATAAGATCAGCCTTATTCTCTCTCAGCCAAGTCACCACGGAACAGATCAGCGACAACGTCTTCCCAGTACCTGTGGGGCTCTCCAGAATAGCCAACTTCTTCCCACTACTCAATGCGTCGTGTACGCATCGCATCAGCTCCAGTTGGATTCCATATGGCTTATAAGGGTGATAAAACGTCTCCTTACCCATTAGTTCCCATTAGTTCACCCAATCGCACAAGCTCGGTCAACAGTGAAACTTTTCACCAAAGCGATGAGCTCGGCTTTAGCAACTTGAAAGCGTGAAAACAACACTTGTGATAACAACGTATTGTCTAAACCACGGTACTCTGCAGCGAACCAGAATCGTACGTGTACCGTAACGCGTACCAACAGGTGCACAGCTACCTCATCTTGTACCCGACCTCTAAATGTCTCACCGTTACCAGCCAGCAACCTAAACGACAATCTGGCGTAACTGACGTGATCTTGGCGGCGAAACGAATCCATCCCTTGGAATTGGATCTGCCAATGCGTGCTTAATTCGCCCAGTTTAGCCTTTGAATGCTCGAGCAGGTCGCGAGTTAAGTAAAGTGAAAAATTCTTTACCTATTCAGGAGAAGAACGCAACATAAAGGAGCCAAGAAACGAATATTGTAGGACTTAAGCTCTATTTATACTGGCTAGCGGTTCAGTCTAAAGTTGGTAAGCTGTTGTTCAAACTTTAGGAAGGGTTTTCAGAGGAGCTGGCAGTGGGAATGTTGCTTGATAGATTTCACCGGAAATTCTATCACTCGAGGCACAAGAATGGCGGGAATGCCGAGTCTCAAGACGACATTGTGATGGACACCAGCGAGGATGTGAGTATGGAAATTGAAATCCAGCAACCGGTACCCGTATCGATATGTGAACGACGTGGCCAGTGTGAAGAGACTGGGGACATGATATACGAAGATCTCGATGTACAGACTCCTGTCGCTACCACACCCGTTCGTAATGGCGGCAGGCGGGATATTGAGGGTTTTACGGGTCCGTTTCCTCCGTATCTGCAAACGCAAGGACGGCAAAATAGTGTGAGTTCGCTAGCGAGCTCGATTTCAGATTTCCAGGGCGGATTCAGACAGCAGGCATTTGCCAACGCGGCTGTGGGTGGGTCGGGTACTTTCACACCGCAGTTCATGGCCCTGCTGATGGAGGTTTATCAGGCGGTATGCTGCGACCCCACAGTGACCCCTTTCGACACGACAAACCCACCTTCTGCGATACTCAACAAGACTGCCAAGATCGCTCTTGCACAGTGCAAAACCAGGGATATAGAGATAGGATATGAGCGGAA
This sequence comes from Torulaspora franciscae, assembly GCA_003705175.3. NCBI lineage: Eukaryota > Fungi > Ascomycota > Saccharomycetes > Saccharomycetales > Saccharomycetaceae > Torulaspora > Torulaspora franciscae. The sequence goes on from PPHX03000005.1 coordinate 449,345, forward strand.
CAGCTGGCTCCTGACGCTGGTAAGGCATCGCTTGCTCGAGGAAGCGCGCAAGGAAGGGTACCTTTCGCGCAGCAGTTCGAATGTCTCATTACCACCCCCACCCCCGCAGTTCATGGAAATGATGTACAACACGGGCTTCCAGTCCTCCAAATCGTCCACGCCCGACGTAGCAATCAAGAATACTGGTTCACAGGATTACTTCGGCAACATTCTTGCGGTGAACGCCGCTAACCGGAACGGGCTCATGCGGAGCAGAAGCAGCTCTTCACAACTACGCCTTGCGAGAACCCGCTCTGACAGCAACGGTTTATTCGCACTCACGCCCACATCTTCTGAGACCGGCTTGGCACCCGGTTTCAATGGTCCTGGACTCACTCTAAATACAAATCACACAAACTTACTTTCGAGACAGCGAAGTAACACCGCCACGGGCAGCCCAGCCACTACACCCGTAACAGCATGCTGCAACCAGTCGCCAATCGATGGTACGACCTGCTCAGAAGCCCTGAGAAAGAAAAGGGACGCGCTGAGACTCAAGAGGTAGATTCCAGATGTTGATCATCGCGATGAACTCGTTGAGTCCGGTTCGTTATATACATGTAACTATTATGAACAAATAACCCCTTTGAAGACGTATAATCTTCACTCCATAACTTCCTGTCTAGGAACCACTACCTTTCTGGAGGATACGTAGGTCTTGCCCCAGGATTCGTCCAGAATACCACATTTCTTGAGCAGTTTTGTCACTATTTCGCTTGGTTGTGCTCCCACCCCGATCCAATATTTCGCCCTATCGAAGTCCAGCTGGACATCCTTCGTGGCCAAGACACCTTGCTTCTTCTGCTTCAGAGTTCTAGGCCTAGGAATGGGGTTGTAAGTGCCCAGTACTTCGATTGGTTTAGCATCCCTAGCCTTGTGTGCGTTAGCTACCACAATATTATAAACGGGGCTATTCGTTCTACCAAATCTTGCCAACCGTATCCTCACCAAACCCAATGCCATTGTATTGCCGGAAGAGCTCCTAACGCTTGTCTTACTCGACTATGAGTTGACTATCATCAAGCCTAACTTGATACTTGACTTGGAGCTCCGCGTACATTACGACGAGAATTTTTCACCTGAAAATTTTCAAATATTAAAGCTCATCGCAGCTCATCGCATCATCTTCACTGTAGATCAGACCTTAGAAAGGTCTTCTGACAGCAGTTTATAGCGTGATTACAAGATGGACACTGATCAGGTGGCCCATTGGCTCGAATTAGAGGACAAACTCGCCAAGATAAGACAACAGATCGGATCGAAGCTTGACAATCAGAAACATGTTGCCATCATACTATCAGCTGTAGAAGAAAACATTGACCAGTCACAAGAGAAGGATGTATCCGGAAATATCGTGAAGTATTTAATTGCGCTGATGTCCCTGCTGGATCAAGCTATTGAAGCTGAGACCGGTGAAGTCAGCAATTTGCAATTGGCAGTTTCTTCATGCTATCTTCTGGACATAATCTTCCAATACGCCCCCAAGAGTTTGCTGCGATCTAAATTTGCGGAGATTTTGACTAAAGTGGCACCATTTATCACAGATGCGGACGCCGGGGCTCCTTTGATAAAACCAGCGATTGGTTGCTTGACATCGCTACTTATAGCCCAAGATGCGCAGGCATGGAATAACACCCAGGATTTGAGTATCACGCCACAAAGAGGTTTACAAGGTCTGCTAGAGTTATCGCTGGATCCTAGACCAAAAGTTAGAAAGAGAGCCATCGAGGGTATACACAGCATTCTGAGTAACCCACCAGCAGCTCCTACTGCAGGCCATGTGGCCTCACTTCCAATAGCAGCATTTGCTGCCAGACATTTACAGGAGGCCCTAGAAGAAGCAGCTTCTATATCAAACAAGAAGTCGAGGGCACAAAGCGGCGGCCCTGATGATATAAACAACAGAATAATCAGGATTTTAAGGTTACTGAACGCCATTGTATCTACTGGAGAGTGGCCTAGCCAACAGATTGAGGCGCTTTGTGATTTGTTGCTTTCGGTGACTAAGAGTTCGGACCAATATCTGGTAACCGCAGCATTCGAATGCTTCGAGAACTTGTTCAAAGTCATCTCTGAACTGAGTGCCAACTCCAACATGACCGCCGACAAGCAGGTCAAACTTCTGGACGTGATTTTTGCGTTGACCCCATCAGATAGCGACGTTAACCTTGTTGGATCTTGGATCGCTGTGCTAGTCAAGGGTTTGTCGGCGTATGCGGTTCACCAGCCTCTGCAATGTTTAACCAGAATCCCTGGTGTATTCAAACTCATGTCACAATACCTTACCAGCGAGACGCCAGAAGTGTATCAGAGCGCATCACAATGTCTGGTGGCGATCTTGGCAAATGCTGTGAAGGACGAGTTACTATTGTATCCGCCAGCGGTTGATGAGAAGACTTACGAGGTGGTTGACGAAGTCCTTACGGAAGTATCAAAGTTGCTGGTTGAGCTCTTATCGGTAAGATACAGCCACTGTACAAAGGAAGTTTTAAATGTTCTTTCCTCCGCTATCGCTAAATTCAAATATAGATCAAACCCAGATTTTATTAGACCACTAGAAATTGTTGGTGAATGGAGGACGAATGAGGAAAATTACCTCGAGTTCAGGTCAGAGGCCGAAAGTGTGATTGGCGCTGCAATTTCCGCGATGGGAGCTGACACCGTTTTAGCTGCTTTGCCATTGAATTTGGAGCACCCATCCGATAGCAAGCCAGGCAGGGCTTGGCTACTACCCTTAATAAGAGACTATACGAGAAATACTGAGTTGGCCACGTTCACGAAGAGGATTTCGCCTGTCATTCAGGCGTTCGAGGCTAGATGTACAAAACTCTCAAAAGAGTCAGTGCAACTCAAGATCTTTCAAACCGTACTCGATCAATTATGGTCTACCTTGCCCCATTTTTGCGAATTGCCCACCGACCTGGAAGAGTCGTTTACAGACGATCTGGCCACAGACCTTTCTTCTCTACTATATCAGAAGGTAGAGCTGAGAACAACGATTTGCCATGCTCTCAAAGCACTCGTCGAGAGCAATGTCAGTTACTCAAAGGGTGCATTGGCGGATGATGTCTTGTTGCAACAACGATTTCCTGTTGCAAGAGCGCTTGCTTCTTTGCATTACTTGAAGGATAAGGCTGCTAACTTGTTAGCCGTGCTGTTCAATGTTTACACGCAAACAGCCCCCAATGCAAGAGGCTACATTTTAGACACCATTGAGGCATACCTTACAATCGCATCTTCCGAGGACCTTGAGAAAACTTTCAACAATGTGTGTGCTCTCTTGAAAAATGCTATGGAGGAGGAAACTGGCAAACAAGTCAAAGGGGAACCCCAATTGAGTGCAACCCTATTGGATCTGGTGGTTTGCATGGCGAAATACTTGCCAACTCCATCTCACCCTGCATTGATTTCTATCTTTGGCATTACAGTAAGCTCTCAGGATGCCTTGACTCAAAAGAGAGCCTATAGGATTATAACAAGGCTTTCAGAGCTGGAGACTGGTTCAGAAGCGCTCTCTCGTTATGTGGCTGATATTGAGAAGGTTATACTGGATAATTCGGAAAACGTACAGACTTCGTCCAAGTCGGCAAGATTGGCAGCTATCAGGGCAGTGATTGAACTTCTCCCCTCCAATCATCTGGATTTCATCGTAAGGCTAGTAGCTGAAGTTATTTTGGCCACGAGGGACGTTAATGAGAAGTCACGAGAGGCAGCCTTCGAAACATTGATCGCTATGGGTAGGAGAATGAATGGCCCAGATGGCTATATCGCCCTATCGAAACTTCCGGGATACGATCAGCAAGCACCAGACCAACCCTCGAGCATTTCAGAGTTCTTTAAAATTGTGGCTGCAGGTTTGATCGGTGAATCACAGCATATGGTAAGTAGTACCATCACCGCTTTTGCTTGCCTCGTTTTCGAGTTCAAAGAGCAACTGGACTCTGCAGTCCTTATGGAAATATATGATACAATCGAACTGTATTTGACCTCAAACTCGAGAGAGATCGCTAAAAGTGCAATCGGGTTTGCCAAAGTTTGCGTTTTAGGCCTTCCAGATGACTTGATGAGACCCAAAGTTCCATCACTTATTGTTAAACTTTTGCGTTGGTCCCATGAACACACCGGTCACTTCAAAGCAAAGGTGAAGCATATCCTTGAAAGGTTGATTCGGAAATATGGATACGAATTTGTTGAAGCCAATTTCCCTGCGGACGATCTCAAGTTGCTAGCTAATATCAGAAAGACTAGGAACCGGAGTAAGAGGAAGGAGGGCGAAGAGCCAGCAGCTCCCGCTCCCTCGAATAAGAGCTCCAGGTTCATGAATGCTTTCGACGAGGCGATTTATGAATCAGATGGAGAAGGAGAAGTGGATGAAGAGGACGACCAAGATAAGAAAAAATCCCAAGCTAAGCAATTCATTGTGGAGTCAGGGGAAAATCCGCTCGATCTGTTGGACTCTCAAACATTGGCTCACATCTCATCTACTCGCCCAAAGAAGTTCACAAAAGATCAGAAAAAGAGAGCACTACAAGATGATATGTTCAATTTTGATTCTGAAGGAAAACTAGTGATGAAAGACGCCGCGGGCTCATTGAAGAGTGAAGACGATCCATTAAAGTCAGTGACTAGTGGTATCAACGCATATCTGGAAGCTGTCAAGCACGGTCCTATCAGAGGTCAAAAGAATAGGTTGAAGTTTAAGAAGGGTTCGAGGGCAGGTGCAGACCAGAGTGATGAAGAAGATGAAGTTGTCAGAGAGAAGCCTAAAAGAGGTAACAGCAACGGGATAGGTAAAGGCCCGAAGAAAGGGCCAAAGTTTAAGTCCAAAAGAAAACTTTAAGGTTTCATCACTAGTAAGGTTTCACCTGCCTTGCATGTATATTAATTATCATTTTTTAGATTATATGACCTACTGGGGTGATAATGCATAGTTAAAAGCCATTGAAATCAAAGTCCTGTGATGGATTGCCAAAGTCTAATGACTCTCTACGTTGGAAGGTATTATCCATGTCTTCCATTTCCGCGAATTGAGTATCAGCGTTATCTTGCAGGATAAAATTCGAGCTACTTGGATTTGTGATATCGAAGTCACCATCGGCGCTCAAGGAAGGCGGTACACCTTCGATGGCATCAATATCTATGTCGTTGGTTTCAATGTCCTCATTACCTTTTGATTGATCATTACTCTCAAGAGGCTCTTGATCATACGAAAGAGACACATTATCAAGTCTCCACTCCGGTCTCATTGCTGGCAATCTCTGCAGCAATCCAGCCGTTTTCCTCGAAACCTCGCTTTCTTCATCCTCCGCGGACTGCACCGAACTCGGAAGCACTTGGCTGTTTGATATGTTGCCACTATGGGATAGGTTCAAAACAGAATGTTTAAGACCTGTAATCGAAGGCAACGACTCTATGCTGTGCGGCTCTTTTCCCGTTATCCTCTTTGCGTAATTAATCCTTTGACGAGCAAACACGGCACGTATCCAGTCATCCATATCACCGTTGTTTATGAGCTCTTCAATAAGTTTGTCGTCCTCACCGCCCTTTGGGTCTCGCTGCCGCTCATGCTGCAGCTGGTTTATATATTCAGGAATTAAGGACAGCGGTTTAGCTGGTTTAGATGAACTTCTCAAAAAGTCTCCAGTCGGCAGAGCTACTATCCGAGCGTCCGCCGGTTGGATATCATTAGCGCACCAATTTCTAAACTGCTGCATCCCTCTATCACTCGGTAAACCTGGATTTTCGTCATATACGTCTAGCACATCCATCGGCTTTGTAACTCCAAGGTTTTGCAGCGCGAGCGTAATGTCCTGTAGAGCCACCGTTTCGTCCCAATCTTCCCTGGCTTGTGCCGATTTTAATATTTCCTGAATCAATAATGCCAGATATCTGATGTAGAGATCTGTCAGAATGTCCACAGTAGTCGGCCTAGCCCTGTCAAATCCATGTGATTTCAGTAGTTGAATTATGGAAACACGCAGCAGCCCAAAGTAGAAATCCGTACTGGAAGCCATTACCGCCAAAGCGTTTTAGGAGCAAATGCCTTAGCAGACCGATTGAGCTCAAAAGAAGGTTTCTATGGCCCTTAATTGAGCATTAAGCTGGCCGATGATTAAAGCTATTTTTCCAACTCTTGACGCTCTATATCTACCCGGCTTTCTCCAAGCAGACACAGTGAAAATAGTTAGAATAGATCAACAAATAATCACCTTTAAGCATTAACTGGCCAGCTTAATTCAAGCCATTGAGTGTGTATTAAAGGTCCAGGGGCTGAGATGTCGGGTCTTTCATTATACTCTGTTCAAGCAATCCTTATTCTGGATAACAAGGGTGACAGAATTCATGCTAAGTACTACCAAGCTCCTCATGTGCAGGAGGATGCACGCAAGACTTTGTTACATAGTGTGAAGAGACAGAAGGAGTTTGAGAAACGGTTATTTCAAAAGACGCACAAACAGGACTCTGAGATTATGATTTTTGAAGATCACTTGGTTTTCTACAGGGAGTATTTGGATGTAACGTTGTGCCTACTTGGCTCGATGGATGAGAATGAAATTGTGCTGCAACAGGCGTTCACAGCGTTCAAGGATTCGTTGGATCTTATCTTGAACTCCGGAATTGATAAAAGAAATATACAGGAACATTACGATATGGTTCTTCTGGCGATTGACGAGACTATAGACAACGGTATAATTCTCGAGACGGATCCAGCCACCATAGCTTCTAGGGTGACTAAGCCGCCAGTCAACGAGCCTCAGATGTCGTTGGATCTAGATAAGGGCCTCTTGGGGGCATGGGGATTTGCAAAGAGCAAGTTACAAGAGAGATTACAACAGGGTATCTAATAATACGTAGAGTGATCCTGATAATGCGGTTTTTGTGAAACTACGTTTTATTTCTTCTTCTGTTTAGCCTTACCGCCTTTGCCGTTGGACGTTTGTCCTGGTAGAGTAACTTTCAACTTGTCAGAACATACAGTGAGAACCAGGTCCTGTGCTTTCAGCTGTTTGATGATTTCATGTTCTCTAGCCCAGTCAGCTTCTTTGTCTGCCATTGAGGGGTCGACAGGTCTGGTACAGAAATGATGTAGAATATCGTTCAAGGTTTTTGTCTTCTTGGCAGAACCTGGTTGAACTTTGACCTTGTATTTGTATTTTAATAGCGCAGGCCATGGTGCAAATACTGGGATTGCGTCGACCAACTCTTCATCTTTGTCTGGATTTGGTTTCAATTCGCTCATGATTTTGTGGTAGTTGACTTTCACTTTTTCGTTTCTAGTGAATGAGAGTGTTTGCAATTCCTTCTGTTTTTCCCGTCTGGCCTTCTTGAACTCTCTGTTTTGCTGTCTGGCCAACTCTTGCTGTTCTTTGAGGTGAGTTTTCTCGAGACCTTTTAAAGTGCCCAAAGCCTGCAGCCTCATCTGCCGCTCATCCTCGTCCTGGTCTGCATATTTCTTTTGAATTTTCTTTAACTTTCCCTTCTTACCCCGGACACCTCTGTTGATCTGTGGAAGCATACTCTGAGATTGCGAAACAGAAGCGGCTGAGTCCAGACCAGTGTCCGAGCTTTTGGTCTCTGAGTCTTTAAGAGTCATCTCGTTGAACTTTTGCAACATTTGGGATGACTTTTCAGGTTCTTCGACTGATGATTGGTTTTGACTTTTGAGCGGTGCCTCCACTTCAGCAGTTTTCTGGGATTCTTCATGATCTTCTTGATCTTCGTCGGAAAGCTCTTCTGACTCTGCTTCTGCCGAATTATCTTGAGCGACTGAAACTTTCCATGCGAAACCAAATCCCATCACAAGTTGAGTAGGAGGCAAGTTGCACATCTCGCTCTCCTTCTTTATGCGGTACAAGCCCGGAGCTAGGACCTCCTTACCAGTATGGTCGAATTTAGTGACATTCTTGGCAAAACACCATAGAGGCGACGAAGAGATCTTTTTCGACCACGCTTCACTGGCTGCCATGCAGAAAATTCCAGCTTGCATCAAGGTGTTAGGAGGAACTTCGGTTCGACCTGGATTTTTTATCCATACCTGAGTGTCAAAAGGACTGCACATATAAATGTCATCATCCTCAATGTATTTGCTGTATATTTGGTCTGTTTCAAGCGGGCTTCTGCCCATAAGGACCAGAAATCCCTCGCTTGATATAAACCAAAAGTGTTTCTCGAAGAAATAAGGTGGGCGGTTTTTTTTCAAAACATTATGGGATTCTTTTAACTTTTGCTTCAATTGCTTATCGATCCTTTGCTCAATGTTCTTCATGGCCTTCTCAACATTTTTCTCAACCTTCTTCTGCTTGTCAGCACTTGTCTTCTTCACCGTGAAGTACTTAGATGCATTGGCGTACGCAGATAAACCGAGATCGATTCTTATCTTGAGTTTATTGTCTTTCTTTGGCCTTGGTATGTGAGATTCTTCATTTGATTCCTCCGCCTCAAAGTCAGATACATCGCTCTCGCCGCTGCTACTGTCACTATCGGTCTCATCAGATGAGTCTTCACTAGTGGAAGTGCCAGAGTCACCCTCATTCTCACCGTTGCTATCACAGAATTCTGGGAGCAGAAGGTTTATGGCGTTGTGTTTCAGTTCTAGAGGTAGGTCAATTACCATGGCTATCTTGTTTTTCTTGAGCTGCTCATTCTTAATAAATTTTTCTATTGTCTGCCAGTCCATCTGTTGATCTATCAGTCCCTGAACGGCTATCTTGGCCTCCTCCACCAAGTCTGCATTTGCGATGATGACATGCCCCTTCTTTTCATTGATGGATTGTACGTCAACCAGGGCTTGTATTTTTCGTTGATTTTCGAGTCGAGCATCTTCCAACTTCTTCTTTGCTAGCTGTTCCTGCTGTTGAATCCGAAGCGCATACTTCGAGGATTCAATAGTCGAGAAGAAAGTGTCCAAGGTCTTATTGTATTCACCCTGTATTTCAACTATCCTAAACGTGTCTTTATCTTGCTCCTCAACGTACGGCTTAAAAGGATGAAAGTTCTCATACGTAAACTCTAAATCCTGGGAGTCCTTTCCTGGAGTAAAATGCACGTTTTTCTTGGAAAGAATGAATCCACAAAAGTCCTTGTTCTTGAGAACGTCTTCATACTCGGCTTCGGTATCGTTGAGCAGATTAACCAAGTCGTTTTCCTTCCCCACGAAGTCGAGGCAAGGGGTTGATGGATTGAAATTCCGCATTTTCAAGTTTTTTGATAGTAGATCTGACGACAGGTGAGGCTCTTTACTCAACAAAACCTTGTGGATGGTCAGCACCTTATGGGCTTTCTTTTTCGATCCTTCCTTCGTTTTAGTTGGTACATTAGGCAATATAGCTGATTGTAATGAACTCTTCGTTTGCTCCTCTTCGAGCCACGATTTGACCACTTCCCGATCAAAAGTTCTTCTCTCGTGTTCCTGATTGCAATTTTTCGAATCATTTTCAGGAAGGAATATATTATCGTCGAACATCGTGTATGTCTCACCCACTTTGTTTTCATGTTCATGTACAATTCTCTGTAAGGACAGAATTCTCTTATTCTCATCCAACAGAATCACATTTCCGGCACTAAAAAACTCTAGTACCAAATAAAATAGACCTTCTGCAAACTGTAGAACCAAAATTCTATCGTTTTTGACCTGACGAAGAGCAGTGAGTCTCTTCGATTTCAAATGTTTCCTCAGTTTTACCACAAAAGACGAAGGGCCTGAAGGAATTGGCCTGTCATAATCAGTTAAATGTATCCTCAGACCACAATCTACCACAACACTGAATTTGGAATCCGGTTTATTGAATTTCAACAAGAATTGCCTGCTTGAGTCCGCAATATTGTAGATATTTGTCAACCTGTGGCCTTCCAAGTGAGCTCTTAACTCCTCAGCCAGAATTTGAAGATCCAACGCACTGATTCTTTGTTTCATTCCTTACAATAGCTGTTTATATCTCACAGTGTTAGAGTCTTCCTTTCAGAGCACCCTTCTAGAAGCCATCTTTTAAAGAGATCAACACTTTTTTTTTCATGACAACTTATGATGAAAAAAAAAAATGTAATGCTCCATTGAGTTCCAGTTGCAAAGAGGCCAAGGGGAACGAATATCTCAACTCCAACCGTACTCTAATAGTCCGGGACATTTGCTCGATTCTTGCTTACTCATCGTCATTTGAGCGTTCACTATAATTCCGTCTCACTTCTTGACCCTCGACTCCATACCGTTCTCCAAAAACTAGCTTACCAATAACCGATGTTGCGAGATACCATGCTTTTTTGAAAACGGCCGATAAATACAGCTATCTATAGATGTGGTGCCGCGGAAATTCTTGATGTGTAAGCATCATTGTTAATCAGAGAAATATTTAAAGTATCCCGACAATTGAAGCAAAAAGGTGGCAGAACGTTATCATCCAACTTCTTAGTCTTACTACAACGGAGGAAAATGACGGAACCAGCGCCTTCATTTAGTCAGTTATCTGTTTTCTATGGGATGTGGCAGGGCATTCGCCCCAGCAAGCCTGTTTACTTGCCCGAGCAGTACCCAGATCTGACAGGCAAGACAGCAATTGTTACCGGATCGAACACAGGAATTGGGTTTGAAGTGGCCAAATTGCTTTATGAGAAGAATTGCAACGTTATCGCGGTAGTGAGGACCGAGTCCAAGGGCCAAGAGGCTCGAGAGAAAATTCTTGAGGAGGTGAAATCTCAAGGCACCATCAGTGTCGTGGGTGGCTGTGATTTTATGGATCTGAGAACTATCAAAAAGGCAGCTCACAGGGTAATTGACGCTCTAGGAGAGAAACCTCTAAACATAATCATTCACAATGCTGGGTTGATGGCTCCAGACAGCAAGGGGACCTCTGAGCAAAACTATGAAGCTATGTTTTCTTCCAATGTTCTCGGTCCACAGCTTCTACAACACTTCCTTGACGATGTATTTCTCAAGGACGACAGCGATATGAAAAGAATTGTATGGGTAAGCTCATGTGCTCACCTAATGGGTTTTAAAGAGTACGGAATTAACTGGGAAAATCCGACATTCAAGGATGTACCCGTCGAGAAGAGGCCACCTTATCAAACGCTGTATGGACAGTCAAAGGCCGCTAATATATTACAAGCCAAGGCTTGGGCCACAAAACACAAGGAAGGTGTGGAGAAAACCGGCTGCATTTCAGTGTCCTGCTTCCCAGGGGTTTTGCAAACCCAATTGACAAGGGATTGGGGATTTATTACTAGGAAAGTGGTTTCCTACGTTGGGTACGCTAGCGTGTATGGGGCCTACTCTGAACTCTTTGCTGCGCTGTCTCCAACTTTGACAACAAAGGATCAGGGCGCTTATGTTGTTCCATTCGGTGAGATCGGTGAGCCAAGGGTTGACCTGAAAGCTGGTCTATCCAACGGATCGGACTTGAAGCTGTGGGATATGGTACAAGATTTAGTAAAGCCGTATGCCTAGGACTATTGTTAATACAGAAATTAGCGAGAACCGAGAGAGTGTTGTATGTGTCACAGTTTGTGTAGTCTCTTGGTGCTCAGAATTAGACTAATCTGAGACGCAACGGGTGGTGTAGCAGATCTGAATACAAGTAAGTAGAATCAACCCAATTTTGTCTCGTTATATTGCATGTGAAGAGGTCACAGTAGCTGATCTACAAAGTTTCAAAACTAACTACGTAGTAGTATGTTGCTGATTAGAAACGCAAGTGTCACCAATTCATCAGTAGCTTAATTCGTTGGACCTTGTCCTAAGGACAATTGCGAGAACAACACTACATGTTGCCAATTCAAGAAGTGGTGGAATACCTTTGCAATGCGGTGTTAAAGCTCTTTATTGATGTGCACATAACGTCAAACCACATGATAAAGCAATATCGGTCCAAACAGTTTACGCGTTACATTGTTGCTTTCAGTCCGTGCCGCGTGTTTTAATTCTCAGCAATATCGAGACTTCGTGGCCAAGCTGGTTAAGGCGTGCGACTGTTAATCGCAAGATCGTGAGTTCAATCCTCACCGAGGTCGTTTTTTATTTTTGGTTATCAAGTCAATATAGAAGCGGATTTAAGCTTAATTAGCTCTAAAGATCCTATATAGTATACAAACAAGGCAGGACAATGGAAAAGACTTCGAATATAAAGAAAATAGCTGACCATCTAAGAAGGTATCCTGATGCGAAGGTCATTTTTATGGTGGGCGCAGGAATCTCAACTTCTTGCGGTATTCCAGATTTCAGATCACCCAAGACCGGTCTTTATCATAACCTCGCTGAGCTAGATCTACCCTTCGCGGAAGCAGTGTTTGACGTGGACTATTTTGAGGAGAACCCAAAACCGTTCTACACTTTGGCCCAAGAATTATACCCTGGTAATTTTCAGCCTAGTAGTTTCCATTATTTGATGAAGCTATTCGAAGACAAGGACAGGCTACAAAGAGTCTACACTCAAAATATAGATACTTTGGAGCATCAGGCCCGTATCAGCAGTGACTACATTATCGAAGCCCACGGGTCTTTTGCGAAGAATCATTGTATCAACTGCTCTAAAAAGTTTCCATTAGAAAAGTTCAAATCAAAGCTGAACCCAAAAAGGCAATCCACAGACAGCCCAAAATCTGCTGAATTCGACTACGCACGCTGTGATGAATGCGAGGGACTTGTGAAGCCAGCAATAGTGTTTTTTGGAGAAGGACTTCCGGCCGAATTTTTCGATACCTGGGAAGAGGATCAGCGATGGCTTTTGGAAGAAAGAGACAAGAATCACCTTGTCTTAGTCGCAGGAACTTCGTTGACAGTATATCCGTTTGCTGCATTGCCTCAGGAGGTTCCCAAGACGGTATCAAGAGCTCTCATCAACAAGGAATCGGTGGGAGATTTCAAGGACTATCCTAGAAAGAACGATATTATTTTTAATGGAGATGCAGATTTGGCCGCCGAACTATTGGCAGAGGAACTGGGTTGGTTATCGGAACTAAAAGGCTTGATTTCTTCAAAGGATGTGGTAAAACCTTCTGAAGAAGTGAATAAGATTGTCTCTGATTTGGAGAAGCTGAGTTTGGGTGTAGAAAAGGAGGGGAAGAAGTGAGTAGATCTAAATGGTCAGATATTCAAAGTGCATGCTTCTTTGATAACCAATCAGCATCCAGTAGGGCGATTTTTTTCCAAATAATTTAATTTGGTTAGCAGGGCGTGTCGGCGGAGTCGCAGCACTTCAGTGGTACTTTTAGGAAGGAATGTCGGAAGCTATTGGCATGAGTCAATTTACATTACTGAATGATATCTTTTCTGCAGCTTCTTTGAATTGACGAAGGACGCATGGACTAGCCTTGGGCTTGTTCTGTAAACTGCAGACTACCCATGGATGAGATGGCGGTTTCGGATATTGGCTCCCGAGTCAAGTCGAGACACCCCTGCGAGGATTTGTGCCCAATGACGTTTGGATTGCAATTGAGGCATACGTAGCTACTTCGTATCTTTGTCCAAATTGGTTCATCTGTATCCGCTGAGTATACATGCTTCAAAAGCTACTGCAAAATGCTTGCCAAAGGGTGTGACCATTTCATCGAATTGTGCCCATTTAAATTTTGTTACGAGAGGAAGCGTGTTCTTCAGATTTTTGAAATATAAACCTGGCATGAGCCTTACCACATGAACGCCGATATGGGTGACGGCTCGATGAAAATGTACCAGCTTTTAACTGAAGGAATAACGGCCGCCGAACGTCATTTATTGAGAAAGTGTGCAGAATATTGGTTCTAGACATTATCAAGGAAGCACAAGAAGTATGTACATTATGAAGCGCACAGACCTTGAGGTCAGAGACTCATCTGGTCGTAATAAAGGAGGTAGTGAGAGCTTAGCGATGTAAGTCAAATGAATCAGATCCCAGCCTGATACAGTTTCTTTTGAATCCTGGCAAAAAGTTCTTATCACACTCTAAAAGCTTCGGATAATGAATTTAAAGATCCCATTCGACACTGGTGATTTCGTTAGCCTATATATCTATTTTTCCTTCGACAGTATGAGGTGTGCGATGTATGTCCTCATTCGCACCGCATCATGCTGATCGAAAGATAGCGGAGCATCTTGGCTCAAATAGAGTGTATTCATGCACAGGTAGATACCACAATCAAAACCATTAGGCTGTTGAGGACAACTGAGATTAGCCAACTCAAAATCGGATCCCATTGTATTTTTACTCTCTTCAATGACGTAGCTCTGTAGGTCACTTAAAATTGCGAAGCTCATCGCATTAGGGCCATTGGAAAGTGAGTCAACATACACAATCCGCTTTTGAACGATGTCGATCATTCCAAGAGCCCAATGAGACTGGTTCAGGTTCACAGGTACAAATACCTTATCGAGGTCATTTATCTGAACTTTTTTCCGCTTCATCCATCTTCTGACACCTTGATACCCTCTTTCTGATAAACTAGTGTAGAAAAAAGAATTAAAAGCAACTATCCTCTTGTTATTTTTTTCGATCTGTTTCATAAAGAATTCAATAACTGTGTCGTTCAGCCACCTCCTAGGAGTTAATGTCTTGAAATCTCGTACAGTGACTTCTAAATTGTCTCGATTGGATAGAACGGCATTATCGTTCCGACCCCACATCTTTTTGACGTTATTTGTTTCATTCTGACCGACGTCTGGTACAAGTTTCTTTTCCTTCCCATGATCCCTCTTCTTCCTCACTTCCTCTTGAATTTGTTTTCTCTCTTCGATTAATTGTCTGTAAGTTTTAAACTCCTTGTCAGCCTCTAACTGGAGTAAGGCTCGATCGACATTTCTCCTTCGTCTCTGGAACTCCGAGCGCTTTCTTTCCAATGAGTCGATTTTGCGTTCTCTCACAATCGTAATGTCATTTTCTGTCCCTTGCCTGGAGGCTTCTCGTTCACTCAAAATGTTCTTTATTCTTTGAGTAAGATCTACTATTGTCTTCTTCAGGTGAGAGTCTCTATCTTTTTGAAGCAGGGAAAGCTGATTCTCACGTTCTTCCTCCAATATTTTGGGAACCCGGTACTCACCGTTATAAATCCGTTTCAAATAGTTGACCTCATCGGATTGACTTCGGAGCGTCAATTGTGGACTGGTAAGAGACTTCCTAGGAATTCTGCCTTGTCTACCTCGTCTTATAAGGGATGTCCCGTACTGTTGAACTTGCTCTGTGTCCTGTTCCTGGGCCTTCGGTCCGATCTCGCTGGTTTCCCAATCGTTCCAATTGAATGGGTCTTTCGAGAAATGCAGTATGAGCGGATCATCCTTTTTATGTGTTCGAGATCCCTCGTCTAGAATATTCCCATCTGCTAAATCTTCCTTTAACAACCTCCTCTTTCTAGGCAACTGGAATGGATTGGATTCATTGGAACGCTTCACAGCTTCTCGATTTGAGCTGTTTACTTTTCCAAATTCATTGCTATACTCTCCTGAAGACGGCGTGCCAATTAGCTTGTGCCATATGAACTTTCCACTGTCGTAAATAGAGCTTGTGATTCCGTCAAATATACTCTTGCCTTGTGTATCCCTGCTACCAAAATGCTTATCACTTAAAGAAGGAGAGTTTCTGGCATCAGCGTAACTTTCAGGTCCCTGCCATGTGCTTTTGCTCATATTTCTTCGAGTACTGAATATGGGAACATTAGATGATCTATGAGTCGAAACTGGGGAGAAAGAAGGTGCAAAATAATTCTCTCTCCCTAAAGATTTGTATGTGCCAACAGACATAAGCTTTGACCGACGTTAGTCTCTTCTCACCAGCCCTCACTCTTCTACAAGAGCCCTTTTCTGTTGATGATGCCAATCAAGCGAGTTTTCGAAAAACCACCGTAAAAGTCAAAAATCATCAAATGCTTGAACTTACTGTAAATTATACAACTCGACTATAAAATGATTGTTAGTTGCCCTTGAGTAGTAGCATCAGTGCATATTTCTGCTTCCTTCCTTGATACAAGTATTGCGGAAGAGCTATTCTTGGGCACCAACAAGACGATAAATGAAACGCTGAATTGGCTTCAAAGCTTCGGGAATTTCATCATTGGATGCTGTAGAAAAAGAGCCCCTTTGGTTTCTTGCACTTTCTCTGAAAGCCACGACGAAGTTGGTAACTAAAGTTAGCGATATGACGGTCGCCAGAACTATTGGACCCAGTGGGGCGTCGAGATGCTTGCCGCTTCTTTCCTTGATGACGTTTAGTCTTTTCACGTACACCCAATAAGACCATAAACCGGTGAATATGGTTAGGCCGAAAAAGATGTAGGCCACCAATTCGGCTAGTCTTGGGAACTCTGCCTTTCTGACAGAGTTGTAGATCGAGAAAGTCAAAATACTCAGTAGACTGACCACTCTCAACCACCTGTTGAAAGTACGTTCATTAGCTAACCAGACCTTAGCTTCGACCTTGACAGGACCGGCGTTTTTGATGTAACTAGTTGGTTTACGGACACCAGGTGGTAAAGTAATTTCCTCGTCTTCGGAGTCCACACCGGTGAGTTTAGAATCTCTCCCTGCAAGGATTCTCAAGAAGTTAGCCCCTGGCCTCTGCTTTCTCTTACGTTGGCTGCTTCTCCTCTTTTGCGCGTCATCTTCCTCGTCGGATGATTCGTGATCTTCCAAGTCTGCCCCGTGCTGAGCACGACTGACTTGTGTTGGTTCCTGTTGCTGCTTTTGTTGCTCTTGCGTTTCTGCATCAGGAGGACCAGGCGAGTAAATCTTGGAGAGCCTCCTCATTTGGTCAATCTTTGCTTGCGTCTCCTTCTGCTTTTTTAGTTTCTTCTTCTCTTCCTCATAGGCCTGTTTGGGATCGATTCTGATATCAGTATCCAATTCCGGCAACCAGAATGGTAGAACATCCAATTTCTCCTCATCAGCAAACAAAGATGCGACACCTTGAACGTAAAGCGAGAATTTAGGCACTTCCTTGACGAGATGGGAGTTGGTCAATTCCGATATCCATTGGCCGTGCTTTCTTGAAAGCTTGTTTGATGCTGATTGAGCCCCAGTAGTTGAACCTTGGACATCCGTGTTCTTGACCTTGATCTCCATCACAGAGTATGGAAACTTCGAGTACTCTCCGTTTCTCAGAAACTTCATTGGATTGCTCACATCCGAATCTATGTCAGTTCTATGCCAATTGTTTGGATCCCTGATAGGTCTATCGGTGTCAAAAGCATCTTCCCTTATATACAGAATATCAGAATCGATAGTGACTCTAATTCTGTCGTCACCAGGAATTTGAAAAGCAGTTCTGCGGTATGTCGTTCTTAACACAGGTTGCAGCTCTTCTTGCATGATAAACTCCTGCAAAGAGTCGAATTTATTAGCAGTCTTTGTTAACTGATTTTCGCGTATGCCGCTTTCCTTTAGTTTAGCCAGAGTCTGCGCCTTAATCTTCTGATCACCATTGAAAATGAAGCCGTTGATATACTTTGGTTTCAATTGCAATCTGGTTTCGTCTGACTCGGTGTTACCAGTTGCAGGGTCCTCTACAACCATTCTTTTTTCCAGGTATATTTCAGGTTTGTCGTGCAATCTACCCATCCACCTCAACCTCAAAGTAGGAGCCGAATGAACCTTAAGCAGTCTGTTGTTGTATAGCTCAAATCTCTCGTTGTCAAAGTACAGCGCAGTAATCACCGGATCATACGATTGATTGTCACGAAGAGTACTATCAAAATTGTCACCACTGGAGCTGGACGAAGAAGCAGCCACATCGGTCTCAACAACTCCATATCTGTCGATGAGGTCATCATTTTCGGTCGGCGCAGAAGCGTACACTAGCACGGGCAAGTGTCTCAGAATTCTGGTCTTGATCTCCATCAAATTATCGTTATGCACCCAGAATTTGAAACTCTCGAAATTCACTTGCCCGGTGACAGAACCGTTGACACTGGACAGCTTAGGGGCCTCAGCCAAAGATTTGGAAACATTACTGAAGTTGTTTCTCAAGATGTTGTACAAAAACGAGACACGATACAACAAAGGAGATAGTTCCTCAGAGTGGAAAGGCAACTCCTTCAACCTAACTTCCAGCAAGGACTTCACGGAAGGGTACTTGGGATGCAGTTTATCGTGCTTTTTCACGATCTTGACGAACCCTGTGTAGTTCAAACGGTAAAAGTTGTCCAGTTCCTGCGCTTCACTCAAAAGATCCTCCAAAACGGTTTGGAAAGCATCTGCGTCTAAATTCCTGATACTTTCCTCGGAGTTTGTCTGCGATTCAAGCCTGCTTAGTCGCTCCAGCAATGTGTTGTACTCTTTGATTTGAAAACCGTACACTTTTTCCAGCTCTTTATCCAGTGCTTCCACAAAACGCGATTCGTCACTATCGTTCCACGCAAAATCGTGGTTCTCATTCTTAGTTCTAGCCCCATTTGATCTATCTCTTATCACTCCCTCCTTCAGCAGTTTTTTCAGTCTCTCGTAGTCAATGTAAGAGTCCTTCCAAGGAGGATAAACATCATTTGCCAACTTCACCCCAAAAAGCATTCTTCGGTTTGATTTCCTGGTCTATCTAGACAGGGTTTGACAACTAGGGGTCGATACGGCACCTAGTCCATATATATATGTATGTACTTCTCTTTTCTTGGCATCTTTTTCTTCAGCTACAGTTATTACATCCACGTGTGAAGCAACAGTTCTTGGTAAGCCTTATAAGAAGAGCTGGGATTACCCATGAAGAGCCATTGGGCTCTGCCCTACGAATCTACAAGATTCTCTGGTTATCGAGCACTCTTTCTCGTTACATAGATGTACATTTTGTTATGTAGGGCGCACTTAGCAACATCCGGACTTGGAAGCTCCACCGCCCGAGTTGATGTTGATGTTGCCCTCTCTGCCACCGTTAGCTCCACCGGCGAGCTTGTCGTTATCGATCTTTTCCTGAATTAAGCGGGCCAGGGTGAAGAATATCTCGTTTACGTTATCATCGTTCTTAGCACTGGACTCGACAAATGGGATCCCAAGTTCCTTGGCCAGCGTCTCACCCTGCTCGTAAGTAACAGTACGGGTATCCATATCGCTCTTGTTGCCGACCAGCAAGAGCTGTGCGTCGTCGTTGGCGTGCTCGTTGACGGTTTTGAACCACTGTCTGATGTTGGTGAAAGTTCTCTCGTCGGTTACGTCATAAACGAGAATGATACCCATGGCTCCACGATAGTACGCCGTGGTAATTGTACGGAATCTTTCCTGCCCAGCTGTGTCCCAGAGTTGTAGTTTGGTCTTCTTTCCGTTGATGTCCACAGTCTTAATCTTGAAATCAATACCGATAGTGGTGATAAATGAAGGGTTGAACTTGTCGTCTACAAACCGCACCAATAGACATGATTTCCCGACACCAGAGTCACCAATAAGCAAAATCTTCATTATCGAGTCGTAACTCTTGCCCGTCCCGGAGGAAGTAGACACCGTTCTCAAACCAGACATATTTCTTTCCTCTGTACTTGTCAGCGAGTCTACTCGAGTCCTTAAGCGGCCTTAACGAGTCGTCTTCGCTACTCTTGTCACCATGAAGCTTCCTCCTTCAACCTGTTAGATCTCTCTGCCTAAATGGACGTGGTGTTACCCGCCTAAGGTCTTAGCATAAATCTTGTAGTTAAATAATGACGGTATACACTAGCTAGTTTAAGCATAGTAGCTGCTCCACAGTACCCCCTCGAGGTCTTCAAGCTCTTCTGAAGTGAAAGACTGACGGTCAAACTTCCAAGTGTCTGTTCTTACTTTCTTGAACTCGCTTAT
Organism: Torulaspora franciscae; assembly: GCA_003705175.3. NCBI lineage: Eukaryota > Fungi > Ascomycota > Saccharomycetes > Saccharomycetales > Saccharomycetaceae > Torulaspora > Torulaspora franciscae. The sequence goes on from PPHX03000005.1 coordinate 469,092, forward strand.
TACATTCTTCGCCGCGGTTCCCGCGACACCGTTAGTTCGGGCCCAAGATGAGAGTTCGCTGAGCTGCTTTGGAATCCATCTGGGTAGCGGGAACACGTATGGGAATGCCGAAATAATGGCTCCCAACCCGAGTATACTTCCATGAACGCGTACGTCTGTCTTGGAAATAGCTTTCTTCTGCTCCCACGTGTAGCTGCCCAAACCAGAGTCGAATCGGTCCACAAGTTCGTTCAGTTTATCATTGGAATCGCCTAGATTGTGTACAATGTCTGAGAGTACCTCGCTTGCCTTCATCCGAACTTCAACGAACTTTTCATGGTATAAGTAGTTGCAGACTACGTCCAGTATAGCATTTCTCTCCTTCGTCATCAGTTGCAGGAGCTGAGACGAAAAGAAGTGCTGCATAAACTGAAGTTGTAATTTGATCTGATGCAATGAAGTCATTTTCGAGGTGTCACACAGAAGCCCCACCAGGCGGTGAATGTGTTCCCGCCTGATTGGCAAATAGGATAGTTCGACATACATCAAGGAGGGCTCTAGGCCGGTGATTTTGCAAACGTCATTGTGCTTGAGGGTTTGCATTAGGAAAGGTGCCACATAATCGATGATGTATGGGACCAGCAGAATTTTGTTCGGACCTCTGGCCATTTCCTTGATCCAGTAAATTATCGTTGACGTGAGGTAGAAAAACCTGCTCTTCAGAATCTGCTGGGTGGTTAGACCTTCCGTCTTCTGGCTCTCCTCAAAGGCCTCTTTGAACTGCTTTTTGATGAATTCATCGGTAGCAGGCGGCATACGTCTCAGCGGTGTTCCTAACCCGCTGGGATCTAGGGTTTCGGCTTGCTGAAGCTCTTTGACAGAACTCCACGATGGACAGCTTTGATTCTGGATGATTGTCGCAAACATTTTGGCGACAGCTTCCCGTACTTGATCGTAAGGATGATCCATGACAAGTAGCCCCAATGTTTGTTCCATTTTGGGAGTTCTGAACTCTAGACTGATGAAAAGACTACGCAGCATTAGAAGTTTCGAAGCCTGATGAGCCGGATCATCAGCCTTAGGGTCCAGAAGGTGCTCAATATTAGCAAAGTAATCATAGAACGGCTTGCAACGTCTCATATCGACAACAGAAGGAAGCCACCAACAAACAGTAGTCCAGATGCCAAAAGCATCCTGATTCAGCTCGCGGTCCAAACAGCTTGGCAAGAAATCTTCAAAAAAGTTATCTCTTTCTTTCAATGCAACTGTATCGAGATACTTGCTGCCGCACATAAGCGCTGTTAAAATTTCTATTGACATAATCATCGAGGCTTTTTCATCCTTGTTGTAGCTTTGACGACAGATCTGTAGCAAATCGTTCAATGACACCTCTGTAAACTTTCTTGATATGAGGAATAATACGAACACGAAGAAGGATACATTCCCACTGCTGAAAACTCCGTGCGACTCGTTATCTTGCACCAAGGTGGATATGATCTCTTCCAGCCACGTCTTGGTGAGCAGCCCGCCAAAGCATGTAAGGGCTTCGATCTCGTTCTCCTCGAATGTCATGTCGATGGTTCCCGGTTTGATAGCTTTCATATGAGCGCCCCAACACAACCATCCAACGAAGATCTTTGAATCGATAAAGAAAGAAGGATTCTTGAAATCCTCCTTCTGTAGTGCAAGCCGTGATACCGCTTTTGGGTCTGAGGTATCAATTTGAAAGATGTGATCGGGGTCAAAGGTACTTCTATAGGCATTGGTGAAGTCATAGTTGTAATCAGCGAGGGAAAAGACCTTATTAAATGTACCAAGGAAAGATTTGAGAGCCAAATGAATGAGATCTGGATGCCTTGATTCTGTTTGTTTGAAAATGCCTTTGATGGCTTCTTTATTCACATTTGTTTCGAGATTTGATTGGACCTTAGTGATAAATCGCATGATGAAAACTGGCAACTTCCAACCCACATTTTCTTCTGTGCGTAAGATTTTTATCAGCTCTTCCTGAAGCTCTATAATCAAAGATAGATAATAATCACGCTTCTTCCCTTTGGCCAGCTTGACCGCTTCCACTTGCAAACCAATCGAGTGATCTGGAGGTGCCAAAACTCTTAGAGCTCTCTCGTCAAGTATGCAGACACTTGATGGGATTTTAAGCCCACTAACAATATCACTCAAGATCTTATCCGCATACATGGCAATTTCAAATTCGTTCATCTTGCAGCATTGAATCAAACTGAGCACGAGTTCTTTCAAATTTTTGTAATCTGATACTAGCTTGCGGTTAATTTTTTTGATCATCAAGGCTTTCAAAATCACCTCGAGTTTCATGTAGTCCTGTGCTTCAAGAGCAGTCCTTAGGCTGGAAAGTATGCTCTTTATAATAACAGAGTACGATCCCACAAACTGCTTCATACAGTGCACTAATGTGGCTTGTGCAGGCTTGTGGACATCAGGGTATATTGACGTTGCCAACGAAATGATATCTTTTAGAAGTTCAGTTTCCAGTGCTGAAGGGTACCTATTAGTCGAACGCAACAACACTCTAGTCTGATGAAAGTCATTGGCTCTAACTGCTAGGCAAGTTCTTGTAAATGGCTCTTGCACATTGGCCAGCGCTTGAATATTTTCAAGGAAGTCAAGGTCTAAAGCCGCACTAGGATCCTCGTTGAAAATTGTCTCCTGCCCTACGTCAGTAAACCATACCTTTAGCCCGTGTAATAAAACTTGGAAGATGACGGTGTTGTTCTCGTATGTCTCGGAAAGAAACAAATATAACTTACGGAAGCATCTTCCGATTTTAGTCCTTATCCTGTGAACTTGAAGATACTGAGGATGGAGAAGCTTTTCCGCTGTGGTGACACCAAAGGGATAGTTACAAGTGTATATATCCAGATCCCTGAATGCCAAGCGGGCGTTCATCATGGAATTTATGCCACCATCCAAATTGACGCCAGGTTGTGGGGTGGCTATACCGGAAGGCGTCTCTGAAATATCTGCTGCGAGGTCCATGACCATGTTATCTGGTGTGCTATCCTTCATTTCTACCGCATCTTTCTCATCTTCGAACGCCGCGAAGTCAATCGCCTTATCATCCGAATAATCATCGTCCCCTTTGTTTGATCGGATCTGCTCGATATCTATATCCAGTTCTTGACTATCGCAATTGCACTCGCGAATGTTCTTTAATAGCAGTAGTTTCTCGCGATAACCCAGAGAATCTGCTGTGTGGGGCTTGTTCTTATTAAAGTCAGGATCGAAAAGTAAGCTAGACCCCGATAGGGCATGCGTGATGATCAGAACGTATTTTTGTAACTGATCAACGTAGTGAGCACCTGATTTAGGCTCTGACATCAATTTTTCAACCTGAGAGATGCAATGCCCCACTAAAGTTTCCACAATTTGTATTGCTGCAGATATCTCCGCGCTACTTGGTGTATGCCACTTGAACTCAATATTCGCTTTTAGAAATTTCCTATTGTCAAATTGCATACCACCCCATCTTTCGATAGGTGAAAAATTGGAGTTCTCTGGAAATAAACGATAGTCAACAACCTCAGTGGTAGTAAGGGTGGTGCATGTGCTGTGAACTATGATTGACGTTATGACGTCCAAAGGTGGATTTGTTATATTCTCGTAAATGTACAGCATGAAGTCAATCAACTCTTTATCGTAATTCAGAACTGAATCGTGAGCTTGTCTTAATATTTCGTTGAGAGCCGACAAATAAAACACAAGTGTAAGATCTCTTTGCTGAATCTCAGTAGATCCTCTGACTGACCCTGCACCCTTCTCGATCTGCTCACGGATGTGTAAAACGAGCTTATTAAACAAAGGGCCGCTCAACGCTGGGTCCCTTCTGATTAGGGCTGATAAAGGAATTGTGACGAGTTCATAATTAGGAGTTTTCTCCTTAAACGAGTCATTATTCCACAACTTCTTTTGAAAAATTTCCACGTACTTCTTGAATGTATCATTATCCATGGACTCCTGCATGATAATTGTGGTTTGATTCACTTTCGTTACAAATCCGTCTTCAAGATCAACATCAGTCAGAAGAAACAACTTGTCAACATAAATTCTAAGAAGATCTTCGAATATGGTAGTAGATGCAACGAAGGCCTTCTGTAGGAAATCTTCATCGTATTCAAATTTCGCAGAGGACTTTGTTGAACTTATATGAAAATAATGCTGTTCAATGAATGGAAGGGTATGGGACTCAAAGCTCATGTATTCATCATGTTTCTTCAGATTTTGGAAAGGAATAAAAGATGCAATAGATACGATTCCATTGATGATGTTGCTGGTCAGTTGAATGTCATTCATATCAATTTTTGTGATCATCATAAGCAGGACGTTGGTGACGTGGACACGATACAATCTGTCCTCCACCATGTATCTAACAACTCTATTGAATTGTTTCAAAGCAGCAATAAGTCTGTGCGTGGAATTGACATACTCACCTGATAAAGCCTCATAGATATCTGTGAGAATTCTGTCATATATCGAGCAGGAATTGCTTGGACGCAAGTCCAAAAGATAGGCAAAGCATGATATATAGTGGTTGGCCACGTCATTATTCTTATTCTGGGCTCCTAGAACAAGTAGATTTAAGAAGATATCCACCACTTTAGTGTTGCATTCTGGAGTCAGCCGAATTTCAGAGGCGCGTGCCCACGTATTCTGTTCCTTTTTTATCCTGGAGTGATACATTTTGATGAAGCCATGTACAAACTTTGAAATGGGCTTAGTCCAAAAGCCACTATTCGATGGATGCACAAAAGTCTCAACTGACTTCGTTAATGCGGTCAGTTTTTCGAAAAAGGACTCGTGCGTTGAACCTTTTAATCCAAAAACTAATGGCCTTACTGTTCGCGAATAAGAATGTATTTGGCCATCATTCCGCAGATGATTTTGGGCTCTATTGAACATAAACGAGATCTGCTCCTCGGTGAACAATAAATACTCCCCAGCTTTCGTAGTAGAAACCAGTTTCGGATCAAGCGAGCCTTTGAGAAGCCTCCGATGGGCATCTTCCGCTACTGTTCCCATGAGATCATACATGTGAGTATCAACCCCGATGTTGGCATTAATGGAACTCCAGAAGCTAAAACAAAAAGGAAAATAATCGGTGATCTTGACGTTTTCGTGGTAGTGATACGGCACGAATGATGTTATGATAGGCATTACTGTCGACATAGTAGAAGGAGCTAGACATGAAAGAAGAACCCCCATAACATCGCCTAATAACTCAGGGTTCTCTTGATCGTAAAATGCCTTTGCACTATGAGCCAGTTTCAGTAGTAATCTTAAGAGTTGCAAGTCCTCCTTCAGCGAGACGTCGTAACGGACGTAGTCTGGATCGGGGTACGGCAGAAATTCCGCCAAAAAGTCTAACATGACCTGGTGATCTAACTTCAGACCCGCTTCGATTAGCAAGTCCGTGAAATTGGTTCCGTCATCATCCGTACTAACTAGCGATGTGAACATGTCCACATGCATCTGTCGATATACCTTCTGCCCCTGAACTAAGGATAGGTAGTAGTAGACTGTTGCCAGAGATTTTCTCAACGACACGGGAAACTCAAAGTGCATGCAGTTTTTGAACTCATTAGTCCAGTGATTTACATTAATAATCGATGCAGACTTAGCAGTTATCTTACCTGTAGCATTGAAATCTGGGCCTATGGAATCAATATACTCGTTTTCATCATAAGCTTCGTCCTCGTCTTCGCCCTCGTCGAAATCAGTGATGTCGTTGTTGGCAATTTCGGAATCTGATATCTCGTTTGATAACCGGAAGAGATCTGTGCTTAACGCCAGATTGTCAATCTCGGTCTTAAGCTCGGCTAAATCTTTGCTGGATATGTTGATGAGACCCTGGATGTCCAAAGATCCTATGGCAATGTAAAGGTTAACAAGCACATGACACAAGTATCTGGCTTGGTCTGTATGACTCTCTGTCTTGTATGGTAGGCATTCCTCGACGGGAAAGGGGGGTTTGACTGCCCTGCTGAACCATTTAGACTGCGGATCGTAAATATTTTTCAGGTGCTGTGTTCTATCGTCAACAAAATCGAGATTGTAGTGTCTCAGTCTCTGTCCCAGAATATCTTCAGAATCCATACCATTTAGTAATCTGGGGGACGCCGCTGTGGGAGTCGCTGACCTCGCCCTCAATCGATTGGCAAGTCCTGCCTCAGGGGAATCTAAACGCTGCCTTTTCGATGATTCATCCCCAGAGCTGGAACTGCATCTCGTACTCTTCATATCAAAGCCTTTCAGTTGAGACAGAGTCTTGTTCTTCAGAGGTATTGGTGCTTTGATATCATTGGTACTTGGCATTTTTCACTATTAAGCAGACTTCGCCGATGAGCTTCGAAGAAAAAGGCTATTCACTATAGCAGATCCGAACTGAATGAACCGAGGCAAAGAATGTCCACAAATTGTTACTGGTTCGGCTATTACCTTTGCTTACGATAGATGAATAGTTAGCAGTCGTGTAATTGAACAAGCTGGGTCTTGCTTAGGTGGCAAAAGTATAGTGCAAGTCGTTGAAGATGCGACCCTAAATCTTGACACCCTTCACTGGTCAGTTGGCCAGAGTTTACGGAGGTGAATAATATATGCGAATAGTTACATTAGGCTAAGTAGCTAGATAGGGTGGAATATAGGTAACTCAGTCGGCGTAGTTCTTCAGGTTCAAGGTAACAATCTTGGAAGTGTTTAATTCTTGTTGTCTATAGACCCCAACAAGAGCGTCGGATTTCTCGAACATTGTGTTTTTTAAGGAGATGACGATGAATTGAAGATCTGGATTCCCATGCCTTCTTATGTATGTGGCAACCCTTTCGACGTTGGTTGTATCGAGCGCAGCATCTACTTCATCGAGCACAAAGAAGGGGCTAGGTTGGTAGGAATTTATGGTAAACAGTAGCGCCAAGGCCGCTACTGTTTTCTCGCCACCTGAAAGATATTCCATGTCTTTGAATCTTTTCAAGGGAGGAGTTGCATGATACCTTATACCTGCATTAAAAGGCTCATCTTCATCTTCTAAGGTTAGGGAGGCACTCCCGCCGGCAAGTTCGCTGGTCGAATTTGGGTCCTTTGTCAATTCTCGGTATATCGGGTCTATGTGCTCTGTAACGTATTCGAACGCCTTCTCAAAAAGAGACTTTCTCTTCCTCTTGATTTTGATGAACTGTGCCAGCACTTTCTTTTCATCCTTTTTAAGTTGTTCTGTTTCGTCATTGATTGAACCAAATTTCTGTTGAGCTTCTTTGAATCTGTCTGTAGCTTTGGCGTTGGGTTGTAACACGTCAAGTACTTCATCAATATGTTTCAATTCTTTTTCGAACGTTTTTTCAGTATCTTCTCCTGCACTTTCCTTGTAGTTGGCGGGTAGGGTGTCGTAATCAATTTCTATTTCGTTAGAAGTTCGCATAGCCTCGCTATCTATCCTGTCAATGGGTAGATCCTGTAGGTCAACATCGGAAACGATTGGGATTTGCATGTTCGATAACTTACAGTTTTTAAGCACGCAAATTCTTTCCAAATCCTCCTTTTCAATGACATCCTTGATTTCATCTCTTTCCCTCTTTAAAGACTGCATTGAGGAATTATATTCGTGAAGCTGCTCTTCCTGTAAGTGCATCTTTCGTTGCTCGTCGTTGAGCTGCGCCTCCAGCGTTCTTAATTTATTTCGATCATCCTCGATAGCTTTCTCAGCTCTCTTGGTCTCTGCGGATACGCCGTCTTCTTGTTCTTGCAGAGATTCCAATTCAATAAAAACCTTCTTCAAGTCGTCCTGAGTTTTTTCGAGCCTCTTGGAAGTGGCTGTTAGCCTTTCCTTCTCAAATTCAAGTTTATTTTCTACATTGAGAATCTGTTTTTGCAGTTGCTGAAGCTCTTTGGATTGTTGGCGTTTGGCTTCACCTGAATGTGTTTCGTACTCTTTCATCGAAAATCCTAGCTTGTTAGTAAGGTCCTTAAAGGTTTCCTCTTGTAAACTACTCTTCTCTGCTTCAGATTCTTCAAGAGAGGTATCAATTTCTGCCAATTTCTGCTCGAGCTCACTGATTTTTGGATCATATTCTTGCGTAATAAGTTTCTGGTGATATTCTATATCAACTTCGTTATCTGCCAAGGATCTCTTCAGTTGAGATATCTGAGTGCGAATGCTGGACGCCTCAGAGTACAACACTGAGATGCTTCCTTCCAGTTCGCGCGCACGAATGGAACAGGCTCGGCTGCGTGAGCCGACCTCTTCTATTTGTACCAGAAGCTTATCCTTTAAGGCCATTAGGCTCTGGTATTCTTCCTTGTCCCATCTATTGGAATTATCCTTTGATACACCACCTGTCATTAGGCCCGCCCTGTGAATTAATGCTCCCTCTAAAGTCACTAGTTTGGATTTGACATGTTTGTTCCACTTTAAGTCCTTCGCGATATCAAGCGTGTTGCATATGATGGAGTCTGAACAGACGTACTGCATCGCTCTCTCGTACTCCGGATCGTATTTCATCGCATTGATCGACAATATACATCCCAAACTTTCTGAAACCGGAAGGGTTGGAGTTTCAACGTCAATGGTATCTAGAGGAATGAAAGAAGCAGTTCCGGCACGTTGTTTCTTCAAGTAAGCAATACACTCTTGAGCAATTGCTATATTGTCAACCACGATAGAATCAAAGTTTCTTCCGAGCACTGTGGAAATTGCGAGCGCATATTTCTCTTTTTTTGGTTGACAAAGATCGCTTACCAGACCTCTGATACCTGGGAAGAATTTCTTCAGGGTGGCTACATTCTCTCTTAACTTTCTTTCGTTGTTAGTTTCTCTTTGGCTAGCGCTCAAATCATCAATTTTGATGAGCGCTTCTCGTAGTTTATAATTCAGATCATATTCCTTGTTATTTGAGGATTCAATTTCCGATTGCAACTTCTTCAACTCGCTTGCCTGCTCGCTATGGGATTGATTTTTCTCGTTTAATGAAGAGGTCAAATCACCCATCTGCAGTTCTAGAGTCTGCTTAGTAACTAAAAGTTCATCAGCTATCCTTGATTTGGAGATCTCCTTTCTCTTTTTCAACATTTCGATATCGTTAATGACATCTCTTCTGTCATTTTGAGAGTTGGCAATCCTTCCCTCTATAGCGAATCCGCCAGAATTTAGATACTTTTCGTTGAGGGTTGAGTAAAGCTTCAAATCGTCCTCAGTTAATGAATACTTGTTGGAATCCTCGGTAGACTTTCTTACTTCTTCTTCGAAAGTTTCCTTTGCCCTAGTGACAACTTTGAGTTGTTTTTCAAATCTGTCGACGTAAGACTGTTGTCTTTCGAGATCCCTCTTCAAGGCTTCAATTCTCTTTTCGAGATTGGTGACACGCTTCGTTGCGGCCTGTTGAGATAATTTGATAGGGAGCAATTGAGACTCTGTTTGTTCCTTATCTTTGATCCCGTAGTTGAGTGAGCTCTTTTGCTTAGCTATTAATGTACTTTTTTCGGTAACAGCAGACCTCAGTCTCCCCAACTTTCCCTCTTCAGCGGCTATTTTATCCTTCAGCGTTCTAATGCTAGATTTACAATCAGCCAGCTTTTCGCCATTCGCGGTTTTTTCCTGTTCCAAGTGGTAAAGCTGCCAGAGTGCATAAAATCCTTGTAGCTCCAGCTTACGATTGACCTGCTTTTCGAACTCCTCATTCTTGTTGATACCTTCCTTGTAAGTCCTCATTTCCGCATGAATCCTTCTCCTGTTTTTGATCGACTCGGCGGTAGACTGACCGAGCTCCTGGACTTTCTCCTTCAGCATGTCATATTCTTTCTTATACTGTATCGATCCAGAAAACTCCTCAAAGAGGTTAGTCAGATCCATAGCTGACTGGGACGCTATCTGTACCACATCACCCTGAAACACGAGAAAATTCTTGGCCCTGATCAAGATATTCTCATCCTCCAGAAAAGACGCATATCGCCTATAATGGACAACTTTACCGTTCATCTTATACGTACTGTCCCCACCTTTGGAGATGGATCGGCACAATTCAACCGTAGAATCACCTTTCAGATAAAAAGCCTTCACGTAAGCTGTCGTCGGATTATTCGTCTCATCGTCCTCCCCATCTTCAGAAGCAACACCCCGGTAAATTAAATCCTTCAACAGATTGGACCTCAAATGTCGACTTCTTACGCCGAGAACGAACGAAATGGCGTCCATCATGTTCGATTTACCAGACCCATTGGGCCCAATGATACTTGTGAAATTGGAGTCACCAAACCCGACATTCACCGTGCCCTTGTAGGACTTGAAGTTGTGCAATTCCAACCCAATCAATCGACCCATGAGTTCTCCTTGACCGTTTCAGACTAATGATGAGTTCCTCGATTGGACGCGTCTCTTCTAGAGATCTACTAATCTTTAACGCGTTGCAAGATCATCATAGACTACGATCATCGAAATATTAACTATTATATATAAACATGTCTGCCAATCCTAGCAACGCACCTGTGAGCCCTCCAATGCTCCTAATCCAAGTTTTCCAACTCTATGTTAGCCTCTACACTGCTCAGCCGCTCGTAGTTGATGGAGTCCCGACTGCGTCTGATCGAAGAGAGCTTCAACTTGGCTAATAGCCAAACATTGAACTGGACAGCCCCATATATGCCCAGGATGCTCAAGATAATGTAGACGGCTTTGCGCAGCAAACCTGCTCTGTCTTCCAGAACCATAGTCCTATACTGGATCACGATGTTTACCCCAAGTAGAAAAACGAGAAATGAGCATACAGCAACTGACAAACTGGAGCATATCAACTGCCATGAAATGGTTAGGCGTTCGTTATTCCTTCTGGTGGGACTGTGGTACGATTTGAAGATCCCTTCACCAAAGACACGGCTCTCTGGGGACCGCCGCCTTATCCTGCGAGTTTCCACCGCAACAAAGCTCTTGGAGGATGATTCCTGTGTGCCATTGGCCGTCGAACTCATTGGTAATGAACTGGGTACATCTTCAGTGGCTTCTTAATCAGCTATCTGAACTCAATGCTCCTTATAAGGCATAGGCATCGGCGCTGAAAATTTCACGGGTGCAAAAGTCGGGAAAAACTTGTCCTTGGTTACTTACGAGATTTAGCTATTGGAAGTGTCAAATCGGCAAATGAATGAACACTATCTGTACAAGATCAATCATGGGTTGTTTCTGGAGCTGGCAGGATTGCTGAAATCGAGCAGTTCGACGTAACTCTGCCCTTCTTTCTCTACTGCGGCGACCAAAATACCACCTTTAAAATTCACCGACCAAATCTGTTCAGCGTCCCTTAGTATATTTGAATGTATAAGCTTCCCACTTCGCAGGTTGTAAACGTTGAACTGACCTTCGGAGCCACTTACCAGTAAGTTATCACTCATGTAGAAAGTCGTTATAGCACTCAGGTTGTTGTGGTGGTATGCGAATTTCCTTGAGTAGTCGTTGGAGTCCCAACCTCTCAGGCTGCCATCTGCGGCCGCACTGACTAGGAATTTGTCAGATAGGCGGAGTAGACCTACGAGCTGTGTGTGACCTTGTAACGTTGACATGGAACCCGATATCTTGGTGCAGGGAGCTTGTGAAGTCGTAACGACGGTGCAGGTGCCATTGTTCCATATATTTTGCAAGTCCCATACTCTTATTGTAGTGTCCATACTGGCAGAAATACATCGGAACCTCTTGTGATCGTAGATTGTGGAGTAGATTCTGTCTGTGTGGCCGGTCAGGATGTAAAGGCATTTCATCTGAGCAATATCCCAAACCATGAGGTTGTTGTCGTAAGAACCGCTAATCACAATGTTACCGTGTCCAGACACCGTACGCACTGAGTCCATGTGCCCCCTCAGGACACCTACGAAATAGGGATTTTCTTCCTGGTTGTTGTACACCACGGGCCACCTCTGAACTCCGTCAGCAGGCTCTCGAGGCAGCTTCCAAACGTGCAGAGTATTATCACGCGATCCGGTGACAATATACTTGACCTTCTTGTACTCTACGATATCCAAACACCTGACTGTGGATGCATGCCCTTTAAAGACGTGTGTGCAACAACCGCGCTTGATGTCCCAGACTCTAACGCTGCGATCCGTGGAACCACTTACCAGTATACCGTCTTCATCGTACTTCAGTGCCCAGACGCCTCCGTCGTGGCCCGTGAGTTCCATGAGGAACTGTTTCTTGATCGAATCGTAAACTCTTATTGCTTTATCATCAGCCCCTGTTATGACATAGTTATCTTCGAACTGCAAGCAGGTCACAACACTCGTCATATGGCCTCTAAGTGTTGTCCTTTGAGGCGTGAACTTGGGATCGTACCAATTCTGTAGGATGCGGCAGTTTTCCAAGAAGTCCAGCTGGTAGCCTTCTTCTTCGTTCTTGATGTGGGGGTACCTGTTCTTCAATTTGGCTGAGTACTTGGCGAAATTCTCTTTGGAAACAAAACTTTCTGCCAGGAGCATTTGGCGCCATAGGTGCGGCGTAGAGTTAATCAACGTGTTCCAGCTTTTACAAGCTTGGAGGCAGTGCGCGATGTCGGAAAACGATAGATAACTCAACACCTTTAGCGCTATCTCCAGCGGCAGAGAGGTCAGAAAGTCTCGCTTCAAATTGTCGTTGATCAGTGTTCCCAAGTCCGACAGCTCCTTCCGGTCCATGTTAGACACTAGCTGAAAAAGCAGGTTCTTATAGCAGGATGGGGGGAGTTCCCGACGGACCATCGAGTAGAGCTCGTTGGTATAAAGCTGAGAAGCACATATCGCATCATCTTGGCCACTCTGGTCGTCTCTCGGGCCGGGGGAAGCCAGCGGTGACAGCGGGAGCACTTCCTCGACTTCCACACCCGAAGGAGCACCTGCCGCGGCTACTGGCAAGCCCGAGGGCGGGCTATCTTCGATTCGAGATTCATCAGTACGTGGGCCCGCTGTGCTGACTTTGACGCGCTTGCATTCGTCGTCCTGCTGCACGCTTTCACGCCGGCGTCTCTTGACTCCACCCACAAGATCCCCACGGACGCGGTATTGGTAGGGGACTGCGATATCCAGTAACGGGTACTGCGCTACCTCTCTCATGGCACGCTTCTCTAATGACTGGTAGCGGTAGAGATGCTTATTCACTAGTTTTTAATGGGCCTGCTTCCACAGGGTGACCCGGCTTTAACAGCAAACATGCTAATATAGAGAGCAGACCTTCAAGAGAGGCCAGAAGGCCAGATGGACGTCCAGCTGCCATCGGTCGGGCTCTCTTATCCCTCTGAAAGCATTTCAGGCTGTTCCGGGATTTTTTCACCTCGATTCCACGATTTACATGAACTCCCCGGTAAATCCGCAGATAGCAACACTACGTGACTGATCCAGAACAACCAAGGACTACAATGTGACCAAGAGCACACTCGGACACTCTCCTACCTCCTGCTGACTTGTCTCTCCACCTTCACATTTGCATATTTTCATGTCAACAGTCGCTACAAAGCAGAGCGAGGCGAACTAAACATAAATCTCGAGTCCTCACAAGTAAACAAGAAAGTGAGCACAATCAAGGTTCCGGGCCATAAGCTATCGCCTAATTCTCGCCAAGTTTCAAGCGGGTGACCCCCAACATGTAGAACACGCAAAAGCGTATAGATATCCCGGCACAAGACTTCCACGTGTGATCGGTTGAAACTACTAGTTTAGACAAACAAATGGTCCAATTGCAGATCGTTCCTGCGACAGGGCAGAATCTGTCAAAAAACATTCGCTGGTCAAGATAGCGTATGTTCACCATGCTTCTCACGTAGTTGCTTTTTCGCTTAACAATCGTAAAGAGGACAAGAACATAATAACCACTATCGATAAGATCAGGGGCTGGCGAGGCACCACAATGCGTCCTTCATCCCGCTGCTTATCCACAAGTCGGACAAGATCCTCGACTGCTCCCACTCCTTTTTTTTTTTTTTTTTTTTTTTTCATA